>CM029604.1:87377367-87419867 GCA_017311375.1 Mytilus coruscus
TTAATTTCAAACGTATCACCAACATATAAACGCCTAAAGATAGCTCAAAATCGCGCTTTTTGCAAATTTTTGTTCATTAGTATTTATTCCTAAAACGTACATTAAGGTCATCGTTAACCAAATCCAAAATTGTGTTAGAAGTAAAGCTATGCATTGTCTTTCACCTATTCATTTTGGCTATCGACGGCCTTCGATGCAAAATTTGACAAAAACATGTAAAAGCAAATTTGTATCTTCAACAGCATGCAACATGTAACGCTGAACTAAACACTAAACTCCGAAACATATCAATGAACTAAAATTACAAAAGATATTTTAGATATATAATTTTAACTTTTAAATATAACATTTCAAGTATGATAAACATGTGAAAAAAACATTTAGGAACCTGCGAGCGAAAATAAAAGATATTGCAAACTAGGCTCTAGCCCTTTGCAATTTTGTATTACAATGCCTTCAACAGACACATATAACACTGAATAGTATTTTGATTTCAGGGGAATATGTAAAACATTGTTACAATATATAACGTCATCTTCAATTTGCAATGTGCAGACCAATTTTAGTTTTTTTAGTGAAATAAGTCCAGGGAAAATTGGTCGCGTCACTTTCAAAGCCCCCTTTTATTCCTAAAAATTGGAAAAAAAACACATGTTTCTTAAGTGCCTGTGCTTATGGCTATTTCTGTGGTTGACCAAACATGCTGCCAACAATTAAGTTTCGATGCTTTACTGCTTGAAAAAAAAATGGTCCAACAGTTCACGGTTATGAATGATTATCAAACTATCGTTATTGCCATCACGCCAAGTCAAAACGAACAAAATAAACCACCAATTATTGAGGCAAAATAATAGAAAATGATGAAATCAACTAGTCGCACAATCTTATGTTTTGTTATTTGTGACTTAATAAAAAAAAGTCACATATTTTATTTTTTGATATAAGTCAAGTAAGGCGGGAAGTACAATAATGTTCCGAGCATCGTGATAGACATCTTCTTTTGGACTACTTCCTGGTGACTCATAAGATGGCCTCCTAAACCTCGACTAGGAGTGTGAACTTTTTTTTTTTAAATAATCTAAATAGCGTATACATATATCCGTCATAAATGCTAAGTTTGAATGTTCGTGTAATATAATATCTTCAGCTGAGGGGGTCGGTTCCAATTTTTCACATAAGATTTGTTGTTGGCAACCCCCCCGCCCCCATCATTCTTAAAAACCGCAAAATGACCCCCCTAACAACATAGTTTCAAACGTTTGACCCCCCAAAAAAAAATCCTCATCAATTAACAGTTGTGAGAAGTAGATGACTGCGAGCTACACAGCAAGCTTTGAGAAATCCTGAGTATAACAAAGAGTTTTTCTTCTTGATGTTTTTTTTTTTTTTTTGTTAAATAAGAATATCTGCCACTTGCATGTAGAAAAATTGACAAAATAAGCTTTTTAATGAGAAAAAAAATATTGCAAATTAACTTGAGCCTTCATGTACAGAATGACGTCATACCTATACATATTGTTCCTGATTTTGAAAATGCTAATGCTTAATAAGTAAAACTATTAAAGTCACTATAAACCAAATTTGTTTATATGCATGAGCATGTGCAATGAAAAATGAATGGGATGACGAAGAAAGAAAAAAAGAGAAAATTCTTTTTCCAACTTACCTTATTTTACTGCAACCTATTATAATTCTACAAATTTATATAGATAAACTTTCAATGATTTTTACTCTTTATTATGAATCAGTGGCGGTTCCAGAACTTTTTATAAAGGGGGGCACTGACTGACTTAAGGGTGGGCCCGCTTCAGTCATGCTTCAGTGATTCCCTATATAAGCAACACAATTTTACCCACAAAAGAGGGGACCGGGCCCCTAGCCCCCCCCCGGCCGGATCCGCCTATGGAATGAATGTACATTTGCTGACACAGTATAATTTGAAAATGAAAAAATTGTTACAAAAAAGTCAGTATTCCAATATAGGAAGTGTAATTGGAATAATACATTGCAAATTTTACAGATTTTATGGTTCATTAAATATGTACAAGATTTATTTGAGATAAAGACATATATATTCAAGTCAGGAACATTTGGTCTTTGTAAGTCTTGTATATTTTGTATATTTTTAAAATTTTGGTTCATTTTGATGTTTTAGAGTTGAGTGTGATTTTCTCAGAACTAAAAATGTACACATTTTGTTTAGGGGCCAGCTGAAGCACGCCTCGGGTGCATGATTTTCTCACTGTGTTGAAGACCAATTGTTGGCCTTAGGCTGTTTTCTGCTCTTTGGTTGGGTTGTTGTTTCCTTGAAACATTCCCCCTTTCAATTCTCAATTTTATTATAATATTTCAACGTGAAAATGTTTTACGTGTATTGTTTTGTATGTGTGAATGCCATGGTGCCCATCAAGTATTCTTATGAGGGTCTGGATAGGAATTACAGAATAAAGACGAATGGATCAAATCTATAGAAAATCGACCCCCAAAAAAAAAAAAAGAAAGAATAGAAAAAATAGAAAAAAAGAATAAAGAATAGAGAATAATGGGGTGTTAGAATATAAAGAAAGAGAAAATATATGGAATAGAGAAAAATTAAAGAATACAGAAGTGAAAGGCCTACCATCCAGACTATCTAGTATTCTTATTCGATATCTTTGTAATAATTTTATAAATAATTATACCTATTATCAAGTGATTTAAGAATATACACACCTTCTATCCCAAGAATCACATCAAATTGATTTAAACACTTTAGAAAGTTGACTATGCGTGTTCAGAAACGTTCCTGTGGTCAAAACTAGGTTAAAATGTTTCATACATTTCCTATGGATAATGAATCATAACAGATGACTGTGATATAAAGGAGTGATCGGATTCACTACCTTGAGAGATTAGGCATCCTGCTGGTGCTTTACACTATCAAAGATTTAACAATGACACTCACTTCAATATCGTCAACAATCTATATATATACTTGTCAGTCATAAAAACTTTAATCGGGTGACCCCCCGCCCCCCAAGTAAAGATATATATTTTAATGGTAACCCCCACCAGTATGATATTTTTGGCAATGACCCCCCTAAAATGCACCAAGCCCCTCATTTGATAAATAATGACTGTTCCTTAATGACTGATTGGCCTCAGTCATCATGCAATTCTAATAATCTTAGATAACCAACTTTTCAAACTTAAAAGTAAAGATCATGCATCCTTATTGTTCAGAGTTATAAAGTCTTTTCAATTCGTCGACATTATCTCCGATTTTAATACTATTGATCTGATAACCGCTGTGCATACTTTAACGACAGGGCTAGTTTTCTTATCATATAAGCAGTAACCTCCTTTGTTAATTTGATGTAATCAATCGTTTTATTTTTACCATTTTTATATAATATTTCATTGTATTGTTTAAATTTGTGATTCATTTGATATTTGAATATAATAATGTTGGTGATACGTTTGAAATTAAGCGATCATATTGTAAAGAGTGTACACTTTGGGAAATTTGAAAGACTTTGATTCATTATTCACCTTAGTTCAAATCATAAGTCAGGCGGTCTATTCTGTCTACATTAAGTAGTAAATACACCGGGGTATCAATGGCTATATAAAAGGAAAGGAAAACATTGCACAACGTAAAACGAGAATTAAATAGAGCAAAATACAGAAATTGAATCCAAATGTAGATGCTTTTCTTGTTTAGTGAAATGAAAAATGAAAACACTTTCGTTTTTCGTTTTGGTTTTTGAGAAATCAAAAACGAAAAACGAAAACACTTTTGTTTTTCATTTTGGTTTTTAAGAAATCGAAAACGAAAAATGAAAACACTTTCGTTTTTCGTTTTTTGTTTTTGATATTTCAAAACGAAAAACGAATGGACGCAAATATACACGGACCACTTTCGTTTTTCGTTTTTTGTTTTTGATATTTCAAAACGAAAAACGCATGGACCCAAATATACACAGACCTACGCGCCTGAATTGTCACCTGCTCAGCCATGTGATAGAGTAAATCAACACCCTCGTATTAGCCAATCAAAATATGGCATTTAAACGTGAAGTATAATAATAAATATATTGGTGTCTGAGGTTACATTTCGTTAATGTTACATAATGGCAGTGCCTAATATTAATAACAGTAAGGGGTTTATTCTCAATAAGCAAATTCCATTAAGCATTGTTTAAGTTATACCCTTTAGTTTTAAGTTGTTAAAAAACTTGAAATATGTCTGGACATCAGGCCTGATATCCTAGGCTTGCACTTGTTTTTGGCTAACTGTACATACATGTATGTGCAATGGGAGCATGTGTTTTTGATTTATAGATAGTATTTTTAATGGCAGTGTTATATGGAGAATAAACCATGAATAGAAACCATAACTACTCGTTTATCATTTTCAGTGTATGTAATGTGCGAATCCTAAAATGTCATTTTTACTGTATCCGTGATGAATTTCTGATGTAGAATGATAAATAAACAGACGACCAATTCAATATTTTTGAATAAAATAAGAAATAATATATATTATCGCTATTTTGTGCATTTTCCTTTGATCTTTTTGTGATAATTTTCATATCATGCTACTCGCTTGAGATGGAAAATTATCGCTAAACTATGGCGTGGCGTTGCTAATGAAATTGACATGAAAGTGACAACGTCGTCATAGGTAAAATAGCGATAAATAGATTATCATTGGTCATCTCAACTCGATTGCATTTCTCGCTTTCGCCGTCCCGGCTCAAGCAGAAAATCAATCGTTGAGATGATCAACGATAATCTATAAATGTGTACCGTTTTATAAATTCATGATATAGGTATGAGATCCGGACGGGTTTTCATCGCGCCTACAGCCATCCAGGTGCAAAATTGATACACAAATAGATAGATATTAAGAATAGTTCACGAACAGAGCGTGCAAGAGATTTAAAAGTAGCAGTTAAGTTTCATTTGCAGAAAAATGTACCTTTTAACATAATTATTTATGTTGTTTAACTTAAAACAGGTTCTGTTATTCAGCTTGTTGATATTGAATCAAATTCCACTATGCTGTTTTCGCTGCGATTCATGTTTACTGTCGAATAATGATACTAGACTTTCATTTTCACTGTAGAGCGATTCATTTCTATTGTATATGCGATGCATTTTCACAGAAGGAAATTAATTAATTTTCATTATATAAAGTCTTAATTCAGCCGACTCTAACAAAATTTATGAAGTCAGAAGGATTGATTATATATGCATACTTAGTGAGTGAAAGTCTGAGGTAATATATCAATAAATTCCTTAAACATGGTATTTATTGCTAATATAGTCAATTCTATTTTCTCAAATAATTTGTCCTGATCTATATGTAGGATAAAATTTATTCTTTCCTATGACACGTCATCATTGAATACATATATCTTGGACAGTTAAGCCAATCCACGTCACCGGAAAAGCAAAGTTTCTGTTTCGGTCTAATCTACATCGCATACTAATTAATTAAATTACATTAGAGCTAATTTCCTAATGCTTGTAGTTAAAAGGTGTGGTTGGCCTTGATTGTGTAAATGTTGCCTAAGCATTGTAATTAAGATTGAGCAAACGTTTATACAAACAAAGCAAGCAAGCCAAACAAACCTTTAAACTACAAGCGTTAGGAAAATAGCTCTAATGGATGCATTTGAGATAATAAAGAGCATTTACAAAACGATCTTCATGTCACGATTGAATGAGTGGAACGTTTTCATCTTGCACAAACAATTGACGCTTGTATCAGAATTGGGTTTCTGGGTTATATGGTCTGTTGTTTGTCTTTTATGGTTGGACTAAACCAACAGCACACCTTACGGACATAGGGGAATGAGTAAGGGCTTGAAAAGAGTTATAACAAACACAGTGAAGTAGGTTTTAGATCTTGTATCTTGAAAAGCGCATGAGAAAGTCATATATAATTAATAACAATATAATAGTATATAATGCAAATAATAGAAACATATAATTCATATAATTTTACAAAACAATTGATCAATTAATATCTTTAGTATGCAAACTTTACGTTAATGCATGAGCATATGCATTTTAACTGACGAACACGGATGCTTATAATATTTCTTATAAATACAAGCTTATTTAGCATTCAAATATATGAGCAAGATGCGGACTAAATCTTAAATGTATGAGCATAATGCGAGACCTAATATTTGAACCTAACGGAGCATAAAACATGTACTGAACAGCATAAAGTATGGAATGCATAATATCTTAACACTGGACATGAATAAACATGTTGAATTCTTTTATCTTTCGAATTATAATCATGGTAGAGCATATAATGCGCTTGTAAAAATTTAAACTATATAAAAACCTATTAACCCAAAAATAATCAATTCCGACGATGAGCATTGGTTGAGAAATATATTCGAAATCGAGACAAACTTAGCATTGCGAAACTAATCGTAAATATTCAAATAGTATCATGTGAAATGGGGAAACTAGCTTTTTAAATATACATGCTTGCTTTTATCAAAAATCATGACTCGTAATAATATAGGGCTAAACCACAAGAATAGTTTACGATAAATAATTACTTATTAAATTAACCTACACATGTGGAAATTACGCATAAAAACGTTTATTAAAATATTCCACATCTTACCCTTGCAGAACTGACCCTAATTCTTATTAAGTATGAACAAGCGATAAGTTAAAATTATCATTTCCAACATGCGAGCGTAAAACCAAATTCTATAACATGTTTAAAAATACCCTTGAGGAAGAATAAACCAACCTTTTTTTGAACATATATACATCTATTTACACTGATCGAGAAACAACAATTTGATCTTAACTTCTTTACTTGCAGAACTCAGATATTTAACTTCAACTTTACAAAATGAAATGGAAACGAAACTTTACGAAGTTTCATGATTCAATTGAATAAAATAATGAAAGAAACATATTAACTTTGAATAATTAAAATACTTGTCTCACCTGAAAACAGTTATAGCAAACACAGTGAAGTAGGTTTTAGAACTTGCATCTTCAAAAGCGCATGAGAAAGTGCCACTTTTGAGACCGAAATTCACTTGTTCGATTTCGCGTTACTGTTTCAGGTTCGACCAATCAGATTCGTTAAACACCCAAGCCACCTTAGTTACCCTGATATTTTGGGGTAAAAAGGGGCGTGGAAATATCTTTGCTGGACAGGACAAAGAACCCTAATTGACCAGGTTACCTAAACATATGTTGTTTACACAACAACTTGTTTGTGTTTAAAGGACAATGGACTTAGTAAAAAAAACATGTCTAATTGTGTCCACTTAGCTTGTCCGCTAAACATCTTAAATTGATAAAAATAATGCCTAACAAAGAGAAAATCTAAAGTGACAAATGCCAAAATAAATATCTACTAAAATTAACTTCTTATTTTAAATATATCGAGAATATAAAAATGATTTCCTTCAACAATAATGAACGAATATAAAACAAAAATACTTTTAATCAATACTGCAGCTTCGAAATAGACTTTAAATAAATAAAATATCTTAAACTTATTCCTTTTTGCTGAAAACTAAATTTTCACAAAAATATAAAATGAGGTCTAAAATGACTCTATGACCCTTCGATGACTGGATAATTGATATTTATCATGCCATTGTGTATAAATCTTATACAGTAAAGAAAGTTTGAGCAACAGTCGAGTCACCTTAAATATGCTTGAATTTCTTATAAGTCGGTGTTACAAATAAGCCAATACGCAATTGTGAGAATGCAAAGTAATATTAAAAACAGTTTATTGTTACATGTTTAAATGGTTCTATATCACGGGGTATAACCGCCATACACTTGATTCCGGACGTTAATCGCTACATCGCGAAGCAATGTTGGTAGATATACCGTTCTTATTTTTACACCAAAGACTAATTGACTAACTGTTCAGTTAAGTATTTTTAATGTTTATGAAAAAAAAAGTTTACTGCTCCTGGCAGCATTGTATATCATTTATATTACATGAACACCATGTGACTATTTTAAATAGACAGGTCTGTGAATTATTTGTAAACATCGCGAAACAAACACTATGTGTACCTCAAACTTGATTAAACTACAAATAGAGCATAGTTGGTTGGCTCTTTCACTAAATGCGACCGTGTATTTTGTGCTTTGTTGTTGTTAAAATACATAATACGAATGAGAAACCCGTTGTTTTAATTTTATTTGAAGACATTTACTTGAAAAACTGACCTCAGAATTTTGACACTGTATGATTCATTCTCTTTATAGTTTGTTTTCTTTCTTTAGTACCGTTCGTTGTACATTCTTGTACTGTTCGTTGTGCAAAAGCCTATCAATAAATATGTATGACACGGCGTGACAAATGTCCAAAGCTTTTTTAAGCGAGTTATAAAACTTTTCAAAGAAAATTCGTTGTAGAAAAACGTTATAATCATGGATGTTCTGCTCCAGTAAATTTTCGGATCCATGACAAGCTAAAAGCAAACTCACCAACAATATTTGAGTATTCATGATATGAACCTGGCTATACCCGTGTATATTCAAGTAAGCATCTACGACTAGCAATTCAAATTGTAAATATCATCAATATCAAAGTCATTTAAAAACTATTTTCAGTTGTTGTATGTCGAATAATCACATAAAACGACCATGAAAATTCATCGCACTTCCAAAAATTCCACATCAGATATAATTGCACTTACAGTGATAATTCATCGCATCTATAGTTAAAATGAATCGATATTATGGATTCTGCTGCTAAAATAACACTTTTTTTGGACTTTAATCCTGTTATTATACATTAAAAAGTTATATTCTAATGAAATTCTATTAAAACATACATTCAAATCTATTATTTTGTATTTTCAAAAAGTAAACAAACGCAGTTTTTCCCATCATCCTTTATTCTACAATAGACATACTCGCATACAACAGTGAAAATGAACTAACTGGATTCACACTTTATATACACGGTTGAAGTGTTTTTGTAAGGCAACAATCCTTGGAGGCGTTTGTACGTCGCTGTGTTGATTTGTATAATTGTGAACACTCTAGAACATATGGTTTTCAACAAATTCCCAAAAGACACATCAAGTATCATCCACAACAATGCACAAGGACAGTATGGAGTGTTTTAATTTTCAAGGCCATACGTCAACATTCAAGGTCACCGCTTCCTTAATATCATTATATGAATAGCTGTCAGCATTTATAATTTTGAACTACTAATTTGTACATTGTACATGTAGGTACATCAGAATTATGTTATCAATATTTAAAGAGAAATGCAGTGGTAAATATACCCCTGGTCCCCCATAGAAACTAGCATACAGTAATAACATTGGGTTACCCCTGGGTCCTTATAGACTTACATTTAGACTGAATTTTTTGGTTACCCTGAGTTCAATATATAAATAAAATAGGATTGCCCCTGATCCCTTATAAAACAAGCAACTAGAAGTAACATTTGGTTACCCCTGGTCCCCTTAATAAAGTTATATATAGACATAACCTTGGTTTAACCCGGAATTATACCTAATGAGATATCATTGGTTTGCCCCAGATCCTCTATAGAACATGCATATAGAAATAATATTGGGTCACCCCTGGTACCCTATAGAAATATTCATATAGATATAACATTGGTTTGCCCCTGGTCCCCAATAGAACATGCATATAGAAATAACATTTGGTTACCCCTGGTCCCCTATAGAATTATTCATATAGATATAACATTTGGTTACCCCTGGTCCCCTATAGAAATATTCATATAGATATAACACTGGGTTACCCCTGGTCCTCCATAGAAATATTCTTATAAAAATAACATTGGGTTACCCCTGGTCCCCTATAGAAATATTCATATATATAATACATTGGGTTACCCCTGGTCCCCTATAGAATTATTCATATAGATATAACATTGGGTTACCCCTGGTCCCCTATAGAAATATTCATATAGAAAAAAACATTGGGTTACCCCTGGTCCCCTATAGAATTATTCATATAGATATAACATTGGGTTACCCCTGGTCCCCTATAGAAATATTCATATAGATATAACATTGGGTTACCCCTGGTCCTCCATAGAAATATTCATATAAAAATAACATTGGGTTACCCCTGGTCCCCTATAGAAATATTCATATATATAATACATTGGGTTACCCCTGGTCCCCTATAGAAATATTCATATAAATATAACATTGGGTTACCCTGGTCCCCTATAGAAATATTCATATATATATATATATATATATATATATATATATATATATATATATATATATATATATATATATACCAGTCTAAAAGGTACAACATCACCAAAAATGACAATAAACGAACAAATGTAACTATAAATATTTCGGATAACAGATATCCTTCATCAATATGAGCACGATATAAAATGAATCAGATCAAACTATTCTGGGTATTAAACTAAAGCAATCTTGATTTCTATACAATAAAAAAGTGAAACAGTTTTACCCGAACATCATATGTAGAGACTTTAAAATAAATTTAATAAATTTTAAAATTTCAAAAACGACTCAAAGACATGCCTAAAATGAAAATAGTAATTAGAGATATGAACTGGCACAACTCTAAAATTCCAAAGTGACGTCAGTTAAGATGTTACAACAACTGTGTGTAACTTCATTCCCCAAAAAAAAACAGCACTGATCGATATAAGCTGGTAAAATATGTCAAACAGAGGTTGCGTATTTATCATCCCAAATAAATAGCAGTTTTATAATGATAAGAAAATATAATAGTAAAATTTGGCTAAGGTTAAATAATTGGACGTGGATGCGTACTTGTACATCCCTCCCAAATGAAAAAACCCTGGTATTTAAACTAGTAAAATTCAAAAGAATCCTTAAAACTGTAAGAGTCAAGTAAGGAAGCCGGGTAACTGGAAACAAATGATGTCAGGAAAATGAGTGATGGTAGGAAAATGAGTGACTCATTCTGTTTTCATTTATGCCCTCTGGGAAACTGTCCTAGCTTTCTCATCCAAAACCTTTCCCGAGCAAGTCTTTCGGCCCTGACCAACCCTCGTTGTGGTCTATGATTGTGATTGTAAGGTTTTAAGATCAGCTTAGGCGTGCCCAGGTGATCTCAAATGACGACTTACGGGAGGTCGGGCTTGCAGGTGTAGTCACTTCGATGACCATTCATGCGTTTGTTGAATGGCTGTTCTGTCTCGCCAATATACTGCATGCCACATCGACACTGAAGAAGGTATACAACATTCTGTGTTTTGCAAGTTACATTACAAAATATAGTGTACACAGACCCAGTGGAGTGGCAAGTAAATGTTTGAGTATTCTGTATTTGTTGGCAAGTCAGACATCGTCTGTTACCACGACTTGCACCATCCTGCAGTTGAACAGCTTTTATTAGAGGAGACGTCAGCTCACAAATAAGTCTTTGAGACTTGCTGGTCTCAAAGCTAAGACAGGAGGATTGGGAAAGATCTTGGACAATTGTGGGTGCTTGGCAATAGTTTGCCAATTGGCACGGATCAAACGTGAAAGGTTAGTAAAGGCGGGATTGTATGTTAAAACAAACGGAACTATTTTGCTGCGCCTCTTCTGTTTGTACTGTAATAGGTCATTGCGGCTGTTGTTATTAGAACACGCAAACCCCTTATCTATGTCCAATTTCTTATAACCTCGTTTGGTCAAAACCGCGAAGTTCCTGTAACCGTTTAGTGACAGCCTCCTCAGAGGAGCAAATCCGCTTTACTCTGAGAGCTTGACTGTACAGGATACTTTTTGTACAGTGTTTGGGGTGACAGCTTTGGGGAGAAAGGTAACAAATACTTGCCAACAAATACAGAATACTCAAACATTTACTTGCCACTCCACTGGGTCTGTGTACACTATATTTTGTAATGTAACTTGCAAAACACAGAATGTTGTATACCTTCTTCAGTGTCGATGTGGCATGCAGTATATTGGCGAGACAGAACAGCCATTCAACAAACGCATGAATGGTCATCGAAGTGACTACACCTGCAAGCCCGACCTCCCGTAAGTCGTCATTTGAGATCACCTGGGCACGCCTAAGCTGATCTTAAAACCTTACAATCACAATCATAGACCACAACGAGGGTTGGTCAAGGGCCGAAAGACTTGCTCGGGAAAGGTTTTGGATGAGAAAGCTAAGGACAGTTTCCCAGAGGGCATAAATGAAAAACATAGAATGAGTCACTCATTTTCCTACCATCACTCATTTTCCTGACATCATTTGTTTCCAGTTACTCCGGCTTCCTTACTTGACTCTTACAGTTTTAAGGATTCTTTTGGAATTTTACTAGTTTAAATACCAGGGTTTTTTTCATTTGGGAGGGATGTACAAGTACGCATCCACGTCCAATTATTTAACCTTAGCCAAATTTTACTATTATATTTTCTTATCATTATAAAACTGCTATTTATTTGGGATGATAAATACGCAACCTCTGTTTGACATATTTTTACCAGCTTATATCGATCAGTGCTGTTTTTTTTTTTTTGGGAATGAATTTACACAGTTGTTGTAACATCTTAACTGACGTCACTTTGGAATTTTAGAGTTGTGCCAGTTCATATCTCTAATTACTATTTTCATTTTAGGCATTTCTTTGAGTCGTTTTTGGAAATTTTAAAATTTATTAGCGTCTCTACATATGATGTTCGGTAAAACTGTTTCACTTTTTTATTGTATAGAAATCAAGATTGCTTTAGTTTAATACCCAGAATAGTTTGATCTGATTCATTTTATATCGTGCTCATATTGATGAAGGATATCTGTTATCCGAAATATTTATAGTTACATTTGTTCGTTTATTGTCATTTTTGGTGATGTTGTACCCTTTTAGACTGGTTATATATTATATTTTGTTGTGTACTGTATCATATTTATATGATCCATCGCCCCGTAAGATTTATCGTTGACTATTATTCAGTCATTTTATATATATATATATATATATATATATATATATATACAACTCGTCTAAACATCAGCCCAACAATGTTAGATCTGTAAATTTGCTTTCGCAAATTTTTTGTTTTTCCCTCGCCGGGATTCGAACTCATGCTACTCAGATATCGTGACACCAAATCGCCTGCACTGTATGCGACGCGCTAGACCACACGACCACCTAGGCTGCACAATAATAAAGCTTTCGGTGGCCGGGTGTTACCTTTCCTCGTCAGTTTTAATCTAGCGTCGTAATACAGTACATGATATATAAGGCATGAAGATGGAATTGTTACAGATCAGCTGAAATATCTATTGTAAAGGATCCTACAAATTAATGCAAGATGCAGTCACAGAAATAATTATATTTATAAGTACGTCTGAACCAGTGACAATTCTACAACAGATTTATCCATCGGATCACCAGCAGTGATGGTGATACATGGCTATGCACATTCTGTATAGCTTGTTTGTTCGTTTTTGATGATATATGAAAAACATTAAACTTTGTTAGTTGCATCTTTTGTAATAGATATTTTTAATCTTAAGAAATAAGGGTACGAAAATAGAGGAAACCATACGAATGAATGAACATGTCAAAGGTGCAACGTATCTAACAATAAAGGCTCCAAAAGATCAGCTAAAACCGTCTGTTTTCATCTTTGTATCGTTGAGTTGCATCTTTAGTTTTTGTCAAATTGATAGAATAACTCGTAGTCATTGTCATAACAATAGCTGCTCGATGAACTATTTAGGTCGTCAGAAGTAGTATCAAACTAGGGTAGAAGATCAAGGAAAATTTGTGTTGTGTTTGAAAAATATATACTCAGTGCAATTAGGAAGGAACGCATGGAGACAAAAGTTGAAACAGCCAATGAGGAATAAATATATTCAAAATTTTTCTTTTAAATTTTTTTAAAAATTATTATCAATAAGATGTTCTATGAAATGTTGATCGCGATTCATACCCCAGTATATATTAAGAACGCATGCCATCACGAGTTGGTTGATCGTTATGGAAGATCAGTTTCATAACGGATATGTTCCAATTGTCGTTACCACAATCGTTTCGTCTTTTTCTCGAATGTGACCGACATTAGATTAATTTGATTTTTGATAAATGCCATGGCATTTGGCCTCTCTTGTAAGAACGGACAGAGGTAATTCCTTACATCCACATTATTTTAACTACGGTGGATAGTTATCTAATTGGCAATCATATCTCCTTAATTTTATAGAGATAAATGATTTTTCGCCCCCTGAGTATTCCCGAGAAAAAGGAACGATTAATGACAAAAGTTGAAGCAGCCAAAGAATATGAAAATGTGGATTTTAAGAATGAGAATAATCATTATTTCTGACAATATGAAAAGAGATTAACTGGAAAATCGTGATCAGATTGGGGGATAATTCTTCAAAACTCTTGTGGTAGGGGTGAGCAACATTCAGTACCTCTACTTTTCATATATTTTGAATGTTTAACAATACAAATCCTTTCATACATTTTTGACAAACAATAGACCTATTGAATTGGATATACTTTTGGCTATATTTTAGGTCCTTTCTGGTTTGATCTGCCCTTCAACATTTGTATGTTGTTACTATAGCTATATAACTCCATTTTATGGAGAGTTAAACTAGATTTGACAAATATCTGATCCAAATATAACTGTGTGATTTTAATCGCATCTTTACAAAATACTAGCATCTGAATGCGTTTTAGATACTTATGATCATATCAACAATTTTATAATTTATCTAATCTAAATGTCTGACCCTTATCATTTATAATGAAGCTTGAAATAGTGACATTTTCCAGTGGTTCATCCCTACCTTTTAGTATGTAGGGATAGCACTCATCCCCGAGCTCTTGATTAACCGTCAATACTATTTTTTTTATCTACCACTAATATTAATAAATGTGTTATTACTTTGAAGAACTAGTTAATTATACACCCCGTTTACAGATTCTAATGAAACTCTTCTTTTTTGTAATTTTATATTTTTTTTTAGATAGGAAACAAACTTACATGCGTGTATTAGCCATATCAACATCGTTAAAAGCAGAAATTTATGATTATGTGATGCATATCCAACCCGTATGATGCATCGTTCTTTTGTTTGCATCGTTCTTTTGTTTGTATGATATAGTTAATGATACATCCCTTTTCATCTAATTGATTAATAAAATATGTCTGGCAATATGTCACTTGCCGTTTATATTGTATTGTGAAAAAGGTGTAGGCATATAATTTATTTTCACAAGACATGATTGTTTCAGAAATAAAACAGATTTTAAAAAAAGTTTAATTTCATATCGAAGTAGCTATTTCAATAGCTTGATTTACATGGGAATAAATATGTTACATTGATTTGGAAAATTCCCAGAATATTTGGAGATTAAGTAAAATCACCAGTGATTTTATAAGCGTACCCCCTTTTTGCCTATCCAGTCCGCAAACAACAAAAACACAAGTAAAAACTTAACATACGTTGTACAAGTGTACAACAACATCACTATATAATATTTGAAAACACCAGATCTGAAAATTGTTACATTTCTCGATTAAATGACAATGAGAAATGTTGAGTAATTACGTATCAAGAATTATCGTCCTTCCCTTCTCCTATAACACCCTGTTCAGTGGCTCCGTAATTATTGTATCACGGCTTTGAGACATGAACAGACATTATCAGGGACGTCACAATGTCTGAGGAGAAGTTATCAACGACGTTACAATGTGTGAGAGACATGATCAAGTTTACTTTCGTAAATCGTAAATCTCTAGGTAGAGGAAAAGACCAGTAATAGAACAATAAACAAATTATCCAGTTTCTCTACGCATAGATATCGTAAAATATCAGCTTCTCGACACAATGAGAAGCCTTTATTCTGCACTCACTAGTCTAAAAAGGTTCACATTGTGGCTCGCAGCTGATTTTTTAACGATATCAATGTGTAGAAAACCTTATAATCTATACTTACCATGCTGTCATTTGGTTTTTCGAGACAAATGATCGTGAAAGAATAAGTACCGGTGGTCAAGCATTGCGATCGAATCAAGAAAGCAGTTTTAAAAATGCAGTTAACCTGCAAAATCTGTGAAAATATCCGTTTTAATTACCAACAGGCGGAAAAAAAATCAGACAAAGAAATATGAATGTCAAAATGGTTCAACTCTCCTTCATAAAACTGTGCAATAAGGTAAAGAAAAAATGCAGTACTTTTTAAGAAAAAAATAAAAGGCGACACACAATCTTATGTGAATCATTGAAAAAACAACACTTCTTGTATTAATAATGGTCACATTCCAATAAATCATGATATGTTTGAAACTTAATCTTTTGTTAATCAGATAGTACAGTAAAGTGGAAGTGATCTTTTCCTTGAAAAGGTTAGGATTATTATTTTTTTTTTTTGTTAAGGAAGGATTTTTCTGATTACTATTCAAAACTGATCGTGAGAGATCAGGCAACGCGTTATTTTAATCGTGAAAGCAATGCGTGACCAGACAAGACTTATTTATATACAAGTAGTACTTCCATAGTGATTCAAATTGGAAAAATTAAACACATGAATGTTAAAAGTATAGTGCTTTCTGTTCATTGTTTATGAAAAATATTTTCATTACATATTAAGACCTGTTTTCACTGAAGATTAAAACTTGACATCCAAGGTTATAAGGCCACCAGGAGCGAGAGGTGGTCTAGAGAGTATTTCCTGGAAATATATTGAATGTGTGTGCATTGATATATGTCATAGTACCCGATCCGCGACTAGGTGGTGAAAATTTCAACGTAAGTACCTCTAGTGTGATTGGATCGATTCTCTAGCTTGGTCTGTAAAATTCTTCAATTTCAAGCATTCATAGCTCTTGTGTATAAAGTTCAAATAAAGTGACAGCAATTTCCTGTCAAAGTAATACCTCAGCTTTTATTGTGCTGAAAACATTAATATATCTTTAATTGACTATAAGAGCGTTCCGGTTCCCACATGTACAACTTAGGAAGTACCAAAACAGGTTCTTCAGAACTGAGAAACAGTCAAAATGTACCCTCTGTTGTACATTTCATGCAATTTATTCTATTATTCAAAAAGTGTTCGACAATGATCACCAGCTATTAAGTTTTCATTTGATACCAAAATTACCAAAATATTCTTCATATATTTTGAAAGTTACACACATGCGTAGGATATATTTTGTTTTAAATACGTACTATTTTTCGTATGTTCTTTTTGACCGGGTCCAAGTAAGTGGTGTTACACCTTTTCATCTCTGGTATTGCGTGGCATTGAAACGTTTAAACACAGCTAATTTAATCCAAAAATTCCGAAAATGTCAGCCATCGCATAATTTTTTAAACCTGAAATCAATGCAGAATGGCATATACATTCTATCACAAAAAGATGTTTCTCAAAGTTTGTGGGTTCTTTTTTATGAAATCTCAGTTTTTACCGAACTGTGTATACCGATAATGAATTTAGAATAGTATATTATATTTAATTCAATTTCGATCCAGTCCAAGAACGGAAAGAGTTTCTTCAAATTTGCAATTTTATGTGCTTATTTTTATTCGCAACTATATTTAATCGAAAATTTGAATTTGGGAATCAGTCTGGAATTCCATGATATATCTAAAAATAGATTGTAATTGAAAGCCTAGCACATAAAGATGAAAATCATAATAGGATTTGTTAATTTTTTCACATATCCCCAATGAATTCAATTATCATTTTCCATTGAAATTCCAGCACAAAAAGATATTTCTCAAGTTTTGTGCATTTTTTAAACCAAAAAAGAATGATCTTTTTACAAAACTGATCCCCCTTTTTTTTTGTGGATAAAACATCGACAAGAATCTTTCTCTTATAGATATAAATACTGTTCATAAACATTATTGATATCAGATGAGGCATTCTTAACTTACAATAATGATATAGAAACGTTGACGGACGGCCAAACATTCAGTGATTGCTTTAGGGTACCACGGACTAGTCGGTACGGTCTTATAAAAAAAATCAGATCAAATAGCATTGCATTATCATAACATAACAGATTACTCCCCAACAAAGAGTGAACCGAAAAGTCATAGATGTATCAATGACATAATTATAAATGATTTGAACACTTTCAATAATTTGTGCAATAACAAATAAGCGACACCGGATCTTTCACGATCCTTTTCACGATCTCAGAAATGTGGTAGCCGATCTTTCACGATCATATACATCAAATTTATACAAATATTCAAATTTTGACCCACTTTCAGATTGTGCTACTTCCAAATAATTTGGAGCATTGATATAAAACGATATTGTTCATATATTGAAAATTCGTGTTTGTTTATATTCTTTTATGTCATTGAAATGTGGAAGAGCAAGTCGCCTTTTGTAGTTATGTAAAGACCTGATCATAATGTTAAACCATTTTGACAGACAGTTTTATTTTTGAAATTTTTCTTATAATTGAATAAATTAGATTATCAATTGACCTTGCATGAGTCTCCTCAATAACATTTCCTTGGCGATCCCATACCAGTTCTTACACGATCCTATCGCAAAACTTGACCACTGTTACTTATTAATTTTTCTCGATATACCGAATGACAGCCGTGAACAGGGTGTGAACCCTTCTTATGATAAAGGTAACAACCAATAGTATATTGTCGTCGGTAATCATACTAATTAATCGTACATTTATTCCTCGATGCGGAGGCTGAAAGTTGTCAAGATTCCCTGACAAATGTATCTTATTGATGGGACATGCTACTGGGCGGAATTTGAAACCGTTCGAAAGCAGGGATGTTTCGATCTCTATCAACTGGTGAGTAGATAAGTTGACTACAGTGTTGGAGGAGTTGTTTGCGACTCCTGCCGACGTTCTAAGCGTTGTCTCCTTCTTTTCATTTTATTTTGAGTGGTACAGAAGGATGGATGGTCTCAATGCGGAATTTCCGGTCAAATTCAAAACTGGACTGAACTGTTATACAATCTCAAAATCAGTACGAGAAAAAAAACCCGGAAATTCTTCGCAATGTTGTATAAGACAGACAATTAAACGCTTAGAGCTACGAAATATGGTTTCATCCCATCTGTGCGTTTGGATGTTATATAATTCGCCTGGTGTTTGGGACAAGAGTTTGATGAGTAATCGGATCTGTTGGAAATTTTTTCATTGTATATATTATATAGAAAATTAAATAATTCAGATCTAATGTATTTTTTGTTGCTGTTTTGTTTGAAATTATCACTGTAGTTTATGTTAAAAAAGATGGACCCTTCAATGCACTGCGATTATGTAAATAACATAAAGGAGCAAGCTGTTAGAACACAAAGGTAAAAATGAAAATAAAACGACTCCATGTGTTCTATCTTACTACTCATTCGTGTAAAAAGCCTTGGTTCTATTCAGGAGCATTGGAAAGCCTAAGTTTCATTCAAAAGCATTGGAAATCAGTTTCGAAAAATACCAAACTGTATATGCCTGTCCCAAATCGAAATGCTTGTAATTCAGTATTTGTTTGTCGCTGTATATCATATGTGTGTTTTCGTTTATTGTTTTGTACATAAATCAGGCCGTTGATTTTCTCGTTATGACTCTTGTTTTATAGTAAAACTTAGTCATTCAAGTATTTAAAACATACCCAACTTTTAAATTTGAAGTTTCATATGACTTTAATATGTTGCTGAGTCAAAACAGCCATTACACAAATGCCTCAATGGGCAAAGGAGCGATACCACAAATAACACAAAGAAACCATATCTCCAAGGGGGCAATACATTTTTGCTTTCAATTAGAGAGCTAACATTTATGACGTCCGCTCTGAACAGGAACGGCTGTGTTTTCGTGAGACCTCTTTGGTTTGGAACTATTTATAGAACCCATGCATTATCCCACGTGAAGTTTATACACATGTAACATATTCCAGTTTTTGGACGAAAAACTATCACATTTACCACTCTATCATAATTTATGCTTTGAATTAGAGAGCTAACATATGACGTCTGCTCTGTACAAACCTCAATATGTTATTAAGGCCAATTTTTCCCCAGACATTGTTATTAATTTTTTTTACAAATAAAGGGGACAAATACTGCACTTATCATACATTAAACACCAAAATCTTCATCATCATAATAAAATATGAAACATGAAGTTTATACATTGTACATAGTCATAATAAAAGTTGATTCAGAAAATAAACACAAAAAATAGAATAAAATAATTTGTTCATAAGATCAATACAGATTTTTACGAATGTTAATATGGTATGTAGTTTACCTATGGCAGTGATAAATTAAAGATTATATATTTTCCTGTATTAGTATTACTAGTAGTTAGAAAACATATATCTACTATACCTTCTGACTTGAATTATCACCAGAAATTGAGAAGAGTGGCAGACTAATTAGTATCAAACTAAGAGCTGTCCATATTAATTTGTGAACAGCTAGTGAGAATATTGCAACTACCAAAATCATCGGAAACAAGATTCTTGGAATGCCTTAAAAATTTTCGATCATTTATACAGGTAATTATTTTTTGTCTTTGATACGGTCCCTGTACGGGCATGTTACCACGTGATATTGTGGATTTCAACAATAAAACTTCATTTTCAGATCGGAAAGTAAGATTTCAAGACTGGATTGTAAGCCCAAAATCATTCTTAAATACCAACCATATTTCCCTTTTAACAGAACAAAGGTATTTTAATTTGTCCGTGAAACAACTGTTCCCATTTCAAACTTTAATTCGGGTAAATTTTAGGATTAGAGAATTTCCATGTGCCGATGTTTTTTTTTTTTTTTTTTTTTTTTTGAATTATGGTGATGTCTTTTGATTAGCACACGAGTTCACCCTCGATATTGGTGGAGTTTGTATTTCTTTAGTTTAGTTTCTGTGAGGTGTTCTGCAGATGGACTTTGATTTGTATTGGTCTCCTCACTCCCTTTTTTTTATCTTCCCTGAATTCCAGAGTTCCTCGCCAATTCAATTTTTTCAGGGCAATAGTAAACAGTATATAATCGACCTTTACACAATGTCAGCTTCTATCAGGAGCTTTATGATAATAAGGATAATAAAGAAAATACTCACTTATATTAATAATGTATTTCTATGGACTACTGATACTTCAGTAACTATTTTAAATTGTTATGATAAAATCTCAAAAGGATAACTTACATCTGTATTTTCCATTTAAACATTGTTGAAATTAACAATGAATTATTTTAATGTTAAGTCGTATTCCCGTTTTCAATAGTTCACATAAGTTTAACACATTATACGAAATATTTTATACTGGTGTTCTGATACATTCATTTAGACAAACCTGCATCATCTAATTGATTAATTAATTTTAAATGTCTTGACAGATGTTACGTTCATCTTTCTTTAGTTAAAGATTTGACAAACCATTTATCCAAGTCAATACTATTACCAAGAAACCGTAAAAGTTCGTGTTTTATCTTACTATTGTATCAACCTTGGATAAATCAAGAGAACAGCACAAACTATTGTGAACGTTTCATAGAATGAATAACTATGCAAGGGAGGATCCTGGATTTGCGAAAGAGTAATTCTAGAAAACGGTATATATTCAGTCTAGCGGAGCGAGTCGAACAAAAATTTGGACGATATAATGCGAAACAATTATAAACTTACGCACGCTATGGCCCCTCCCCTGAATCCGCCCCTGCTACTGTATGCATAAAAGTGGTCGTGTGACTTTAATAATGGTACTGTAACCCGAATATACATAGCAGCACTTGTTTCCATGATAACGTAAAAGCAAGCCCAAAAGCAGAAGATAACCAGGGTTTTTTTTCTAAATAAAATGCATTGATATGTATTTCTTATTTTTTGTTTTTAATTGTAAATCGACTAGATACATGTATGCTTTATATAGTACATAACTGAAAGTTACAATATAGTATCTCTGGTAATTTGTACGATGCAATTCAATGTTACTTCAAACATTACGATAACACGGTGCGTTCTCCCTTATTGTAAACAGTGTCTAAACCTTTCTCATACTGATTGTAAGTTGTTTTGAAGCCACAATCGTGCATCTATTCCTTGATGCGGAGGCTCCCTGCAAAATTGTCAAGATCTTCCGACAAAGGGATCGTATTGGTGGGACCTTCTACTGGTTGGACATTGAATCCTTTCTAGAGCAAGTTTGTTTCGACCTTTGTCAACTGGTGAGTACATAAGTTGACTAAAGTGTTGAAATAGTTGTTCGCTACTCCTGACCGACGTTCGAATCGTCGTCTCCATTTTGTTGTACTAAGAGTGATACAGAAGGATGGATGTTCTCATTGCCATCACTGCGCAATTTCCGTTTGTTTTTGTTGTTTTTTTTTTTTTGGCGTGAACCACCCGAGGGGCTCATCCCTATATACTGTTTAGTTTTGGTATCGAATATTGGCCTTTCAGATATCATCGGAAACAAGATTCTTGGATACTTTGAAAATATCAGATCATTTATACAGGTAATTATGTTTTGTCTTTGATACGGTCCATGTACGGATAGGTTACCACGTGATATTGTGTATTTCAACAAGAAAACTTCAATTGTAGATCGGAAAGTAAAATTAAAGACTGGATTGCAGTAAAAATATCTGACTTAACTATCAACCACCGTATTTTGCTTTTAATAGAACAAAGGCATTTCGTCCTTGGAAAAAAGTGTTTCCATTTTAAACTTTCATTCGAAACAAGTTTTAGGATTATAGAATTTCCATGTTCCGATGATTTTTTGAATTATGGTGATGTCTTTTGATCATCACATGAGTTCACCCTCGGTTATTGGTGAAGTTTGTATTACTTTAGTTTAGTTTCTGTGAGGTGTTTTGGTACATGGACTCTAAGTCTTTCCGTCTATTTTTTCCGGCCATGGGGTTGTCTGTTTTAATTTGACTTATGGATTTTAATTGGTATTGATCTCCTCTTTCTCCTTTTTTTATCTTCTCTAAATTACTGAGTTTATCGCAAATGTAAAGAGAAGTTTTGTGTTATTTTTGGACAGTTGTTTGTCTGTTTGTTGAAGGTTTTTACGGGCAATAGCAAACAGACCTAAATCGACCCTTCTACGATTTCAGCCCCGTCGGGAGCTTGCTACAGTAACTATTTTATAATCACATATCTAAAGGATAACTTACATCCGTATTTTCTACTTTATTATTGTTGGAACAATGAATTATTTTAAATCGTATCCTATTTTTCAGTTATTCACTTAAGTTTAAAACGTTATACGATTTTTGTTTATACTGCTGTTGTGATACATTCATTGAGACAAACTTGCATCATCAAATCGATTAATTAATGTAAATATGTCTTGACAGATGCGACGTCCGTCTTTCTAATACATCTTAGTTAAAGATTTGACAAACCATTAACCTAAGTCAATATTATTACCTTGAAACCATAAAAGTTCGTGTTTTATCTTACCATTGCATCAATTGTGAACAAAAAAAAATATTGTCCACGTTTCATAGAACGTACAACTGTACAAGGACGGATCCAGGATTTGTAAATGCATAATTCTAGAAAACAGTATATATTCAGCCGAGCGGAGCGAGTCGTGAACATTTTACAATGCAGTTTCCCTAGTTAACAAAGTGAGAACACTTCATATTATAAAGGTAACAACCAATATTTTGTAGACGTCAGTAATCATACTAATTAATCGTGCATTTATTCCTCGATGCGGAGGCTTAAAGATCCTCCGACAAATGTAACTTATTAATGGGACCTGCAACTGGACGGAAGTTGAAACCGTTCGAGAGCAGGAATATTTCAACCTCTGTCGCCTGGTGAGTAGATAAGTGGAGTACAGTGTTGGAGTAGTTTTTCGTGGCTTCTATCCGACGTACTAAACGTCGTATTCTTCTTTTCTCTTTACTTTGAGTAGTACAGAAGGATAGATGTTATAAATGCCATTCAAGTGGAACCACTAGGGGTTTCTTGTGGTTTTTATCTCTCGTGAAGATTTTGAGATTGTATAACAGTTCATTACAGTTTTAAACTCGTCAGTGAGACTTTTGAGAGTTTTTTCGCCGTGTTGTATAAGACGGATAATTAAATGTATAGAGCACCGAAATAGGGTTTCATCCCATCCGCGCATTAAGGTGATAGATAATTCGCCTGGTGTTTGCGGCATGCGTTTATGGAGTTATCCGATCTTTTGTAAATGTTTCCATAGTAAATATTACATTGAAAATTAAATAATTCAGTTACAATTTGTTTTTTTGTTGTTTTGTTTTAAATAATCTTTGTAGTTTATGTTAAAAAAAGATGGAAATTTTAATTCACTGCAATTATGTATGTGACATAAAGGAGCAAGCTGTTAGAACAAAAAGCTAAAAAAAACATGTGTTTTATCTTACTACTCATCTGTGTTAAAAGCCTTGGATTTATTCAGGAGCATTGGAAAGCCTAAATTTCATACAAGAGCATTGGAAATCGGTTAAAAAAATACCAAACTGTATGTGCCTGTTCCAAATCAAGAGGTTGTAATTCACTGTTTGTTTGACCCAGTATATCATATTTGTATTTTCGTTTATTGTTTTGTAGATAAATCAGGCCGTTAATATTCTAGTTTGAATTATTTTACATTGGTAATTCGGGCCTCGAATCGCTTGCAAACGTGACAAATACTGCACACAGAAATAGCATTCAGCATCATTCGTCAGAAAGGCCATTAAAAAAAGTACCAAATATTTAGTGTGCTGCAAAAGTTTAAATGTTATTTACATTCTACAATGTTTGGTATGTGACCTCTAATATGTTGCTGGATCAAAGCAGCCATAACATAAATGCCTCAATGGGCATAGGAGAGATACATGGATATCACAAAGAAGCCATATCTCCCAGTGAGCAAATACTCTAGATAGTCGGCCATCAACTCGATGACTTTCAAC
Source organism: Mytilus coruscus (assembly GCA_017311375.1). Classification (NCBI taxonomy): domain Eukaryota; kingdom Metazoa; phylum Mollusca; class Bivalvia; order Mytilida; family Mytilidae; genus Mytilus; species Mytilus coruscus. Next base: position 87,402,260 of record CM029604.1, read on the forward strand.
CGCAAGGAAATAGAGGTTGAACAGAACATTCATTGGAATGATGCCAAGCGAGATCTAGAGGATCGGGAAAGATTATGGATAAAGGAACTTAATGATTTTCATATTGTATTATTGATTTTGTAAAACATGACTGACACTGACGAAGTCTATTTGTAGAGCCAAAATAATAGTATTTCGTCTTATTCTAACATAATTATCTTATAAAAGTAATGTTGCACAAACCTTTAGACTGATATTTAGTCAAGCAATGTTAAATTTGCAAATGTGCGGTAATAATTTGGTGTTTCAAAGTAATCTTTTTAATTACCCTTATATATTTCAATAATGTGATTAAAAGTAAGTACAACATTCCAAAAGGAAAACATATTACAGTAGGTATAGTGTCCGACTGGGATCTTGTTTTTCGAGTGATTTGATCGGGTTTTTTCGAGTGTGACCGCGTTTTTTCGAGTGAATATGATCAAAAATGTAAACAAACGGCTTTTTTTATAGAGACGTGATATAGATGCTTAAACTTAATATACCAGATAATACAAGGTAAGCTAGTATTGGAGATAAAAAGAAATCATCACCCCAAACAATATTTTGATCGAGTGATTAAACAAAATTTCAATGGCGTGAAATGTTGTATGTCAATGCGATTACGTTTAAAAAACAATGAAGAGTTGAAAAAAGTACTTTTCAAAGCATGAAATCAATGCAGTTTGATAATATTGTAGTATGCAAGACGTATATTCGTAAAAGGATCGTATATTTGTATATATTATTGATTGCCACATCTTATAAATTGCATAAACACCGGCATTGGTATATTTGGATAGATCAACCATGACCAGTAATAATAGTGGAACTATCCAACAAGTCAACGCCCAGGTACACATGATGTATCGATCCAAACATACGTATATCGATGTCGATTCAACCAAATATGTATATCATACTGTAAATATTTGTATTGTAACCAATATTAATGTGAGCACAGACATATATATAAAGATAAGGAGATGTGGTATGAATGCTAGTGAGACAACTATACACAAGAGTTCAAATGACGAAGATAAAAGTAGATATAGGTCACCGTACGGCCTTCAACAATGAGAAAACATTATACCTTATACCTTATAGTCAGCTTTAACAGACCCCAACATGACAAAATTGAAACAAATAAAACGAGAAAACTAAAGACCTAAGTTATACAATACAAAGTACAAAAAAAAAATTGAAGGACATGAACCAATGACAACCACTGATTTACAGGCTCTTGGCTTGGGACAGGCATATAAAGATTGGCGGGGTTAAACATGTTTGTAAACCGTCAACCCTACCCCTTACTTTGGACAGTGGTGTTACAGCACAAAATAAGAACAAATGGCTTTACTCAATAGATTGGTATGAAGTACAAACAAACCAACTAACATAAAAAACAATAGATACAAAGTATCGATATAAGAGTACTCGCGGTTACTGAAAGCTAGTTCAAAGCTAGTTACAACTAATAGATAAATCATGTTTCCCAGACTTAAGTAACAAGCAGTATAATGATGGATTTAGACTATGTATAAAGCAGGTATGTTCATTTCTTTTAACAGAAAATACATCGTAAATGTCTCATTTATTATTTGTCTTGATGATAATTTGTTTTATCGTTCTATGAAAGGAAAACAAGAACAATTTTTAAATGCTACTACTGGGACGAGAAGTATGATCAAGCGTATGTTATACTTGGTCACACAGCAATAAAACACCATGATAGTTTCCTCTCCATCAGTTAGCATTGCTTTAAAAAGTGAAAAATACGGATCTCTATCTGGACATCACAATTACCAATGTATATCTAAGGAACTCTGCGAAAGACACGAATTAAATACATGAGGTGTACGCTATTGTATACACATTTTTCTAATTATTATTTTAAAAGGATCATATAAAAGCTTATAAATTATGGCTGGTCCCAGGTTGCATTTTTGCATTTTACTAAATTTATTTCTTCTGTCTCCTTGTTTTCCAACCTCTATTTTTAACACTCCAGGTTTCGCCACTGTAATATATATAAATCATCAACTATTATTTGACGTAAAATATATTGTAGCATGAACTGATATTAAAAAGATTTTGAGTCACCTGTTCTCGCTTCTAAAGACAGTTTTACAAAGAATCCAGTAATTTCTAAAATATCTTAATACTGGAAGGTTATGGTAAAATGTTTTCACAACAGAAAATTATCATTGATTTGAAAAGGGTTAAATTTCATCAACATAGTAATATGCTTTGTTACTTATTAGGAATATATAATATTGCCCTTCGCTAAATTACAGTTACAAACTAGAAAACGTTAGTTTTTAAGCCCAAGAATGCCTTCTTTCTTATTAACATTTTCTTTGAAAAACCTTGACCATTTTTTTTTTTTAAATCCGGACGTGTTAACTGTTGCTCTCGAAAAAACGGATTATGTAAAACACTGAATTGTTAATGAACTACAAGGAAATTGTGCCCAAAACATGTTTAGTATTCAGACTAAGATGAAACTATTATAAATGCGAAATAGCGGTAAATTGATCTGATCGCATGTGACATCACTCGAAAAAACCTGATCTACACTTGAAATAAGTGGACCGATTCACTCGAAAAACAACCCTATACCTACCTTTTATATGTTAGATAAAACAATAATTTATTTCTTATATGATATGAATTATAAAAGAAACAAAATACAATTATTTGATATTTTTTCTCACTCAGCGCATCTTCTTTTTCAACGTTAGTACACCTCCACAGGAAAAACTGTATCCTTCATAGTTATACTATTCAATTGTAATATGAGTCTATCAGCTGAACGATTAATTATCTATTTGCAAGATGCTGCTGTTTATCCTTCATGTGTATGTAAAATAAATTTGTTTGAATAAATATTGACAAACATTAACTTCAAGAGACTAATGTCATTTCTATGAAGTCATATAAGCCATATTGCAGTAAGTCATTATCATAAACCCATCATAAATCTTAATGATTTTACCGTCAAATTATGTTTTATATTTAAACTCAATTGTTCAGAGAGCAATTGAAGGTCCACCTGGCTCTCTTTTTGACAATTAAATTAAGTTTAATTTTTACAGTTTTTGAGAGAAAAATTATTACAAAAAAGTAACTTACGTATAAAAAAAACGGTGTAAAAGAATTTATTTTGCATAGATTCAAAAACATATAGTGTGTGGTTACTTTTTTTCAAACAAGAATATGATTGCAACTTCCGATGTGAACTGATGGCTTATTTTCATCTATTCTAAAAATATGTATGATTTAATTAATTTCACTTTGAAATAAGGAAGATAATTAGCTACTCTCGTTATACAAAATGCCACTTCCGGTGTCATATGATAGCTTACATTACCCTTTTTGAAAAATATATGGTTTCTATATACTTTTTCATGAGGTAAGGAAGATAATTTGCTACTTCCGATTTCATGTAATATCTAAATATTGTTCCTATGTACTTTTACATGAATTAAAGACACAGATGGCTACTTTTTGTAAACACAAGGTCACTTCCGGTTGACTTTTGTTATATGTTGGGAGATAATTGTATGGTTTATATATAATTGTTCTTGAGGTAAGGAAGATAATTTGCTACTTCCGGGTTCTCGCTTCCAGTTTCATATGATATCGAAATATTGTTCCAATGTATTTTTTACATGAAATAAGGACACAAATTGCTATTTTACGGTAATGCTGAACTAACATATCTAGATTAACATACATCTACAAAGAGTTTACAATATTGATCAAATTGCACAGACTTCAAACCGTTAAACACTATAAGAAATGCTATCCGATTCAAAATGAAAGTTTGTTTGTGAATTTGTTCGATAAAAGTACATTATATACATAACTCTAACATGTCGAAGCAAGGTATTTTACATTTCATAATTCATAAATGTTTGTTTTTATTTCATATTATGTAATTGGTATCATTATAACGAATATTCAATCGAAGTTTCCTAAACATTTACAAGTACTAGTAATCATTTACACACGGTACAATATAAATCACTCCAGTTTTCGTCATAAAACACAACGTCACTCTTGATGAACACATTAAAGACTTTTATTCGCATAGTTTCGAAATACAGTAAGCAATTTAGTAAAAAAAATAATGATTTCTTTAAAAATAAATTACCTAGTAGTCTTTGATATTTAAAAAAAATAAAGGTATAGGCAATCTGGGACCAAGAGACTGTTTAGTCGTGTTAGTCCTACATGTCAGGACATAGAGTCATACTTATTTAGGTGAACAAGCGAGTTACAAAAACACAGGTTTAGAATTATAGATACGTAGGAAGCGACATAAGACTAGTTACAATAGAATCTTAAAAGTGACATACTAAAACAATTCACAAGTAAACAAAAAATCAGAGTCGTCTTTCTCAGTGACAAATAAAATATATTTGACTAAAATGGGAATCATGAAAACAGAATCAACTATAAGGAGTATATATCCATTTTACACCATAATCATACTGATATCTTTTATCCGGAATATTTATAGATACTTACATTTAATGTTTTCTTTTGTTTAATATTGGTGTTGTTTTGTACATTTTTTTGGCGTTTATATAATTTATTTATTGTGTACAGGTATCGTTCCTCGTAACGACCCAGCGCCCTCGTAAGAAATATCTTTGACTAATCTCTAGACGTTATATATATATATATATATATATTGATTCGGTGAAAAAATATGCTTTAAATTTATTTCATCATTCAGCGTTTGTCATATAGATCAACAAAATTCACCATAAACTAAAGTAACTGAACATTTAAATGACAGATGGATCGGACATGAAAAAAATATATGGACTTGACAAGTTTCCCAGTAAATGCAGTTATAGATGTAAAACGAACGTATTGTTCATGGACACCATTCTGTTAAATTATAGAAATCTTCATGAAAGTGATCCATTTAAAATTAAAACTAAATATTCCATCAAATTTCCTCTTTTTTGAAAGCCATATTGACGCCTTCTTATCCTTTCCACAAAAACCATCTCATTCTTTTTTTTAGATAATCACAGTCGTCTCGAGAAACCACAAATGCCACAGACCACCTAGAAGCCGCGACTATATATCCGCTATTTTATTTACTTTATAATTGCAATAATCTTCTATTTTTACATAATCGATCAAAATATAACAATTCTAATTGAAAGTCTAGACCCTCCTTTTGAATCTGTGACCACAGGCGTCTGTAAAAGAAATTGTACAAGTCGTAGTCTAACTTTGCAAATCTTTTGTTCAAATGTCTGTGAGTGTTACCAGCATATGAATATGACCGTCGTGCTGTATTTTGCCTGAAAAACAAGATATCCTTTATTGTCCACGCTAATATACATCTCATTACAACAACCGACTCAGTGAAATATTCCATAATAATCACAAACTGGAATTCTTTATCAAGTTTCGTCAAATAATTCATACTTTCTTTTTCTAAATATCGACGTTAGAGATTGGAAGGAAATCCAAATTCAACTGCCATTCTGTTGTTTGTCATTGACCAACGATATGGTAAACAATGTTCAAAATGAGTAGGATCTTGCAGATACTTTAAAACTTTATTGCGTGATTTTATTCTTTCAAAAATATATGGAGCTCTGAAATAATTCAAGGTCGACAAGAACTGGTCAAATGGTTCGCGAACAATGCCTATATACGCTGTTTCAGCTGGCATATACTTATGAAAAGCTTTACTGTTGTATTAAACATGGCAGCATAATATGTTGTATGTTCTATTTTGTGGAGGAGGAAGAGTATTTTTGTCATTCAAAGTCGACTTTATACTGATAACATTGTCCCAATGACCATTTCAAATTATAAGAAAGTACAAACGTGAGGTTGCGAGATTCGCCATAGCATAGAAATATGTTCTGTGCAGTCGAACTTCCTGTTTCGTGGACTTTCAGAAATGCTTCTCGTTTGTAATGTACTTTGGTCAATTTAATTTCCTATGAAACATTTGTCGAGACCAATCTAGGGTCTGACAGAGGGGTAAGAACGAGTCTTCTCGGATATTTGTTGCCCAACTCTAGATCTTGAGACAGAGAAGACGAAGAAACGGACACAAAATTAGAACTGATGGAGTAATGGACAGTTTTGTTTTGTTGTTATTCATCGGGCACATTCGACTTGGTGGCTGAAAGATATTTTATCTCCGTGAAGTAGTGCATATATTTTCAGCATGACGATCCGTATAAATAAAACAGTCAATCTGGAATTTAAAAAAAAGTTTTATAAATTGTGTAATTATATATTTGTTACAATTTGTAATTTTCTATTTTAAAATGATACCAGTTCAGCACACTTTTATACAGCATCTACTGCAATAAGTGATCAGAACGCGACTTTTAGTGAGGTTTGCTTCACAATCCGCATAGAAAATTCCGTAGATCTAGATCACAAATAATTTTACCGTTATACTTTAGTCCAAACTTAGGTACCGCATTTTTTTGACATCGCGGATGATACACTAGTTGTATTTATTCGTGCATTCTATCTAATTACTTCACTGGGAACGAATTGGAAGACTACAGAGGTACGGGGAAAACATGCGTTATAAAGTTAAGAATCAAAAGGAAAGATAAATAGAAAATTGTCGACACCTGTACAATTCCTCTGAATTTGAGTGTGTATTAAAATAAAGATATATTGTAACTCGCTTGCTCGTCGACGATCGAAATCAGAGATATATAGCCTTCATGACTAAATTGTGTATATTGTTTGTTTGTTTGTTTGTTGTTAAGATAAATAAATATTGGTTACATCTTTTGTTACAGATTTTTTTTAATCTTAACCGAACCTGATACAGGCTGTCAAAAAAGGTCCAAGGTCATATAACATCACATGATGAGGAAATTTCTGATTCACCTGAACTCCCGCATAAACGTTGTTTCTGAAGGAAACATCCTGTTAATAATTGGTGAAGTATGGCGTGCGGGCAGCTGCCAACAGTGTCCGTGCAATAATTGTGAACCATTCAACCAATGCTTTTTGAATTTTAATATGGTAATACTCATAACAAAATACAGTTCAAGTTCGATATTGGCGATTTTCATTATACTGTTCAGTAGTAATGGTCATACATGTTTCGGAAAATGGCACTTTTTCGTTTCCGTTCAATATTTTTGAACCCTTCTACTATTGGTTTTTACATTATGATATGTTATTACTGATGACAAAATGGAGGTGAAGTTCAATAATGACAAATTTCACATTTACTCTTTAAGAGTATGGACCTTGGTCTATTGGAAATGGCACTTTTTGTGGTTCCCGTGCAATTATTTATGCACCACTTGACCAATGCTTTTAAAATTTTAATATGTTGTCACTGACGACAAAATGGAGGTCATGTTCGATATTGATGATTTTCACTTTTGCCGTCCAGGAGTTATTTTCCTTGATGAATTGGAAATTTCATGTCGTTTCCGTGCAATTGACCAAAAAGGTCAGCCAAAACTATCTGTTTTCATCTTTGTATCGTTGAGTTGCATCTTTAATGTTTCTGTGTAATTACTTATAACCCGTTCTGCCAATGCTCTTAAACTTTTAATATGGTGTTACTGATGACGATATGGTGGACAAGTTCGATACTATATCTAAATTGTGTATATTGCTTGTTTGTTTGTTGTGATGATATATGAAAAACATTAAAACTTTGTTAGTTGCATCTTTTGTAATAGATTTTTTTAATCTTAAGACATAACGGTACGAAAATAGGGGAAACCATACAAAATGGATGACTATGTTCAAGGTGCAATGTATCTAACAATAAAGGCCCCACAAGGTAGGCCAAAACCATCTGTTTTCATCTTTGTAACGTTGAGTATCATCTTTAGTTTTTGTCAAATTTATAGAATAATTCATAGTCATTGTCGAAACTAGGACTGCTCGATTAACTCTTTTAGGTCAACAGAAGTAGTATCCAACTAAGGTAGAAGATCAAGTAAAGTTTTTGTTGTGTGTGGTAAATATATACTAAATGCAATTAGGACTGGAACGCATGGAGATAAAAGTTGAAACATCCAATGAGGGATAAATTTATACAAAATGTGTCTTTTAAGAATTTTTAAAAATAATTATTGATAAAAGTTCTATGAATTGTTGCTCGCGATTTATACCCTAGTATATATTAAGAACGCATGCCACCACGAGTTGGTTGACCGTTATGGAATATCTGTTTCACGACGGATATGTTCCAATTGTCGTAGCCATAATCGTTTCCTCTTTTCCTCGAATCTGAACTACTACATTAGAGTTACCACCGAGATTTTACTTATATGAGGAACACGAGGGTTGCTTCAAAAGGAGCAGGATTTTCTTACCCTCCCGGAGCATATGAAATCACCCCGGTTTTTGGTGGAGTTCGTGTTGCTCAGTCTTTAGTTTTCTATGTTGTCTTTTGTGTACTGTTTTTTTTGTCGTTTTTCGTTTAATACCATGGCATTGTCAGTCTGTTTTCGACTTATGAGTTTGAATATCCCTTTCGTATCTTTCGCCTCTCTTGTAGGAACGGACAGAGGTAATTCCTTACATCCACGTCATTTTAACTACGGTGCATATATCTCTTTAAACTTATAGAGATAAGTGTTTTTTTCACCTCCTGAGTATTCCAGAAATAAAGAAACGCTAAATACAAAAATAGAAGCAGCCTATGAAGGCCCTAGGATATATGAAAATATGGATTTTAAGAATGAAAATAATCATTATTTTTGACAATATGAAAAGAGATTAATTGGAAAATAGAGATCAGAATAGGGGATACTTAAAATCTCTTGTTGTAGCCCTGGTGAGCAACATTCAATACCTCTACTTTTTCATTTATTTTGAATATTCAAAAAATAAAACTTTTGACAAAAAATTGACCTATTGATTTTGACCTGCTCTTCAACATTTGTATCAGATTTTTGGATATTTAAATATTTTCACCTCGAGCATCACTGAAGCGACATTAATTGTCGAAATGTGTATTTGGTGCATTAAGATTGGTACCGTTTATGTTGTTTACATTACTATATAACGCCTTTTTATGGAGAGTTAAACTAGATTTTACGAAGATCTTATCCATATATAACTGATTTTAATCGCGTCTTTAAAAAATACGTACATCTGATTGAGTTTTAGATACTTATGATCATATCAACAGCTTTATGATTTATTTAATCTAAATGTCTTACCCTTATCATTTAAATTGAAGCTTGAAATAGTGACATTTTCCAGTGGCTCATCCCTACCTTTCAGTATGTAGGGAGAGCACTCCTCCCCAAGCTCTTGATTAACCTTCAATACTATTTTTTTTTATCACTAATATTAATAAATATTTTATTACTTTTAGAACTAGTAAAATATACACCGTTTTCACAGATTCTAATGAAACTCTTCTTTCCTGTAATTTCATATTTCTTAGATAGGAAATAAACTTACATGCGTGTATAAGCCATATCAACATCGCTGAAAGCAGAAATTCATGATAAAGTGATGTATATCCAACCGGTATGATGCGTCGTTCTTTTGTTCTCATGACATAGTTAATGATACATTCCTTTTCATCAGATTGATTATATTGCAATATGTTACTTTCTCTTACTATTGTGTTGTAAAAGGATGTAACCATATAAAGTTTATTTTTACAAGACATGATTGTTTCAGAAAAAAAAACCGATTTAAAAACAAAAGTTTAATTTCATATCGAAGTAACAATTCCAACAGTTTGATTTACATGGAATTGAATATGTTACAGTGATTGGCAAAATTCCCTGAATATTTGGAGATTAAGTAAAATCACCACGCGTTTTTTTTTTTTTTTTATCGTGAAAGCAATACATGATCAGACAAGACTTATTTATATACAAGTAGTACTTCAATGGTAATTCAAATTGGAAAAATTAAACACATTTATGTTAAAATTATAGCGCGTTCTGTTCATTGCTTATGAAAAATATTTGGATTACATATTAAGACCTGTTTTCACTTAAGATTAAAACATAACTTGACATCCAACATGATAAGGCCACAAGGAGCCTAACTTGTCAACATTTAGTATCTTTGTATCTATAATGTAAAATGAATTTGCGAATGTGCCAAGCGAGAGGTTTTCTAGATGTTATTTCCTGGAAATACATTGAATGTGTGTGCATTGATATATGTCATAGTACCCTACTAGGTTGTGAAAATTTCAACGTAAGTACCTTTAGTGTGATGGGATCGATTTTCTAGCTTGGTCTGTATAATTCTTCAATTTCAAGCATGCATAGCTATTTTGTCTAAAGTTCAAATAAAGTGACAACCACACACTACCTCAGCTTGTATTGTGCTGAAAACATTAACATCCTTTAATTGACTTATAAGAGCGTACCCGTTCCCAGAACTTAGGAAGTATCAAAACAGGTACTTCAGATCTGTTAAACAGACAAAATGTACCCTCCTTTTATACATTTTATGCAAAAAAAAATACCAAAATATTCTTCATATTTTGAATGTTACACACATGCGTAGGATCTTTTTTGTTTTAAATACGTACTATTTCTTGTATGTTCTTTCTGACCGGGCCCAAGTAAGTGGTGTGGTATTACACCTTTTCACCTCCGGTATTAAGACATTGTGTGGCATTAAAACATTTAAACACAGCAAATTTACACCAGAAATTCCAAAAATGTCAGCCAACGCATAATTTTTTATACCTAAAATCTACTCAGAATGGCATATAAATTCTATCACAAAAAGATGTTTCCTTAAATTTGTGATTTGTTTTTATGAAATCTGAGTTTTTACCGAAATTTGAACACCGATAATTAATTTAGAATAGCATATTATATTTAATTCAAATTCGATCCAGTCCTAGAACGGAAAGAGTTTCTTCAAGTTTGCAGTTTTATTTTTTTATTATTTTCATTCACAACTATTTTAATCGAAAATTTGACTCTGGGAATCAGTCTGGAAGCCCATGATACATCTGAAAATAGATTGTTATTGAAATCATAGCACATAAAAATGAAAATCATAATAGGATTTGTTGATTTTTAAAGTTAAAAAATAAAGTTTTACCACATTTCCCTCAAATTTTCACATACCGCCAATGAAATCCCCGGAATCAATTATCCTTTTCCATTGAAATTCTGCACAAAAAGATATTTTTCTCCAATTTTGTGATTTTTTTTATCCAAAAATGTTCCCCCTTTTTTTTTGGGATAAAAACATCGACAAGGATCTTCCTCTTATACATATAAATACTGTTCATAAACATTAAAAACAAAATCAGACCAAATAGCATTGAAGCATCATAGCATAACAGATTATTCCCCAAGAAAGAGTGAACCGGAAAGTCATAGAAGTCCAGTCTTTTGCTGTACCAATATTACAATTATAAATGATTTGAACACTTTCAATAATTTGTGCAATAACAAATAAAAGACAACGGATCTTTCACTATCCTTTTCACGATCTAAAAAATGTGGTAGCCGTTCTTTCACGTTCATAAATATCAAATTTATACAATTATTCCAATTTTGACCCACTTTTAGATTGAGCTACTTCCAAATAATTCGAGAGCCATTTGAAACATTGACATAGAACGATATTGTTCATATATCTAAAAATTCATGTTTGTTTACATTTGTTATGTCATTGAAATGTTGAAGAGCAATTCGCTTTTTGTAGTTATATAGAAAACGGTGATATTTCAAACTCTGATTTTTCTTAAAAACTGATCATAATGTTAAACCATTTTGACAGACAGTTTTATTTTTCAATTTTGTTCCTTATAATTCAATAAATTAGATTATCAATTGACCCTTCATGTGTCTTCTCGATAAGATTTCCTTCGCGATCCTATACCAGTTCTTGAATTTGAATCCGTCCGAGAGCAGCGATGTCTCGACCTCTATCAACTGGTCAGGAACTAAGTTCACTACAGTATTGGAGAAGTTGTTAGCGACTCCTGGCCGACGTTCTTAGCGTTGTTTTCTTTTTTCTTTTTACTTTGAGTGGTACAGAAGAATGGATGTTCTCAATGCCATCCCTGCGGAATTTCTGGTCAAATTAAAAAATGTAATGAACTGACATAGATTCTCAAAATCACTACCAAAAAAAAAAAAAAAAACAAAACAAAACAAAACAAAACAAAACAAAACAGAAATTCTTCGCAGTGTTGTATTAAACAGACAATTAAACGCTTAGAGCAACGAAAATTGGTTTCTCACTCCACGCTAGGATGTTGGATAATTCGACTGATGTTTGCGGCATGAGTTTGATGAGTAATCCGATCTGTTGGAATTTTTTTTATTATATTATATTGAAAATTGATAATTCAGATCTAATGTATTTTTTTTGTTGTTGATTTGTTTGAAATTATTAATGTAGTTAATGTTATAAAAAGATTGAAACTTTAATTCACTGCGATTATGTAAGTAACATAAAGGAGCAAGCTGTTAGAACACAAAGGTAAAAATGAAAATATAAGGACTTCATGTGTTCTATCTTACTACTCATTCGTGTAAAAAGCCTTGGTTCTATTAAGAAGCATTGTAAAGCCTCAGGTTCATTCAGAAGCATTGGAAATCAGTTTAAAAATACCAAGCTGTATGTAACTGTCCCTTATCAAAATGCCTGTATTAAAGGATTTGTTTGTCGCTGTATATCATATTTGTGTTTTCGTTTATTGTTTTGTACATAAATCAGGCCGTTGAATTTTTCGTTATGACACTTGTTTTATAGTAAAACTTAGCCATTCAAGTATTTAAAACATAACCTTTTTTTTTTAATTTGAAGTTTCATATGACTTTAATATGTTGCTGAGTCAAAGCAGCCATTACACAAAACAAATGCCTCAATGGGTATAGGAGCGATACCACAAATAACACAAAGAAAACATATCTCCCAGAGGGCAATACATTTTTGCTTACAAATGGAGAGCTAACATATATGACGTCTGCTCTGAACAGGAACGGCGGTGTTTTCTAGAGACTTCTTTGGTTTGGAACTATTTATGGAACCCATGCATTATCCCACGTGAAGTTTATAATAAATCTCAGTTTTTGGACGAATAACTATCACATTTACCACTCTATCATAATTCATCCTTTGAAATAGAGAGCTAAGATATGACGTCTGCTCTGAACATGAAGGGTGTTTTCGTGAATTTATGATTTCTTTTGTTTTGATCTATTTAAGGAGCCCGTGCATTATCCCAATTGAGATTTATGATATATCTCTGTTTTTGGATGAATAAGTATCACATTTACCATTCTATAATCATATATTATTATAGCAGCATCGTATGTTGACTTTGATGATTTCCAGCTTCCCTAGCAACTAAAACCGGAAGTTGTCAGAAAATAATAAACCGCACGCAAAATTCAACGATTGGACATGATAATTTTTAAAGATTTAGATATGAGCACAGTTGAAAACATCTATGAAATTTGTATATAATGTTAATACTTTATCATACATACCGTATGTAAAATATCTTACATGTTCTCACTTGCGCTCATATTTTAATCATGCAAAGTAGAGAAGGAAAAGTCTGATTTTCTGTATAGACACCCGTTTATGGTGTTTGCTTAGTATCATTTAAAATCGATTTCCTGAATTATCTTGAACAATAATTTATTTTAACAAAATACAAAACTTCAATATGTTATTAAGGTCAATTTTCCCCCAGATATTGTTAATCATATTTTTTTTTACAAATAAAGTGGCCAAATACTGCACCAAAATCTTCATCATCATCATAAAATATGAAACATGAAGTTTATACATTGTTATAATAAAAAGTGGATTCAGAAAATAAACACCAAAAATAAGAATAAAATAATTTGTTCATAAAGATCAATACAGATTTTATAATTGTCAATATTAAGTTATAGAGAAAAATCAGATCGACATATAAGTGAACACTGCAGAAATAGTTAATTTACCCTTTTAGGTGTTACTGCCCTCATGGAAGCCTCTTGTTTTATAATTTGTCAGCCGTAATACTGGTTTATAAGCAGAAAAAAACATTCTTTTGTAGATTGTCTCCCAATTTCAAGAATGTAAATATGCTATGTAGTATACATATGGCAGTGATAAATTAAAGATTATATATTTTCCTGTAAGTATGAGTTAAAAACATATATCTACTATTTCTTCTGACTTGAATTCTTACCAGAAATCGAGAAGAGTGGCAGACTAATTAGTATCAAACCAAGAGCTGTCCATATTAATTTGTGAACAGCTAGTGAGCATACTGCCACTACGAATGTTAAAGTATCTGTATTAAACTCAACCTATGGTAAAATTGAACTGGGCTTATACATGACAACTTATAAAGGATAAACATCTATGAGTCAGTAACCCCAAAATAAGTACTCTTAAAGGGAAATTATTTATAGTTTTATACAATTAAAAGGCACCATCTTACAGTGTTTATATATCACAACTCGTTCGCTATGCCCGTGTCTGTTGTGACGTTTTGAATTTTAATGAACGTAATCTATGTATTACTGGTAAATGATTAAGTCAGGGATTTCGTTACCACAAATGAATTAAAACCTTTACTTAATGCTTCCATAGATATAAAGATTTAGTTTTGAAGTTTGGTTGTACCTGTAGAGAACTTATTTCAAACGGGATAGCACATCCTCATTTTTACAGAGATGTTGTTTTCCGAGCCCGGAAATTTAGAAACGATCCGGGTAAACTTATCGATCCTTTAGATAAACTTATTCGAAAAGGTTACCAATTCAGCACTGTAATTAGATCTTTGAATATTGTTTTTATTGGTGTTAATATTGGTTTTGTTGTCATTAAATTAAAATCATACTAAATATTATTGTTATATACATATGAACATTTATGGCTCTACAATCTGTCGATACCTGTATCTTGGCATTGCACAAGGTCATGTTTTTCCTCTGACTGTTTATGACGTCTTTACACTAAATCCATTGGACGTTGGATGTGTACTAACTGATAATTTAGTCTTAGATGCATGATTTTTTTATTAGTTGTTATTGGCTTTTGAACTAGCTGTCGGTAACTGCGAGTACTCTCAGATCTGTGCTAAGTGTCTTTTTGTTGTGGGGATGTACAAGTATCCGTCCACGTCCACTTTGTGTTTTTGTTAGATGTATTTCTATTTGTATCCATCTGATGAGTTAAGCCTTTTTCAACTGATTTTTATAGTTTTTTCTTATGTTGTACTGTTACATTTCTGTCCCAGGTTAGAAGGAGGGGGGGGGGAGGTTGGCGCCTTCAAATTAGTTTAACCCCGCCACATTCTGTATGTGCTTGTCCCAAGTCAGGAACCTTTAATTCAGTGGTTGTCGTTTGTTGCTTTGTTACATATTTGTTTTTTTGTTCGTTATTTTGTACAATAATAAGACCGTTAGTTTTCTCGTTTGAATTGTTTTACATTTGTCATTTCGGGGCCTTTTTAGCTGACTATGCGGTATGGGCTTTGCTCATTGTTGAAGGTCGTACGGTGACCTATAGTTGTTCATTTCTGTGTCATTTGGTCTATTGTGGATAGTTGTCTCATTGGCAATCATACTACATCTTCTTTTTATATATAGTAGGTAAAATAGTCAAAAATTGGGGTACATCAGTCAACATTGATATATGGTCTTAATCACTTTACAAATAAATAACTATTTTAGCAAAGAAAAACAAAAATGTATAAACACTCCACAGACAAAGTATATAAGCAAAAATGAAAGACAAGAATACAACATTGATCATAGCACAATAACACAATGGCGAGATGTATAAGTACCAAGCCACGCCAAAAGTACATTACCAAAAATGGACCAAACAGTAAAGGTTAAAATAACTTTAAAATTTTTTTTTAAAAATAAAAATTTTTTTAAAATTTAAATTTTAACCCTTTTAAATTTTTTCCCAAAATTTAATTTTAAATCCTTTTTTTGGGGGTTTTTTAAAAAATTTGTTTTTTTTTTTTTAATTTTTTTTTTTATTTAAAAATTTGAAAAAAAAAATTTTTTTTTTTTTAAAAACCCTTTTTAATTTTTTTTTTTTCCCCGGGAAATTTTAAATTTTCAAAAAAAAAATTTTAATTCCAAACCCTTATGGTCCCCTTTTTTTTTTTTTTTTTAAAAAATTTTTTTTTTAAAAAAAAAAATTTTTTTTTTTTATTTTTTTTAAAAAATTTTTTTTAAAGGGTTTTTCCCCGGGAAAAAAAAATTTTTTTTTTTTAAAAAATCTTAATTTAATTAAAAATTTTTTTTTTTAAAAAAATTCCCCAAAATTTTTTTGGGGGAAAAACCCCCCCTTTTTTTTTAAAATTTTAAAAAAAAAAAGGGGGTTTTTAAAGGTTTAAAAAATTTTTTTTTTGGGGGTTCCCTTTTTTTTTTTAAATTTTTTTTTGAAATTTTTTCCCCCCCCCTTTTTTTTTTTTTTTTTAAAATTTGGGGGGTTTAAAATTTTTTTTTAAAAATTTCCTTTTTTTAAATTTTTTAAAAAAAAGGAAAAAAAAAAAAGGGGGTTTTAAAAAAAAAACCAAAAAAATTTTTTTTTTTCCCCTTTAAAATTTTAATTTTGGGGGGTTTTTTTTTTTTTAAATTTTTTAAAACCCTTTTTTTTTTTTAATTTTTAAAAAAAAAAAAAACCTTTTAAAAAAATTTAAAAAAAAAAAAATTTTTTGGAATTTTTAAATTTTTTTTCCAAAAAAATTTTTTAAAAATTTTTTTTTTGGAAAAAAAATTTTTTTTTTAAAAAAAAAAAATTTTTTAAAAAAAATTTTTTTAAAAAAAAAAAAAGGAATTTAAAATTTAAATTTAAAAAATTTTTTCCCAAAAAAAAAAAAAAAAAAAAAAATTTTTTTGGGAAACCCAAAATTTTAATTTTTTTTAAATAAAAGGGGGTTTTTCCCAAAAAAACCCAAAAAAAAATTTCCCCCCCAAAAAGTTTTTTTTTTAAAAAATTTTTAAAAAAAATTTTTTTTTAAAAAACCCCGGTTTTTTGAATTTTTCCCAATTTCAAAAAATTTTTTAAAAAAAAAAAAATTAAAAAATTTTTTTTTTGTTTAATTTTAAAAAAATTTTTTAAATTTTAAACCTTTTTTTAAAAAAATTTTTTTTTTAAAAAAAGGGAAAGGAAAAATTTTTAAATTTTAAAAAAAAATTTAAAAAAAAAAAAAAAATTAAAAAAATTTTGGGTTTTTTTTTTTTTTTTTTTCCCTTTAAAAAAAACCCCCGGTTTTTTTAAATTTTCCCCAAAAAAAAAATTTTTGAAAAAAAGGAAAAAAATTTTTAACCCAAAATTTTTTTTAAAATTTTTTTGGGGGGGTTTTTTGGGAAAAAACTTTTTTTAAACCAAGGAAAAAAAAACCCCTTTTTTTTTTTTTTTTTGGTAAGTTTTTTGGGAAAAAATTTTTTTTTTTGGGTTTTTCTTTTTTTTTTTTTTTTTAAAAATTTAAAAAGGTTTAAAAAAAAAAAATTTTTTTAAAATTTCCCCGGTTTTTCCCCCCCAAAAAAAATTTTTTTAAAAAAAAAAAAAAATTTTTTTTCCCCCCAAAAAATTTTTGGTTTTTTTTAAAATTTTTTTATTTTTTAAAAAAAAA
>CM029604.1:88022367-88472309 GCA_017311375.1 Mytilus coruscus
CTAAGAATGTTAAAGTTTTTCACTCTTTCGATGGCACGTTCAACATGTATGCGTACATGAGCAATCTGTCTTGTGAGTTCAATCTCTTTTGCACTTAGTTGAGATTTTCCACGAGTAAATGCTGGGATGATCAAGGTAGCTCCGTGACTAGCTAATTCTTCAGAAATCAGAAATCCACGGTCAGCTAAAACTTGGTCATTATGTTCTAATTTGTCTAGATACCCACTGCGTTGAGTAATTACTTTATCTGATGTCCTTCCACCGAATGCTCGCGAAACATATGATATGGCACCAGTTGGTGTTATCGGAACGAGAAACTTAATGGTGTTGTGGTGTTTGTAGTTGGACCATGTTTGAGCTCTTGCTGTAAGGTGACCTGGTCGATTTATAAAAACCTCAAAACAATCTATGATGCTTACACATCGAGGATAAGTCTTTTGAAAATCACTGGGCATGTTTTTGATAAGACTGTCTTTGTCTGGCCACTGTACTAAAAAATTCAACTTCTTGGCTAAGGCAGGTAATCCTTGGTTGAGAATGTCTGACACAGTTGTCTTTGAAATATTCAGGCGGAAAGCAATGTCTTCTAAATGTAGATTTAGTCTGAGCTTAATGAGTAGGCACAGTAACACACCTTTTGGGGCGACGACACGAGAAGAAGGAAGCACAGTTGAACAAAAACTCAAAACCCACATAAATAAAGCTTTAGAAGGAATACCCGTATAAAATGTTGTCTTGCTGTCTGTAGCCACTGCACTATCTTCAAATTTTAGGTTGAGCAGTTCTGTTTTCAGATGTGTGTTGTTACATTGCAACCTATTTAGCTCTGTATAAAGTTGTTGATTCTCTAAACGCAGGCTAGCAATGGTCTTAATACAGCTATCATGTACTGATGGTTTTTCTGAAAAAAGAAAATACACATTTTTATTATCTCAAGCAAAGGCAATGACAGTCATTAATAATATTGCATACAATAACATATAAAATAAATCTGATAGCAGCGAAAACAATTGGCAAAAAATATGTTGTTAACATTAACTGATCAATTAATTGATTTCATACATTATGGGATTAACAAGTGATTTGTTTACAAATTTTCTTTGATGGTTTACTATTTTAATCATCATTAACAAAAAAGAAAATTACAATTAATGAATTACTATAATTAGCATGATCAAAGGTAACTAGGTTAATTAGGAGTATTAAATAGTATAACAGATCAAAGTAAAGTATATATAAGTAGAATTAGATTAATTTATATGAAAACAAAATGATGGAATAAAAAAATAAGAATTAATTATATATCACATAATTCATATGTTTATAAATATGAAATTATAAGTGTACCTGGTGTTGGCGGAACATTCAGTGACATCTCTTGAAGTGCTACTGCTGCTGTCTTCCTGTCATCATCTCTTTTTTGGTACCTCTCATATCTTGCAAATCTCTGTGGACCATCTGTCTGCATGTCTATGGTACCCATATGAATAGATGGGACATAATCTGGGTTCTCTTGGTCATTACTTTTTTGGCCTGAAAAATATAACATTTATAAAATCCAGCTTATATCAACATTCAACAAAATTTTGTCTTGGGTGTAGAGATGTCTCATTGGCAATCATATCACTTTTTATTTTTTACATCAGTAAAGTGAGTGAGATTTAGGCCAGAAATGTACATGTAAAAAAGTTTTTAATATATTTAATATAGATTTTATTAAACAAATTGTGTTCAGATTTCCCTGACATTTTTGTTAAATATTGCATTAGAAATCATTGACATTTTGCAAAAAAAAAAGTGTAATGCCAGAGTTCCATGACATGTGAGGTGTCACTTATCTTGTCTTGTGGTGTAGCCTGTAGGTTTAAACAGGTTATTCAATGGAAATTATTTCAACATAATGAATATTTAAATGTTAAAGATAGTTAAAGATCATAACAAAATATTAAGATTTAAATTTTAAACTTACCAGTGATGAAATGACGAGAACATACACGGTCGTAATCTGAGGGTTCCCATACAGTTCCATTCTCCCCCTGTCGCTTAATTGCTTCTATCCACAATTTTCTTTTTTCCAAAGGTTTTTTAGGCACACGATAGAAACTAAATTGTCCAAATCTACTTGTACAATTAATAACACAACATGACAGAACCATCGTAAAGAGCAGTTGATCATTAATTAACTCTCGTAATGAGCCTCAACATGTAAACAATCTGTTGCCATCCAATTTGTCACGTGACTTTTTGGTGACGTCACGGCGAACATCGCTATAGATGAAAAAAGTAATTTTCAAAATTTTTATTTTTTAATTGTTCCAAGGTAGAAAAATAGTAAAAGTACTATTCTGATATGGTTTTGCATTCAATTCATTTCAGATTTAATCTTTATACACAAAAAACAGAAGTTTAAGGAGAATATTGTGAGATGACAAAAAAGGGGAAGTAACTCTTGAAATACACAAATTATTTACGACCTAAAGCTAAGGTAATTGGTGTTAATTAACAGTGTGTTTGACACCAAAGCTGTCAAGTGAAGCCATGCACTGAAATGGGTCACTTGATTTGAGTTTACACAGGTAGTTGAACTTCTTATCCAGGAAGAATTACGAATTTACCGGTTATTTCAAAGGAAAATCACTTACGAAATCAGTCGGAAAGCTTAGGAATCCGGGTGAAAACGGGTTATTTTCCGAATTCCTGGGTTATTTGGTCACCCGGCGGGTGTCCCGGGTGACCTCTCAGAATTGTGAAAATCTCAGGTCACACCCGCAGGATCCGGGTCAGTTGACAGGTATGAATTAATCTTGTATTTTTGTTCATTCTTCAAAAATCGCAATAATTTCTAAATTTATAGTAGCTGATCAACAGTGATCCCTAGCCTGTTAACACTCAGGTTAAGAGTTAGAACCCTTCTCTTGGTAAGGTGTGTTAAACAACTCTGTTCTTAAAGGAGACATGACACGATTTTCAATTTGTGTTTCAAAATGTTTATTTATACTTAACTTTCCCCAAAAATACACCGATAGCAATATAAGTGTCAAATATTTGGTAAAATATGTATTTCAATGCGACTTTAATGCAACGATTTATCGACCTGTCAAATATGCATATTTCCATCCCGGAAGTCACTCAGAACGAGGCTACTACGTCAGTGGTTACATTCATTCATATTGACATATGGGTACAGCACAAATTTAGTTTCGATTATTATCCAACAAAATGCATGACAGTGATAAACAATGATTGTGTATGCAGCCGATGGATTCAACAATAAAATTAAAAAGAATATTGACATGATATTTTCTGTTTTTCGAATGACACACAGACTTAGAATGTGTAAAGATGGTACTTTTTAACAAGCCCAAACTACACTTCTTTCCGCCCACTTCCATAAGGAATCCAGAGTTGGGGTCTCGGGTGCCATGCCATGAGTTCATCATAAGTCACAGGTGTACGGTACAGGTGATTGAGTTTCGCAATTTCAGGTCTCGTTTGAAGTTGCAAGCTTTAGGTGTCACGCCACATGGGGGATTGATAAGACATAGTTATTACGCAATATTACTTCATAAGCTCTTTGTGTACATCCTGGATGTTGGTTTTGCCGAGGGCACTGGTGAGATTGGAATATATTATTGTTACAGTAATACAGGTACAACTACCTGATCATATAATTTGAATACCTGTAGTACGACCATACAATACCCTATGCACCACCAATTAAATACCCTAACCAGTGTTGATAACTAATAGACAACCTGTATATAGATCTTATTTTTATTGTTTTAAAGAATATGCAGATATAAAAAGGTTTTTAACAGATGCATTTTTTTAATTGACTTCTTGAGATGGAAAAGTAATATTCCTGTATGCTTGCAAGTCTATAACTTCATAAGAAATTGTTAGGCAAAAAGCATAAAAAGCAAACAAGGAAATGATACGAGAATGTGAATCATAAGTCTTTCGCATTCTTATATTGAACATCGAATATAACCATTAACAACTATTTAGTTGGTAAAGATTCAGATGATGAAAAACATTTCTTTTTAAAATGGAAACTTTATAATAAATGAAGAAAGTGTCGTTAACCGTACGGCCTCCAACAATGAGAAAACCCCATCCCGTATTTTCGGCTATAAAAGTTCTCAACATGAAAATGTGAAACAATTTTAACGAGAAAACTAACTTATTTATAACAAAATAATTTCCGCAGAAAAAAATTGACAGACGTGAACCAATGACAGCCACTGATCTGTATGCTCCTTATTTAAGACAGGCACATTCAAAATATGTCGGTGGTATATGTTTGTGAGCGCCTATTCCCCCCTAGACTATAAAAACCAATCTAACTCAAAAGGTCGGTACGAAGTAGAGAAACCACTAACGTAAAAACAATAGAGACAACGCACAAATACTGTTATCTAGATCAAAGCCAAGTACAGCTAATACACAACTCATGTCCTCGAAGAATGAAGTATGTTAAATGTAAACATTTTTCTGATTGAAAATCTAACATTTATTCAAATGACCCCTTTTAGAAGAAATATTTTGAAAAAGAACATTATGTGTTGCGAATATTTTCCTGGACTCAAGTGTTTTGTTGGTAGCAATAAACAAATTGATTGCTAGATGATACTCGGTACGTCTAAACACTGCTAAGGACTCCTTAGTGCACTAAGGACTTATAATATGCCACTAAGGACTAGAAGGGGTGCGGTTACATGTACATTGTTTTCATATCATGGTAGAGATTGATATTTAATACATAAATTCCAAATTTTATCGAAAAAGAATCACAAATAATGAATAATTGAACAATATTTAGGCACGTGCCGGATTTTCTTTGATTTTGCCGAAAATCAGTGAACCGATTGACACGAGCCAACTGATTAAACAATCATAATCTTTTTTATTTCAAGTAATTAAAAAATGCAAAGACTAGTGCTAAATATGTATAATCAAATGTTTTGTTCTTATTTACAAAGATTAAAAGGACAAATCATTTTGCTTTTGTTTTATTTCTCTTCCGATATAGTTATTTGCCATAGGTGCATGGCTTTGATGTGCGTCAACTATTAAGTTTGAGTGTGGTCGGCTTGTTAAAATGTTTATGTATTAAAGAGTTATCAAGACAAAAAAAAAAATAAAAATGTCGACAATAATAAAATTTGATATTCTCTGCTCAAAAGCCTTAATATACGACTAATTCCCGAAACTTAAGTTGCAATGTTCTTAATATAATCAGAATCGTTTGTGTTAATTTAGAGCAAAACATATAATTTTGTCAGAAAAAAATATGATTCGTACAAATTTAAATAGCTTAGAAAATATCCTTTTACCAAATGATGAGAACATTTTAACATTTGTAATACTTTATACTTCATAATCTATTTCTGAAACGACTTCTCGTCCTGAATATGCACGAAATGTTTGCCACTGGACGTTAAGCAACCAACAATCAATCAATCAAATTTTGCTCTAAACAATATACAATTTTATCCATCACTTGGTGTCTGTACTCTGTTTGTACAGTAATCATACTCAGAATTCGTTTTTGTCCAGAAAAATATTCCTTAGACGAGTTCAGGTATGTAAATAAATTCATAGGGTATCTTGTGGTAGTTGAAATTATTCAGTGCAATCATTTTATGTCTCCATCGTCGTCTTTCATACATATCAAATGTTGCATCCACTGTTTGCTGTTCGTCGTCTGTTGTTTATGGCAGTTAAGCCTCGGTCTCCAAATTTTAGCCCCAACTTAGATAATGATCAATCATAAAAAGGGTGGTGCTTTTTTCTCAGGACATACATTTTATTTACTTAAAATACACTAAACAATTTTCTATGTTTTATCATTAAATTAACCGATGTATACTTTACTGACATTTCAAACTATAGATGTTGAATTAAAAAAAATTTAAAAACAATAATAAATCCTTAGTGTTTTTATGGTAAACATATCTAAAGTCTGGTTATTTTCTTATGCAAGTAATTAATTTTTCATTTCTTTTAAGATAATAGTGTAATCAGTTATGTAATTTGACACGTGTCTTACGGTTCACTGATATTCGGCAAAATCAAAGAAAAACCGGCATTTGCATGTGCGTAAACATTGTTCAATTATTCATTTATTTGTGATTCTTTTTCGATAACAAATTGGAATTTATGCATTAAATATCAATCTCTACCATTATATGAAATTTTTTTACATATAATAGCACCCTTTCTAGTCCTTAGTGGCATATTATAAGTCCTTAGTGCACTAAGGAGTCCTTGGCAGTGTTTAGACGCACCCGATGATACTTAGAAGAGAGGGGTAGAAATGAGTGAATTTGAATTTACTTTGTGTAATTCCTTAAATTTGAAGTTAGATTTATAAGGGTCTGGATGGAATAGCATACTTTAGAAGTGTAGTATAACTATATTAATTATTTCAACATAAGATAGTTTTTCTTAAAAATGTATGGTTTTAAAAGGTAAATAACATAACACGTGCATGACTAAATCACACTACAGGTGCCTTCTTACCTTTCACCTGGTCAAGTATGCTATAGGTGTCAAAATTTAATAACTAAAACAACAGCCTCCAATAAATGTTTTGTATTGTGTAATTTTATGTTTAAGGTGAGTCGTAAATAAAATATTGAATTGAATTGTTTACATAAAGGGGAGGGGGGAGTAATAAAATTGTTAATTGAATATCCTAATGCAGAAATAGTGTGATGAAGGATTTTTCACTATACAAATCCTTTATCCTTTAAATTGTGTGATGTATGGTTTCCAACCGAAAAAAATTATAAGCATAACTTTTGGTGATAATTTATATCTATAAAAAAGTCTCTACGTAACAAAAAAAAAAAAACGTACCCTTTGCGAACGCCTAATTTGACTTTTACTGTCGTTTTTTCTGCTTCTGGCGCAAATATAATTATAGCATTACCGTAACAGAGAGAAAAAAGAACAATTTGATCATCAATAATTAGATATTTATATTTTCAATCATGATTAAAAGTAGTTTTATTTAAATAAAAAAAATGCAGAAAACGGTTTATTAAATTTATTCATCAGACAAACCAAATATGTATGGTAACAATCCGATCGGTATTGTCAGAAGAATAGTCGTTGTTGGACTCTTCGCATGAAGAATTAATATCCTTTTCTTGGTTATTTTCCACACACAATGGCTCAAATTGATGAGGTCAATTGTCTTTATAGTTTGTCAGTAATCGCTGGGACTATTATACTAACATAGTTTAATAGTCCCAGGTAATCGGGAAAAGTGCTGTCAATACCGTCCATAGTGTATCGACATCGCCCAGTTAGAGACATTTTCCCAGCTTGTAACCACTGACGTAAGCACGATCACGTGATCGTTATCTAATTAAAAATCATTCATTATGACAAGCGCTGGATTCTTTGACCAGAAAAATGGCGATTGATCAGGTTCTGACCAGCAAAATTGTACAAAACATGTTTTCAGACTAATATTTATTAATTTAATAAAAAAAAAAAAAAAAAAAAAAATCGTGTCACGTCTCCTTTAACTGACTAGGATTGTCTGTTTTCTTGTCACAGGTTGATGGTTCTCTCTGGTCACTCCAGCTTCCTTTAAAGTTGTCCGCCATTATATAGCTATGTGTGCTAAATAGGGTGATAAACAACAACCAATCAATCTCTACAAATCAAGGCTTAATGCAAGCCTAAATTTCTGCTTCTAACTATCAATCCCTATATACTAGTATTTACTATAGTTTCCCATACTTTTTATGGGGTCCGCTAAAGTAGAAGTACTCCGTATTTTTGTTCATTCTTCAAAAATCGCAATAATTTCTGAATTTATAGTAGCTGATCAACAGTGATCCCTAGCCTGTTAACACTCAGGTTAAGAGTGGGAACCCTTCTCTTGGTAAGGTGTGTTAAACAACTCTGATCTTAACTGACTAGGATTGTCTGTTTTCTTGTCACAGGTTGATGGTTCTCTCTGGTCACTCCAGCTTCCTTTAAAGTTGTCCGCCATTATATAGCTGTGTGTGTTAAATAGGGTGATAAACAACAACAACCAATCAATCAATCTCTACAAATCAAGGCTTAATGCAAGCCTAAATAAACTATCATACTGGGTTAAAATTTTCTTTTTTTTCCTGTCATGTCAGATATTTCAAATCAAACTTGCAAAAACTTCACGGTAAGTTTTATACCTTGTCTCAACGAAGTCGCAGAGGGGGGACATAGGCATGTTTTTTCCAGTGTTGGTTGGGTCAACAAAAGATAAAAAGGTTACTTTAAGAGTTTATAGTCCATGGTATTTGTATAGCAGTTGGCACATCTCATTTCCAGGAAGATTAATTGACTCTGCCCCCAGTCATGGTCCATTGACTTTGTAATTTTTGCATAGTTTACATGGTAAAGTGTTGCCATTTAAATTTTTTTTTAAATATTTGCATTGTATTATCAAAATCACATACAGGCAAGACATATCTTTTTTGTGACCAGTTTATTGCAGAAGTTTGTATTTGGAATCCAAGGTTGTAACTTCGTGTTAACTACTATAGATAAGTGTTTTTATAAGTTGCAATCTTTTACAGGAAGAAAAAGAAAGATGTAGGAAAGAACTAGAGGAAACACTAAAAAATGAAAAAACTCAAATGAACATGAAATTGGAAGAAGAAAAGGTAACTGTTTAACCACAAAATTAAAATAAGGAGAAAGATGAGCTAATAGAATTTTTATCATGATGTGAAGAAGGCAACTTAGTAAAAAGTTAAATAAATGTTAATATTAAAATATATGTTCAGCTCTTTTGTACATTGGAAGACTCATAAGATTCAATTTTAGAAAGAATTCTGAGGCCAACTGTTTCTATGAAAGTTATATTGAACCACAGTTAAATGTCAGGTTTAATTTTCGTTTATTTATTATGATACATTCTCCTATATCTTACTTCCAACACACTCGTCTACAAGTCAGACCATATATAAATTACTTATATAACAAAACGTAGTAAAAAATATTAAGTATGCTAAATTAAATAATAGAGAATTTTTTCCACTTTTATGTCTGTTTTGTATCATTGTTTATCATTGTGCTCTTTTGTTTTTGTTTTACAGGAGAAATTAAAAGAGGAGTTGCAGGAGGAAAGGCAGAAATACTTGCTAGAAATGAAAACAGCCTTATTGGACGAAAAAGATAAAAATAAGGTATGAAAATATGGATGTTACGAAAAAAAACAGGAAATAAGAACCTATATTGTAAGATTTCATATCTGTGACTAACTAAGGTTGTAGAAGTCAGAGATGATGGAAGTCCTTGCTGGGATGGGGTGGGGTATCGGAGAAGTTTGTGTGTTTCACCTTCTTTGTTATTTTTTCGCCTTACATTGATCTTTTCAAAATACATGTGATTTCACACTACCACTATTTGTTTACATGGCATTTACTTCTCTTTACAAATGTTATTCTGATACAGTTAAAAAGATTTTTAACACATTTTTTGTCTTAATTTTATTTTAAATGAGAAATGTAATATTATTCAGTATAAAGAATAAAATTCAAAATTATTTTCTTTTAACAATGCACAATTTTTGGCAGCTTTTCTCATACTAGTGTCAGACAGAAAAATTTTGGAAAGTGTTCATTGGGAAATGATAACTATATTATTTAAAAATAATTCTGCTAATTTCTTGTTTGAATTAACCATTCTCTTACTGGCATCTTTTACAAAAATGTTTTCACTTGAACAATAACTAGAATGGTCAATACTCTCATTTAAGTCCCTCTATTATATTATACACTACAAATAGTGTGTGGAATACTGCAATCACTTTGTCAGTCCACCCCTCATTTGTCTATCTATCTTGTCCTGTCATCTGTCCATACATAACTTTCCTGAAATATTATTCATCTTTTGTATTTAGAAATGTTTTGATATTTGGTCTCACGGTCTGGAACTTTGTTATGAGTTGTACTGTGTATGCATGTTTCAGACTTGCTTGGCAGTCACGTCTTGTTTGACAATACTTTCAGTTTTTAATGTACCAACAGTGTATGGTTTTTTTATGCCCCACCTAGGGGCATTATGTTTTTCGGTCTGTGCGTCCTTACGTTCGTCCATCCGTCTGTCCCGCTTCAGGTTAAAGTTTTTGGTCAAGGTAGTTTCACGGTCCACTGAACATAAAAAATAATAGTGCGAGTGGGACATCCATATACTATGGACACATTCTTGTTTGTTATAAATCACTCAGCATCCGTATCAAGGAATGATTTGATATTTGATCAAGAACTTATTATGATGATTTGTACCAAGTAATAAATTTTCAGATCTGCGAGGCAGACATTTCTTATATGATGAATCTTTTGTTTTTTTATAATGCTAACTTAGCATGTGGTTTTTTCATTACATATTTCTCAGCTTCTGTATTGAGTAAAATTGAGAATGGAAATAGGGAATGTGTTGAAGAGACAACAACCCGACCAAACAGCAGAAAACAGCCGACGGCCACCAATGGGTCTTCAACACAGCGAGAAAATCCCGCACAAGGAGGCAGGCTTCAGCTGGCCCCTAAACAAAATGTGTACTAGTTCAGTGAAAATGGACATCACACTAAACTCCAAAACATATAAATGAACTAAAATTAAAAAACATACAAGACTGACAAAGGCCAAAAATGGGACAGGCACAAAAATGGGCGGGGTTAAACATGTTTTGTGAGATCTCGACCCTCCCCCTATACCTCTAGCCAATGTAGAATAAACAAACACACAGTAATACGCACAGTAAAACTCAGTTTAGACAAAGTCCAAGTCAGATGTCAGAAAAGGTAACTTAAGAAACTAAGCAAAATGACAATGATATATAAATTAACAAGGGACTACTAGCAGTTGACATGCCAGCTCCAGACCTCGATTAATCTTCATCATATGAAAATCAAGCACAATCCCTTCCGTTAGCGGTTTAGAATCATACCATCATAAAATATATGAGAAGAACATAACCGTATCATGCCAACAACTGGTTTTAGAATAAATGTGTTTATTTCGAATGCAAAGACCCTATGAGTGAATCAATATTAATACCAAAATATGCCATCTTTAATGAACTGACAACAGTATCATAACAATATCCCTTCTGAATAAGTCTGTTTAAAGGTTTGGTTAGCTTTTGAGGTGAATGTCGACATTTTTGTGCTTTGTATAGAATATTACAATAAAAAATTGGATATGAAATACCTGAACGTATAAGGTGTCTGCATGTTGATTCATATTTACGAATGATGTCCTTGTACTGATGATAAAATTTAGTAAATGTTTTGACTAGTTTGTGATATCGAAAACCCTGGTGTAATAATTTTTCAGTAATACAGAGATTTCTTACATTAAAATCAAATACGTTGTTACATACACAAGCAAATCGAACAAGTTGAGATATATAAACACCATAAGATGGTGACAAGGGCACATCACCATCTAGAAATGGATAATTAACAATAGGAAATGAAAAATCATCTCTTTTATCATAATTTTTGGTATTAAACTTTCTGTTAAAGATATAGATATCAAGATCCAGGAAAGGGCAGTGTTCATTGTTAGTATTAGCTTTATTTAAAGTATGTTCAGCAGGATATATCTCTTAAGTATACATACTGAAGTCGTGGATCATTATTGAGAGCCAATATATCATCCAAATATCTTATAATAATTTATGTATCATTGTCATTTTGCTTAGTTTCTTTTGTTACCTATTCTGACATCGGACTCAGACTTCTTTTGAACTGAGTTTTACTGTGGGTATTGCTATGTGTTTCATTATTCTATATTGGCTAGAGGTATAGGGGGAGGGTTGAGATCTCACAAAACATGTTTAACCCCACCGCATTTTTGCGCCTGTCCCAAGTCAGGAGCCTCTGGCCTTTGTTAGTCTTGTACGTTTTTTTAATTTTAGTTCATTTATATGTTTTGGAGTTAAGTGTGACGTCTATTTTCACTGAAATAGTACACAATTTTATTTAGGGGCCAGCTGAGGACCACCTCAGGGTGTGGGATTTTCTTGCTGCGTTGAAGACCCATTGGTGGCCTTCAGCTGTTGTCTACTCTTTGGTCGGGTTGTTGTCTCTTTGACATATTCCCCATTTCCATTCTCAATTTGATCTAAAAGTGTAATTAAATTTTTATATCAGATGTTGTTTCGATGGGTCTTTGCTAATTTTAGTCATAAATTGTAACTCTTAACAATACAGAAACAGGTCCGCAATAAGTGGTGCACAGTTAGTCCCCATTGGAATTCCGATAACTTGCCAATATACAGAATTTCCATAGCGAACAAAAATATTATCTAGTAAAAATTCAAGGGCAGTTATAGTATCAAAGCAGATCCAATTGACATAGTTCTTTTGTTTGTTGTTGAGCAATGATTTGATATTTAATCTTGAACTTTATTATGATAAATTGCACTGTGTAAATGATTTTCAGATTGACCTACTAGTCACTTTCTACATTTGTTTCTGAAGATTCTTTGAATTTTATATTGTACCGACTGAGCAGGGAATTTTTCACCAATGTCTTATAACAAGATGAAGTATACTTAGCACAACATCATGTGCAACATCTTGCATCTTGTTTCTATGACAAAAAGTAACTATGAAATTACAAATATTTGTTGATGCTGATTTTTGGGTAAAGATTGCGTGAAATGCAATCAATGGTACTGGCTTGATATCTAAATCTTCCAAGGTTTATCATTACCTTTGATAGTTCAAACAAAAGTGATCATTCTTTAGATCCAGTCAATTTCATGCAATGTTATACTTAGATATTCAAGTTACGATGTGTATTTGAATTACAATGCTTGTCAAAACACTTTTCTTTATTGAAAATTACATCAAGTAATTCATGGTGTATGAATCTGTTATAAAAGTAGACTCAACTAACAAACAAAGGAAGATAACTCCAACTCACTTATAATTTGCCTATCTTATTACAATTTAATGTTTTATTTTAAATTTACAAATTGCAAAATGAAAGCAATATTTACCCTTCAGTGCTCACAAGCACTTTGATTTTTTTTAATGTTTAAAATTATTATAGTTTTCTAAATTTGTGAACTAATAATTTCAAATGTGTTTGTAACAAGTCATTGGAAGACATATGGTTGGGTATTTTTTTTTTATTCATGATTCTTTATGCAGTAGTTGGGATATAATTTGAATACTTAATAAATGATTTATGATTTGACAGGAATCAATAAGGGAGTTACTAGACCAAGAGAAAGACCATTGTAGAGAATGTGTAAATGCTGCCGTGGAGAGAGTCAAGGGAGACTTTCAGAATTATATTGAGCAGCAAAAACAGGTAAGGGCTGCTGTGGAGACAGACAAGGGAGACTTTCAGAATTATATTGAGCAGCAAAAACAGGTAAAGGCTACTGTGGAGACAGTCAAGGGAGACTTTCAGAATTATATTGAGCAGCAAAAAACAGGTAAGGGCTGCTGTGGAGACAGACAAGGGAGACTTTCAGAATTATATTGAGCAGCAAAAACAGGTAAAGGCTACTGTGGAGACAGTCAAGGGAGACTTTCAGAATTATATTGAGCAGCAAAAATAGGTAAGGGCTGCTGTGGAGACAGTGAAAGGAGACTTTCAGATTTATATTGAGCAGCAAAAACAGGTAAGGGTTACTGTGGAGAGAGTCAAGGGAGACTTTCAGAATTATATTGAGCAGCAAAAACAGGTAAGGGCTACTGTGGAGACAGTGAAGGGAGACTTTCAGAATTATATTGAGCAGCAAAAACAGGTAAGGGCTGCTGTGGAGACAGTGAAGGGAGACTTTCAAAATTATATTGAGCAGCAAAAACAGGTAAGGGCTGTTTCAAAACTTTTTGTTTGTGAATGTAATTTGAATGACTTACCTTTTACTGAATTATGGCCCTTGGACCTTGTAAGCCGAGGACATTCCGGTTATTGTGTGACATCTATTTTTTTTGTTCTTTTTAATGTGGGTTCAGGGGTATTTAAAAAAAATCTCACTATATATATAATTCTGAAAGGTTTTTTCAAGGTAAATGCAACCACCAATCAATTCCTTTAATTGCATCCTTGTCTCTGCCTTAGGTTCAGTCTGTGGTACCATATTCAAGCTTTTAAAGTCTACACTGGTACATTGTCCGCACCCCCCTTTTCAGAATTCAGGGGAAAAAAACTTCTTGTAACTGCTTGAAAACATCCAATGAAACTCCAATACTTTCAAATCATGTGTGATAGTTTGTGGTATTTTCATGAAAAAAACCTGTTTTCCATCATAAAGTATTTTTTCCCTTGCTACGGCGGGATGAAATTTTCAAAGGCAGCCATGGCTGCCAGAAGTTGAAAATGCTTGTAAATGATTCTAGAACACTCCATGAGTGTTAGAATAAGTCAAAATCACAAATAAACAATTGGGAAATTTGTATTTCATATTAACCAGAAGTTTGTATTCAGGTGTAAATCAAAAATAATTACGGTGAGAGTGTGTGGAAAATCTGTACTTCATAGTTATTACTAGAATAAGACTTTGAAACTAAAACAGTTCTATTCTTTAGTTAAATACTATTAAATATATCCATTACATTAATGTTTGAATGGTCCTCAGCTAAAACAAAATGCATATGTCAGTATGAAACACCAACATGGAACGATTAACTGATTACGTTTTGTAGTTTATAATTTGTAATACTGTAATGCAGAAGCTAGTTCCCGGCTGGTTTATATACTTTTTTCACTCCAGTATATACAAGTGGATTCCAGTTTATGTTATGCAATGTTATGAAAAGAAACGAGTAATTTGTAATAAAGCATTTAATTTTGATATCTATCAGTTAATATTGGATTTTGGGTAAATTATTAGTTTTGAAAATAATAAAGGGTGCCCTCTACATTTTCAATAACAAACATGTAGGAACAAACCTGTCAAGAAATAAAAGTTTTTCTCTTATTTCTTACTTATCGTACTCTGTAATCAGCACCCCTGTCTGACAGTATTAGTTTTGGAGAAAAAAACTGTTGACTATACAAGCCTGAATACGATAAAAGTTTTTTTTAGCCATTAATAAGTTTTTTTTAGAGTTTACATTATGACACAGTCTGGTGTTAAGGTTTTTTTTAGAGTTTACATTATGACACAGTCTAGGGTTAAGGTGTCTTTAGAGTTTACATTATGACACAGTCTAGGGTTAAGGTTTTTTTAGAGTTTACATTATGACACAGTCTAGGGTTAAGGTGTTTTTAGAGTTTACATTATGACACAGTCTAGGGTTAAGGTGTTTTAAGAGTTTACATTATGACACAGTCTAGGGTTAAGTTTTTTTTAGAGTTTACATTATGACACAGTCTAGGGTTCAGGTTTTTTAGAGTTTACATTATGACACAGTTTGGGGTTAAGGTTTTTTTTAGAGTTTACATTATGACACAGTCTGGGGTTAAGGTTTTTTAGAGTTTACATTATGACACAGTCTGGGGTTAAGGTTCTTTTAGTGTTAAAATTATGACAGTCTAGTGTTAAGGTATTTTTAGAGTTTACATTATGACACAGTCTAGGGTTAAGGTTTTTGTCTCGCCTTGACGGAGTCAAAAAGCGAGACATAGGTATGCTGTTTCCGGCGGTGACGGCAGCGTCAACAATGTATTAGTTTGTGATTAGGTCTAGTTTATGGTGAACCACTAGTGGTAGGTCAATGATATTTGGTATGCATTTGTATTAGCATTGGCATATCTCACTTCCATGGAGATTATTTGACCCCACCCTTCAATTATGGTCTATTGACTTTGAAACTTTTGCTTAGTTTTCATGTATTAGTTTGTGATTAGGTCAGTTTATGGGGAACCACTAGTGGTAGGTCAATGATATTTGGTATGCATTTGTATTAGCATTGGCATATCTCACTTCCATGGAGATTATTTGACCCCACCCTTCAATTATGGTCTATTGACTTTGAAACTTTTGCTTAGTTTTCATGTATTAGTTTGTGATTAGGTCAGTTTATGGGGAACCACTAGTGGTAGGTCAATGATATTTGGTATGCATTTGTATTAGCATTGGCATATCTCACTTCCATGGAGATTATTTGACCCCACCCTTCAATTATGGTCTATTGACTTTGAAACTTTTGCTTAGTTTTCATGTATTAGTTTGTGATTAGGTCAGTTTATGGGGAACCACTAGTGGTAGGTCAATGATATTTCGTATGCAGTTGTATTAGCATTGGCACATCTCATTTCCATGGAGATTATTTGGCCCCGCCCCCACAGTTATGGTCTATTGACTTTGAAATTTTATTTAGTTTATATGTATTAGTTTGTGTTTAATTAGGTTTGTTTAATGGGAACTACTTATGATAAGTCAATGTTATTTGGTATGCAGTTGTATTAGCATTGGCACATCTCATTACCATGGAGATTGTTTAGCCATGTACCTTCAGTCATGGTTCATTGACTTCTAATATTTACAAAACTTACATGTTAAAGTATTGCTAATTTCAACATTTGCATTATGGAAATTACAAAAAGGCGAGACATATCTCTGTGTTAACAGTTTATTTTAGAGTTTACATTATGACACAGTCTAGGGTTAAGGTGTTTTTAGAGTTTACATTATGACACAGTCTGGGGTTAAGGTTTTTTTTAGAGTTTACATTATGACACAGTCTAGGGTTAAGGTGTTTTTAGAGTTTACATTATAACACAGTCTAGGGGTAAGGTTTTTTTAAACACCAATAATCCTTTTGAAATGGTCTTGAATTTCAGGTATTTTTTACTTAAATAAAAAGACTGCTTGATTGCTGTCTGTAGAGTAAATTTTTTGGACTTAATTCTTTTTTGCAGTCAACATTTAAGTAAGGTGTGTGGTTTAAGATTCTAAAACTTGAATAGCATGTTGAACCTTAATTGAATTAAACAAAACCTGGAATGAGGCTTCTTCATAATTAATGAATATTACCCTGAGGTAAAGTTTGATTTTAATGCCCCATTTTCCATAGTAGAGGGGCATTATGTTTTCCAGTCTGTACATCTGTCTGTCCTTTAGTACATATGTCCATCCTGTATCAGGTTAGTTAAGCAACCAACAATCAATCAATGTATGAGGTTAGAGTTTATTGTTTCAGGTAGTTTGTGCTCACATCAACTTTTAACTAAATACACATGTTCATCATGAAGTGAACTACTTAAGGTATTTGCCAAATTAGGGTTCTAACCTTTATTTCACAATTAACTGAGGTGATAGATATAAAAGTTTTGTTTTAAGGTAGTTTGTGGTAATATCAACTTGAAACTTAGTACGCATGTTCATTATTAAGTATACAGCTCAATACATATGACAAATTTTCTAGTTTTGACCAAGATTTCACTTTTCAATGAACATGAAAATGTGATAGTGAGAGCAGGGCATTGTGTCCTATTGACACTTATTCTTGTTTTTCATTTCCTGAATTTTACTGATAAATTAACGTAAGAATTTAGGCCATCAATATTATTTATTTACTCTGACTGCAGCAGTGACAGGCAGAGTTCCACACAAATATCTAAAAATTTTATGTATTAAAAATAATGTTTCTTACTCTGAATGAACTGTTTTTTTTTTTTCAATTGAAAAATTGAAAAGATGGTGTGCAAGTTTTTGCTCTGAAGTTGTGCTGACAATTTTTATCTAAAAATAAGTGATGATCACATTTTCCTTGAAAACAAAATGTGTAATTTTACTCAGTAGCAAGGCAAAATTTCTGCACTTATCCATATTTGTTACCCTTTTTTCCAGTGACTGTGGGAATTTCTACTACCCATTCAACCCACTTTCAGAGCCTACCTATTAGATATATTTTTGTTCTTGTCCTGAATATTCATGAAATATTTGCCACTGAACAGTAAACAAACACCAGTCAATCAATCCTTTCTTCAAAATAATTTTCCCAGGCATCACATAGTTGTTGTCCCTTACAGGGGAATTGTACCTATAGAAGGAAAACCTCGGACCAATTTCCATACCCAGGTTTATCCAGGGGTGGGATGAAAAGTTGAAAATTGAAACTATAGAAGAAAATAAATCTTCCTTATCTTAAAGCCTTCCTTATCTATTTACTGTATTATTTTGTTTCTTGATTGCAGAAGGACAAGGTTGTGAGGCACAGACAGTTTTCCAGTTTAGATGTGTTCTTAGAGACAGCAAAGCAACAGTTAACTATGTTAATAGAAGATAATCAAAATGATACAGGTGCTTCAAAATTACAGGAAGAAAAAAAAGATGAGACTTGATAGGCGAGAGCAAAAAAGAGGAAATCTCCAGTTCAAAATTTGCAATCTCAATATTATTTATTATGTAACCTGATAATTTTATTATTTTGTTTAGTTCATTAGTGCACTAGTATATTTCTGTAACTCCTAGTAGCAAAGCACAGGAAACAGAGGTCTATATTATAAATTGGGTGTCTGTTCCTCCAATTAATTTGAACTGTTGAAATTCAATCTGCTTCAAAAATTTTCAAAATACCTTTTAAAGTGCAAAAGATATTTCTCTGGAAAATTCTTGTTAGACAAAAATGATTAATAAAAGGATAATACAACGACAAAAGTAATACCTGCAAAACCTCTTTGTAAAGAAATCTGTGAACATTACATTCTGCTTGAATGGATACTATCACAGTTATTGTTTTCTCTATTTTGATTCAGTAGTATGAATTAAACAAATGGTAGTGATAGAGATTGTATTGAGGATGATGTTGGGGTGTAGTGATAGAGATTGTATTAAGGATGATGTTGGGGTGTAGTGATAGAGATTGTATTAAGGATGATGTTGGGGTGTAGTGATAGAGATTGTATTAAGGATGATGTTGGGGTGTAGTGATAGAGATTGTATTGAGGATGATGTTGGGGTGTAGTGATAGAGATTGTATTGAGGATGATGTTGGGGTGTAGTGATAGAGATTGTATTAAGGATGATGTTGGGGTGTAGTGATAGAGATTGTATTGAGGATGATGTTGGGGTGTAGTGATAGAGATTGTATTGAGGATGATGTTGTAGTGATAGAGATTGTATTAAGGATGATGTTGGGGTGTAGTGATAGAGATTGTATTAAGGATGATGTTGGGGTGTAGTGATAGAGATTGTATTGAGGATGATGTTGTAGTGATAGAGATTGTATTGAGGATGATGTATGGGTGTTATACCTTAACTGTTGTCTATTATGATAAATCAATGTATGAGGTTAGAGTTTATTGTTTCAGGTAGTTTGTGCTCACATCAACTTTTAACTAAATACACATGTTCATCATGAAGTGAACTACTTAAGGTATTTGCCAAATTAGGGTTCTGACCTTTATTTCACAATTAACTGAAATGAAAAGGTGATAGATATAAAAGTTTTGTTTTAAGGTAGTTTGTGGTAATATCAACTTGAAACTTAGTACGCATGTTCATTATTAAGTATACAGCTCAATACATATGACAAATTTTCTAGTTTTGACCAAGATTTCACTTTTCAATGAACATTAAAATATGATAGTGAGAGGGGCATTGTGTCCTATTGACACTTATTCTTGTTTTCATTTCCTGAATTTTACTGATAAATTAACGTAAGAATTTAGGCCATCAATATTATTTATTTACTCTGACTGCAGCAGTGACAGGCAGAGTTCCACACAAATATCTAAAAATTTTATGTATTAAAAATAATATTTCTTACTCTGAATGAACTGTTTTTTTGTTTTTTTTTCAATTGAAAAATTGAAAAGCTGGTGTGCAAGTTTTTGCTCTGAAGTTGTGCTGACAATTTTTATCTAAAAATAAGTGATGATCACATTTTTCTTGAAAACAAAATGTGTAATTTTACTCAGTAGCAAGGCAAAATTTCTGCACTTATCCATATTTGTTACCCTTTTTTCCAGTGGCTGTGGGAATTTCTACTACCCATTCAACCCACTTTCAGAGCCTACCTATTAGATATATTTTTGTTCTTGTCCTGAATATTCATGAAATATTTGCCACTGAACAGTAAACAAACACCAGTCAATCAATCCTTTTCTTCAAAATAATTTTCCCAGTCATCACATAGTTGTTGTCCCTTACAGGGGACTTGTACCTATAGAAGGAAAACCTCGGACCAATTTCCATACCCAGGTTTATCCAGGGGTGGGATGAAAAGTTGAAAATTGAAACTATAGAAGAAAATAAATCTTCCTTATCTTAAAGCCTTATGTATTTACTGTATTATTTTGTTTCTTGATTGCAGAAGGACAAGGTTGTGAGGCACAGACAGTTTTCCAGTTTAGATGTGTTCTTAGAGACAGCAAAGCAACAGTTAACTATGTTAATAGAAGATAATCAAAATGATACAGGTGCTTCAAAATTACAGGAAGAAAAAAAAGATGAGACTTGATAGGCGAGAGCAAAAAAGAGGAAATCTCCAGTTCAAAATTTGCAATCTCAATATTATTTATTATGTAACCTGATAATTTTATTATTTTGTTTAGTTCATTAGTGCACTAGTATATTTCTGTAACTCCTAGTAGCAAAGCACAGGAAACAGAGGTCTATATTATAAATTGGGTGTCTGTTCCTCCAATTATTTGAACTGCTGAAATTCAATCTGCTTCAAAAATTTTCAAAATACCTTTTAAAGTGCAAAAGATATTTCTCTGGAAAATTCTTGTTAGACAAAAATGATTAATAAAAAGGATAATACAACGACAAAAAGTAATACCTGCAAAACCTCATTGTAAAGAAATCTGTGAACATTACATTCTGCTTGAATGGATACTATCACAGTTATTGTTTTCTCTATTTTGATTCAGTAGTATGAATTAAACAAATGGTAGTGATAGAGATTGTATTGAGGATGATGTTGGGGTGTAGTGATAGAGATTGTATTAAGGATGATGTTGGGGTGTAGTGATAGAGATTGTATTGAGGATGATGTTGGGGTGTAGTGATAGAGATTGTATTGAGGATGATGTTGGGGTGTAGTGATAGAGATTGTATTAAGGATGATGTTGGGGTGTAGTGATAGAGATTGTATTGAGGATGATGTTGGGGTGTAGTGATAGAGATTGTATTGAGGATGATGTTGTAGTGATAGAGATTGTATTAAGGATGATGTTGGGGTGTAGTGATAGAGATTGTATTAAGGATGATGTTGGGGTGTAGTGATAGAGATTGTATTGAGGATGATGTTGTAGTGATAGAGATTGTATTGAGGATGATGTATGGGTGTTATACCTTAACTGTTGTCTATTATGATATATATATTTTTCTTTGTTAGACTATACTTATAATTTTGATGAGATTGTATTGAGGATGATGTATGGGTGTTATACCTTAACTGTTGTCTATTATGATATATATATTTTTCTTTGTTAGACTATACTTATAATTTTGATGAGATTGTATTGAGGATGATGTTGGGGTGTTATACCTTAACTGTTGTCTATTATGATATATATATTTTTCGTTGTTAGACTATACTTATAATTTTGATGGGTATTATTATGTCTCCCCTTCAGAAATGGGAGACTTTTTGGTTCGTACAATGTAGTATTTCTTTTCTTTATTGTTCTCAAACAAAATTGTCCAGGCCAGAACTTTCTTATTTCTTGAGATATTTTATATGAAGAGATATTGACATTAGAATGTGTGTTGTGTACCATCGTGATCTTCATTTAACCTTGCCCTCAACTTCAAGGTCAAATAAATGATTTATTTGTTATTTTCTTGTCTTGGTCATAACTTTTTTCTCCTTTGACATAGTGGATTAATATATGACTCATTAATGCATCTACTCAAGGTTATGAGTCACATACCATAGAAAATGACTCTTAACATTGACCTTTGATGCCAAGGGCAAATAATTGATATAAAGGGACATTTCCATATCCATCCTTGAACAAAGCAAAACTTATATAGTGCACCTTATGTCTCACTCAGGGGGTTCATGCCCTGCCCCCTTCATACAATTTTAATGATTTTAGCTTTATATTATGATAACATATACACTGCCTTGAATTTAAAGAGTTTAAAGATTACAGAGAATGTATAGTAACTATTTATTTTGTTTTTCACTGCCTGTTTGCCTGTATTTAGAAGAATTCATTAAGAAGGAAAATAATGTATAATGTTGTGTTTTTATATATGTGGGATATAAATATATGCATATAAATATTGAGATGTATTTTAAAAATATTGCCAGATGTTTTTATATTCAGTATGTCGTTTTTGTTCTTTTTGAAAATTTGTGATTTAAGAAATACTGTGGATTCATTATTCTAATATAAGACATGTATCATGTGATATTCAGCCACCTTAAAATAACATATTGATGTTAGGAAATGTTCAAATACAATACTGTTTCTCATGCACTAAAATAAGTACTTATTGGAACTTCAAATTAAGCAATGTTGGTTGTGCAAATATACAAATTTTCAATTTGATTCCAAAAAATCTAATTTTGTCGTAGAAATTGTATTAAGTGAAAGGTTGAAAAGGCATGTTGGGTTGAAAGTTATAAGTCCATGAGTTGTAGAATGTATGTATGAGGTATAATGTTAATGTAATGCCTATTAGGGTTGTATCATTTAGTGAGTAGTTTGTAAATATATGTTATATCATTCCAATCTTTGTGTCATAGTTTTACAATCTTTCAATTTGAATTTTATTCTCATTTTTAGCTCATGGTTGAAATCATCAGTCCACTCCTTATAAGAGTTATTGCCCTTTGATGACGATTTTTACCAATTTTTTACGTTTTTGCCTTATATCTTAAAATTATAATAGATAGATAAAAACTTGAATAAGCAAAAATTATCAGCAAGACAAGATCTGCAATTAAGACTATATGGAGGAAATCGTCTGACGACTCCTTATTGGAGTTATTGCCATTTAAAGACAAGGTTTTTGCGTTTTGCCTTATATGATAGAAATTATAATAGATAAATAGAAACTTTAAATCACATAAATGATCAGCAAGGCAAGATTTACTAACAAGTCAAATTTTGCCGATATAGTCAGTAGAAGTAGACTGTCACTCTTTATAGGAGTGATTACCCTTAATGAGGATTTTTTTTACCCTCTTTTGTGTTTTGAGCAAAAACTAAAGAAGATAAAGAGAAACTAAACAGACTAAATGATCAGCTATACAAGATCAACAAAACAGAGATTTTTGTCATGAATTCTGTTCTCAGCTACAATGTTGGAGAGTGTCCTTTGTTGAATATGCACATAGACCAAGGTGAGAGACACAGGCTCTTTAGAGCCTCTAGTTACATATTTCAAGCATAAATTATATACAAATGTGATTGGCTTTAATTTATAGATTGAAGAATATATATATTCATTTGGAAACTGGTACATGTATTACTTTTCCATGAAAAATCCTGAGAAAGCGTTATAGATTCATCAGTACATCAAAGTTTTACAATTTATGGTTCTTTTTCCATTGTTTTTTATGCCATGTACAATAACATGAATAACAGTTACTTCTTTATTGTAGTATTCTATAGGTGGCCTCAGTGGCAGAGTGGTCTAAGTAGTCAAACTACTGTATCACTAGCCTGTCTAAACTGAGATTGTGAGTACTAATTCTGCATGTGGCAGATGTGCTCATCTCTATTCTTGATTGACTTAGGATTCTCTAACATAGCTTCATATTTTGGATATTTATGACTGCATGTAGATGTGGAGTATAAGTTATTGAGATAGCAAACCAACAACAAAAGACATATAGAAGTCAACAAACAATATTCAACAATAAACAGTTGTCTATGCAATATACCAAAGCCTAAGTCGCCATTAGTCTTCAAATTTTGTGTACAAATAAAGCAGAAACAGCTAATAAAGAACTACCATCAACACCAAATTCTCCAGATATATATAATATTAAGATATGACATAAAACAACCTTTTTCTTTGAACAAATTCTTGTTATAATCATGTTACTTAGTTTGTATATGTTACATTTATCTATAATAATTGTGCCATGTTGTATAAAATGTTATGCATTGCGTTGAATATGATTAATTATTTGCAATGATTTGTTACTCAGAAAGTGAAATCAACATTTACCTGAAGCAAGGATTTGTATAGTAAGTCTTACTATAAAATCCTTGCCTGAAGTGTGTTAAATATTAATCAAGTGTTTGTTAAAGATTCAACTATCTGTTAAAGATTTTCAAAAGGAAAGGGTGAATTATTTATATATTTTAAAATTATTTTGAATTCTTGTAAGTGACTTATTGCTACCAAAGTTTGGGACAGTCATGCAATTGTTATGTGTATTAAGAATAATGGTTTGATAATCACCGAAAACAAACTAAATAAAGAGCTGCGCCATGAGGGCATGATACACCCGTTGCTTTTTCAACCAATAAAGTTTCATAACTCCTCAATGTCAGATCAGAAATTTATAAAAAACTAAAGGGAGGTTATTTTAATAGCTATGAACCAGTCACCAAAATTTCATGAAAACTGCACAAAGCACTTTTGAGTTATTGTCCAAAACTGGAAAATCCCCTGTTTTTTTTATGAATAAAATTCCATTACTTGGAAACGTAAAATCTAAAATTTTAAAAATCAAAGGAGCTTCGTCAATTAATACAAAAATTCACCACAGTTTCATGAAAACTGCTCAAAGCATTTTTGATTTATTGTCAGAAAACTGGAAAATCCCCTTTTTTATATATAAAACCCGTAACTCGGAATCGTAAAATCTAAAGCAAAACTTATATAGTGCACCTTATGTCTCACTCAGGGGTTCATGCCCTGCCCCTTCATACAATTTTAATGATTTTAGCTTTATATTATGATAACATATACACTGCCTTTTATTTAAAGAATTTAAAGATTACAGAGACTGTATATTAACTATTTATTTTGTTTTTCACTGCCTGTTTGCCTGTATTTAGAAGAATTCATTAAGAAGGAAAATAATGTATAATGTTGTCTTTTAATATATGTGGGATATAAATATATGAATATAAATATTGAGATGTGTTTTAAAAATATTGCCAGATATTTTTATATTCAGTATGTCGTTTTTGTTCTTGTTGAAAATTTGTGATTTAAGAAATACTGTGGATTCATTATTCTAATAT
The DNA here is from genome assembly GCA_017311375.1 of Mytilus coruscus. Lineage (NCBI taxonomy): Eukaryota > Metazoa > Mollusca > Bivalvia > Mytilida > Mytilidae > Mytilus > Mytilus coruscus. The sequence continues at coordinate 88,047,462 of CM029604.1, forward strand.
AATATAAGTATCATGTGATATTCAGCCACCGTAAAATAACATATTGATGTTAGGAAATGTTCAAATATAATACTGTTTCTCATGCACTAAAATAAGTACTTATTGGAACTTCAAATTAAGCAATGTTGGTTGTGCAAATATACAAATTTTCAATTTGATTCCACAAAATCTAATTTTGTCGTAGAAATGGTATTAAGTGAAAGGTTGCAAAGGCATGTTGGGTTGAAAGTTATAAGTCCATGAGTTGTAGAATATATGTATGAGGTATAATGTTAATGTAATGCCTATTAGGGTTGTATCATTTAGTGAGTAGTTTGTAAATATATGTTATATCATTCCAATCTTTGTGTCATAGTTTGAAATCTTTCAATTTGAATTTTATTCTCATTTTTAGCTCATGGTTGAAATCATCAGTCCACTCCTTATAAGAGTTATTGCCCTTTGATGATGATTTTTACCAATTTTTTACATTTTTGCCTTATATCTTAGAATTATAATAGATAGATAGAAACTTGAATAAGCAAAAATTATCAGCAAGACAAGATCTACAATTAAGACTATATGGAGGAAATTGTCTGACGACTCCTTATTGGAGTTATTGCCATTTAAAGACAAGGTTTTTGCGTTTTGCCTTATATGATAGAAATTATAATAGATCAATTGAAACTTTAAATCACATAAATGATCAGCAAGGCAAGATTTACTAACAAGTCAAATTTTGCCGATATAGTCAGTAGAAGTAGACTGTCACTCTTTATAGGAGTGATTGCCCTTAATGAGGATTTTTTTTACCCTCTTTTGTGTTTTGAGCAAAAACTAAAGAAGATAGAGAGAAACTAAATAGACTAAATGATCAGCTATACAAGATCAACAAAACAGAGATTTTTGTCATGAATTCTGTTCTCATCAATGTTGGAGAGTGTCCTTTGTTGAATATGCACATAGACCAAGGTGAGAGACACAGGCTCTTTAGAGCCTCTAGTTACATATTTCAAGCATAAATTATATACAAATGTGATTGGCTTTAATTTATAGATTGAAGAATATATATATTCATTTGGAAACTGGTACATGTATTACTTTTCCATGAAAAATCCTGAGAAAGCGTTATAGATTCATCAGTACATCAAAGTTTTACAATTTATGGTTCTTTTTTCATTGTTTTTTTATGCCATGTACAATAACATGAATAACAGTTACTTCTTTGTTGTAGTATTCTATAGGTGGCCTCAGTGGCAGAGTGGTCTAAGTAGTCAAACTACTGTATCACTAGCCTGTCTAAACTGAGATTGTGAGTACTAAGTCTGCATGTGGCAGATGTGCTGAACTCTATTCTTGATTGACTTAGGATTCTCTAACATAGCTTCATATTTTGGATATTTATGACTACAAGTAGATGTGGAATATAAGTTATTGAGATAGCAAACCAACAACAAAAAGATACATAGAAGTCAACAAACAATATTTAACAATAGACAGTTGTCTATGCAATATACCAAAGCCTAAGTCGCCATGAGTCTTCAAATTTTGTGTACAAATAAAGCAGAAACAGCTAATAAAGAACTACCATCAACACCAAATTCTCCAGATATATATAATATTAAGATATGACATAAAACAACCTTTTTCTTTGAACAAATTCTTGTTATAATCATGTTACTTAGTTTGTATATGTTACATTTATCTATAATAATTGTGCCATGTTGTATAAAATGTTATGCATTGCGTTGAATATGATTAATTATTTGCAATGATTTGTTACTCAGAAAGTGAAATCAACATTTACCTGAAGCAAGGATTTGTATAGTAAGTCTTACTATACAAATCCTTGCCTGAAGTGTGTTAAATATTAATCAAGTGTTTGTTAAAGATTCAACTATCTGTTAAAGATTTTCCAAAAGGAAAGGGTGAATCATTTATATATTTTTAAAATTATTTTGAATTCTTGTAAGTGGCTTATTGCTACCAAAGTTTGGGACAGTCATGCAATTGTTATGTGTATTAAGAATAATGGTTTGATAATCACTGAAAACAAACTAAATAAACAGCTGCGCCATGAGGGCATGATACACCCGTTGCTTTTTCAACCAATAAAGTTTCATAACTCCTCAATGTCAGATCAGAAATTTATAAAAACTAAAGGAGGTTATTTTAATAGCTATAAACCAGTCACCAAAATTTCAAGAAAACTGCACAAAGCACTTTTGAGTTATTGTCCGAAAACTGGAAAATCCCCTGTTTTTTTTATGAATAAAATTCCATTACTTGGAAACTTAAAATCTAAAATTTAAAAAAAAATCAAAAGGGAGCTTACGTCAATAAATATAAAAATTCACCACAGTTTCATGAAAACAGCTCAAAGCATTTTGATTGATTGTCAAAAACTGGAAAATCCCTTTTTTATAAATAAAACCCTGTAACTCGAATCATAAAATCTAAAATTTACAAAATCAGAAGGAGCTATTGTCAATATGTATAAACAATTCACCAAAGTTTCATGCAAATTGGTTAAAGTGTTTTTGAGTTATTGTTCAAAACTGGAAAATCCCCCTTTTTTAATGAATACAGCCCATAGCTCGGGAAAAAATCTTAAATTTATAAAAATTGAAAGGGAGCTTACGTGAATAGATATAAACAATTCACCAAAGTTTCATGCAAATTGGTTAAAGTGTTTTTGAGTTATTGTCCTACATGCTGACGACGGACGGACAGACAGACGGACAACGGTATACCATAATACGTCCTGTAAACGGGAAATAAACAGAAAGCAGGACAAATTGCGGCCATATATTTGGTAATGAAAACTATTTGATCCTTTCTTTGAATGTTTGATGACACCAAACACCATCATATTTACCAAAATAAAAAATGTGTTATAAGTCCAGTGGGAAAATGCTGATAAATTACTGCTCTCCAGGAAAATGTAGAGACTTTATTTGGTTATACAATCTTTACATAAGGCATGCATATAGTGTGAATGCTGCAGGCTGTTCTAGTCTGTATTATTATATTATCTATATTATCATCTACATGTTTCTGTTACAAAGATCTAGTGTTCAAATATACGGAAAAAATGCATACGGTATTGGATGTTAAAAGATACCTATAGATATACAAACACGATTGGTTAATGATTATTTAGTATTGTATTAATTTTAAGTTTGATGAGTATTGTTCTTTGATGAGTTCATCAATAAAATATTCAGTGTTCATGACATCCATTTTTTGTCTCGCCTTGACGGAGTCAAAAAGGGAGACATAGGTATGCTGTTTCCAGCGTCAACGGCATCAACAATGTATTAGTTTGTTATTAGGTCTAGTTTATGCTGAACCACTAGTGGTAGGTCAATGATATTTGGTATGCAGTTGTATAAGCATTGGCATATCTCATTTCCATGGAGATTATTTGTTCAAGCCCCCTCAGTCATGGTCTATTGACTTTGAAACTTTTGCTTAGTTTACATGTATTAGTTTGTGATTAGGTCAGTTTAAGGGGAACCATTAGTGGTAGGTCAATGATAATTGGTATGCAGTTGTATAAGCATTAGCACATCTCATTTCCATGGAGATTATATAGCCCCACCCCCTCATCATGGTTCATTGACTTTGAAACTTTTACAAAGTTTACAAGTTACTGTTTGTGTTTAGGTTTTTTTTAAAGGAAACGACTTATGATAAGTTAATGGTATTTTGTGTGCAATTGTATGAGCATTCACACATCTCAATTCCATGGAAATTGTTTAGCCATTTACTTTCAGTCATGGTTCATTGACTTTTAATATTTGTATAACTTACAAGGAAGCTACTAAACCAAGAGTTCCAAATGGTGAAGTTGAAATCATCCCTTCTTAAATTTTACGGATGCCATCACAAGTTGGTTAACCGTTATGGAAAAACTGTTTAACAGATGATATCGAATATGTTCCTTATGTCGTTACTACAATACCCTTCCCTTTTCACGAATGCGACCTATCGAATTAGACTATTTACCGGATTGTAATAATAGAAGCAACACGACGGGTGCCACATGTGGAGCAGGATCTGCTTACCCTTCCGGAGCACCTGATATCACCCCAGTTTTGGTGGGGTTCGTGTTGCTTAGTCTTTAGTTTTCTATGTTGTGTCTTCTGTACTATTATTTGTCTGTTTGTCTTTTTTATTTTTAGCCATGGCGTTGTCAGTTTATTTTCAATCTATGAGTTTGACTGTCCCTCTGGTATCTTTCGTCCCACTTTTACATTTTAAAGTATTGCTATTTTAATTCGAACAAATGCATTATCAAAATAACAAAAAAGCAAGACATATCTCTGTGTTAACAGTTTATATTCATTTATTTAATTGTCACAACACATTGCAAATTAATTCCAAGAGGTCAGATTTCAGATACTGCTTGAGAACTTGTCACAAATTTTATGAAATAACTGATGTGTGGCTTAGATACAAGATACTTCTATCATCTTCAGACAATGACTTTTATTTTTAAAATCTCTTGTTTTGTTTTATCCAGAGATAAAGAAATACCAACGTTTCTGTGGTTTTTTTTTTTAAAGTCGTGGAAAGATACGTGAGCATGGACATGCCATTGCTTTATGACATTCTTGATTATACAAAAGTCACTGTTTCTGTAATATCAAAGCTTACTTTAGAATAATGATATCTTTCCAAAGATAATAGTTTGAACATCTAACTCTAAGCTCCTCTTCAATACAGTATAACCTGTTGATTTCAAGTGACATAAATGTAGGATCAACTTAGACTTAGTAAAAGTAGAAGAGTTTTCAAATTTATTGACAGAATGGCAATGTTTGGTTGATTTAACAAGCTTTTGACTAAAAATTGTAAATAGTAAAATATTGTACTGAAAGTACCTCTTGGTTACCAATGAAAAGTCAAAAGAATAGTTCCATTATATCAATATTTGGGAATGAATTTCTGCTTGTGACCAGTACCTTACCAGTAAATGTTCATATGAAAGTAGTTAAACTCCTGTTCTTTTATAAATAAGGATGTAGAAGGCCTCAACCAATGTGTCAGTTATCTGTACATGTCAAGAAGATGGATTGGATTGTGTTCATTACATACAATTTGATCATTACTTACAGTTTATAAATCTCTGTTAGACCTTTAGAGGCGAGTGCATAAAAATTGATTTGTCCTGAAAAGCCTTCTGAGTTTTGAAGTATCTAGTGTGTAAACTATTTTTTTTTTTTTTCGTTTAATTAGCTCACCTGATACAAAGGGTCAAGTGAGTTATTCTAATCACTTGGCGTTGTTGTCTCTCGGCCGTTAAGATTTCCAAAATCTTCTCTTTGAAACTACTGGGACAATAAAACACAATCATCATTGGGTATCTAGTTTAAAATATGTGTCCAGTTCTCATAAAACTAAGTCTCATTATCAATCTCATTAGAGAATATGATGGCCTCTATTGCTTCTCAAGGTCAATAGGCATGCTTTGCAAGGTCAATAGTCATACGTTTCAAACAACATTGTACTAGCAAATGACCGTATGAATCATACGAGATTATGAGAAGCTGTCAATTTCATCTTGAGTTTGTATGAACCCAATGAAGAAAAGTACAGCAACATTATACATGGCCTAATTAATGTATTTATTAGAAGCGAAAACAGTAAACAATGATTTAACCTTGTCAGTGGTTATTATATGTCTAAATGTTTGTTATTTTGAAAATTTTGTATCTTGCATTGTTTCTGTTGTGTTAATCACGGCTTAGATAGATATATGAATATGTGGTATGAGTGCCAATGAGACAACTCTCCATCCAAGTCAAAATTTATAAAAGTAAACCATTATATATTATTATATAGAGCATGATATGTTGTATCATAATTTAAAATAGTACTTTGTAAATTTCGTGCATCATAACGCTTTTCTGGATTTCTCTTTATCAGAAACTCTCAAACCTAAGCATTTGAAAACCATCAACTATATTTTGTTAAACATTTTGTTTATGTTGTCATTGAGTTGTTGTATCATTGATGTTGGTCCCACATCTAAAGCTATACCTTCTCTAGTATGTCAACAATTACTTACTAAAGTCGAATTTATTTTATGTAGACAAAATTCTACCTTTTATAATTGTGCCTGCTCAAAAATCTTTTTCCTTTCATAATACATCTATTTAACCAATCGCATTGTGTTAAGTTTTACCCATTAATAGTGAAAGGTTGTTAGTATGAAGCAAATGCAGTGTGATGACATATTCTTACAATCCGAATCCAGTCATTGATTTCTTTGATATTTGGTAGGTTTGAATGATTGGACATACAGTCAATATCATGAATATTAGTTTAAACAAATATATGACTTGGATATGAAATTTTCTATCCTAATCTTTTAAGTTTCAATTTAAATTCCCTCCTGTTACAACGTTGCAGTGTTTCAATGAGAATCTTTGAAGGATACAGGTATCAGATTGTTACTTTCTCCTGTTAAGAGTTGTTAATACGGAAAACCAAATTCTAATATGACGCCCTTATTTCTGTTTGTAAACAAAGCCGTTTTCTAATTAGCACAAAATATGTTTGACACATGTGCACAAACTTACTGTTTACATTCTCGTTATCATTTTATCCTAAAAATATATATATATTTTAGCTGCTTACATAAAACTTAGTTATATATTGTTATTAAAACATCTTATATTTACCCTACTATTAGTTTTTAAACTTGTCAAATATGAATGCATAGTTCATGGAAAGAAACGGAACTGTCCAACATTCATAAGGTATTTTCGTACGCTTCGATCTACAAAAATACCAGTATTTGTCCTATAAGAATCGATATAATTCCTTAAACAAAGTCTGGAATTGTTTTATTTGAGTTTGCTATATGAACCATTATCTTGTTACTGAGGTCAGATAGTTAAAAATTGACCTTATCAACAACTCTGGCTCATGAAAAGCATTTTAAAGATATGTACATGTGCAAATCCTTTTAAATGGTCATGGGCAAAAAAGTTTTTCCTTAATATACATTTTGTAAAAACACGAAAAAAAACTTAAATTCTCTTGAAACAATTTCTTTGACAACAAAATATCAAAATTAGTCTTGGCACTAGACATTTCCTTAACAAGTAATGGTAATTCTGATACTTCAATACTCCTATGCAGTTTGGGGTTCAAGAGAATCTTCTTCCTCTTCCAAAGCGCCTGCAATCACCACCGTTCTTGGTGGGGATTATGTTGCTTAGTCTTTAGTTTTCTATGTTGTGTCTTCTGTACTATTATTTGTCTGTTTGTCTTTTTATTTTTAGCCATGTCGTTGTCAGTTTATTTTCAATCTATGAGTTTGACTGTCCCTCTGGTATCTTTCGTTCCTCTTTTACATTTTAAAGTATGGCTATTTTAATTCTAACAATTGCATTATCAAAATAACAAAAAGCGAGACATATCTCTGTGTTAACAGTTTATATTCATTTATTTAATTGTCACAACACATTGCAAATTAATTCCAAGAGGTCAGATTTCAGATACTGCTTGAGAACTTGTCACAAATTTTATGAAATAACTGATGTGTGGCTTAGATACAAGATACTTCTATCATCTTCAGACAATGACTTTTATTTTTAAAATCTCTTGTTTTGTTTTATCCAGAGATAAAGAAATACCAACGTTTCTGTGTTTTTTTAAAGTGTCGTGGAAAGATACGTGAGCATGGACATGCCATTGCTTTATGACATTCTTGATTATACAAAAGTCACTGTTTCTGTAATATCAAAGCTTACTTTAGAATAATGATATCTTTCCAAAGATAATAGTTTGAACATCTAACTCTAAGCTCCTCTTCAATACAGTATAACCTGTTGATTTCAAGTGACATAAATGTAGGATCAGTTTAGACTTAGTAAAAGTAGAAGAGTTTTCAAATTTATTGACAGAATGGCAATGTTTGGTTGATTTAACAAGCTTTTGACTAAAAATTGTAAATAGTAAAATATTGTACTGAAAGTACCTCTTGGTTACCAATGAAAAGTCAAAAGAATAGTTCCATTATATCAATATTTGGGAATGAATTTCTGCTTGTGACCAGTACCTTACCAGTAAATGTTCATATGAAAGTAGTTAAACTCCTGTTCTTTTATAAATAAGGATGTAGAAGGCCTCAACCAATGTGTCAGTTATCTGTACATGTCAAGAAGATGGATTGGATTGTGTTCATTACATACAATTTGATCATTACTTACAGTTTATAAATCTCCGTTAGACCTTTAGAGGCGAGTGCATAAAAAATTGATTTGTCCTGAAAAGCCTTCTGAGTTTTGAAGTATCTAGTGTGTAAACTATTTTTTTTTTTTACATTTAATTAGCTCACCTGATACAAAGGGTCAAGTGAGTTATTCTAATCACTTGGCGTTGTTGTCTCTCGGCCGTTAAGATTTCCAAAAATCTTCTCTTTTGAAACTACTGGGACAATAAAAACACAATCATCATTGGGTATCTAGTTTAAAATATGTGTCCAGTTCTCATAAAACTAAGTCTCATTATCAATCTCATTAGAGAATATGATGGCCTCTATTGCTTCTCAAGGTCAATAGGCATGCTTTGCAAGGTCAATAGTCATACGTTTCAAACAACATTGTACTAGCAAATGACCGTATGAATCATACGAGATTATGAGAAGCTGTCAATTTCATCTTGAGTTTGTATGAACCCAATGAAGAAAAGTACAGCAACATTATACATGGCCTAATTAATGTATTTATTAGAAGCGAAAACAGTAAACAATGATTTAACCTTGTCAGTGGTTATTATATGTCTAAATGTTTGTTATTTTGAAAATTTTGTATCTTGCATTGTTTCTGTTGTGTTAATCACGGCTTAGATAGATATATGAATATGTGGTATGAGTGCCAATGAGACAACTCTCCATCCAAGTCAAAATTTATAAAAGTAAACCATTATATATTATTATATAGAGCATGATATGTTGTATCATAATTTAAAATAGTACTTTGTAAATTTCGTGCATCATAACGCTTTTCTGGATTTCTCTTTATCAGAAACTCTCAAACCTAAGCATTTGAAAACCATCAACTATATTTTGTTAAACATTTTGGTTATGTTGTCATTGAGTTGTTGTATCATTAATGTTGGTCCCACATCGAAAGCTATACCTTCTCTAGTATGTCAACAATTACTAAAGTTGAATTTATTTTGTAGACAAAATTCTACCTTTACTATTGTGCCTGCTCAAAATCTTTTTCTTTCATAATACATCTATTTAACCAATCGCATTGTGTTAAGTTTTACCCATTAATAGTGAAAGGTTGTTAGTATGAAGCAAATGCAGTGTGATGACATATTCTTACAATCCGAATCCAGTCATTGATTTCTTTGATATTTGGTAGGTTTGAATGATTGGACATACAGTCAATATCATGAATATTAGTTTAAACAAATATATGACTTGGATATGAAATTTTCTATCCTAATCTTTTAAGTTTCAATTTAAATTCCCTCCTGTTACAACGTTGCAGTGTTTCAATGAGAATCTTTGAAGGATACAGGTATCAGATTGTTACTTTCTCCTGTTAAGAGTTGTTAATACGGAAAACCAAATTCTAATATGACGCCCTTATTTCTGTTTGTAAACAAAGCCGTTTTCTAATTAGCACAAAATATGTTTGACACATGTGCACAAACTTACTGTTTACATTCTCGTTATCATTTTTATCCTAAAAAAATATATATATATTTTAGCTGCTTACATAAAACTTAGTTATATATTGTTATTAAAACATCATATATTTATCCTACTATTAGTTTTTAAACTTGTCAAATATGAATGCATAATTCATGGGAAAGAAACGGGAACTGTCAAACATTCGTTAGGTATTTTCGTACGCTTCGATCTACAAAAATACCAGTATTTGTCCTATAAGAATCGATATAATTCCTTAAACAAAGTCTGGAATTGTTTTATTTGAGTTTGCTATATGAACCATTATCTTGTTACTGAGGTCAGATAGTTAAAAATTGACCTTATCAACAACTCTGGCTCATGAAAAGCATTTTAAAGATATGTACATGTGCAAATCCTTTTAAATGGTCATGGGCAAAAAAGTTTTTCCTTAATATACATTTTGTAAAAACACGAAAAAAACCGAAATTCTCTTGAAACAATTTCTTTGACAACAAAATATCAAAATTAGTCTTGGCACTAGACATTTCCTTAACAAGTAATGGTAATTCTGATACTTCAATACTCCTATGCAGTTTGGGGTTCAAAAGAATCTTCTTCCTCTTCCAAAGCGCCTGCAATCACCACCGTTCTTGGTGGGGATTATTCAGTCATGGTTCATTGACTTTTAATATTTGCATAACTTACAAGGAAGTTATTAAACCAAGAGTTCCAAATGGTGAAGTTGAAATCATCCCTTTGTAAAATTTTTAAGGACGCCATCACGAGTTGGTTAACCGTTATGGAATAACCGTTTCACAGATGATATCCGATATGTTCCTTATGTCATTACTACAATACCCTTCCCTTTTCACGAATGCGACCTACTGAATTAGACTATATACTGGATTTAATAACATAAGCAACACGACGGTGCCACATGTGGAGCAGGATCTGCTTACCTTCCGGAGCACCTGATATCACCCCAGTTTTTGGTGGGGTTCGTGTTGCTAGTCTTTAGTTTTCTATGTTGTGTCTTCTGTACTATTATTTGTCTGTTTGTCTTTTATTTTTAGCCATGGCATTGTCAGTTTATTTTCTATCTATCAGTTTGACTGTCCCTCTGGTATCTTTCGTCCCACTTTTACATTTTAAAGTATTGCTATTTTAATTCGAACAAATGCATTATCAAAATAACAAAAAAGGGAGACATATCTTTTTTTTAACAGTTTATATTCATTTATTTAATTGTCACAACACATTGCAAATTAATTCCAAGAGGTCAGATTTCAGATACTGCTTGAGAACTTGTCACAAATTTTATGAAATAACTGATGTGTGGCTTAGATACAAGATACTTCCATCATCTTCAGACAATGACTTTTATTTTAAAATCTCTTGTTTTGTTTTATCCAGAGATAAAGAAATACCACCGCTTAAAGTGTCGTGGAAAGATACGTGAGCATGGACATGCCATTGCTTTATGACATTCTTGATTATACAAAGTCACTGTTTCTGTAATATCAAAGCTTACTTTAGAATAATGATATCTTTCCAAAGATAATAATTTGAACATCTAACTCTAAGCTCCTCTTCAATACAGTATAACCTGTTGATTTCAAGTGACATAAATGTAGGATCAACTTAGACTTAGTAAAAGTAGAAGAGTTTTCAAATTTATTGACAGAATGGCAATGTTTGGTTGATTTAACAAGCTTTTGACTAAAAAATTGTAAATAGTAAAATATTGTACTAAAAGTACCTCTTGGTAACCAATGAAATGTCAAAAGAATAGTTCCATTATATCACTATTTGGGAATGAATTTCTGCTTGTGACCAGTACCTTACCAGTAAATGTTCATATGACAAATTTATAAAAAACTGATATCCAAAGCAGTAGTTAAATTCCTGTTCTTTTATAAATAAGGATGTGGAAGGCCTTAACCAATGTGTCAGTTATCTGTTGACATGAAGATGGATTGGATTGTGTTCATTACATACAATTTGATCATTACTTACAGTTTATAAATCTCTGTTAGACCTTTAGAGGCGAGTGCATAAAAATTGATTTGTCCTGAAAAGCCTTCTGAGTTTTGAAGTATCTAGTGTGTAACCTAATTATACCCCACGCAATGAGTTGCGGAGGGTATAATGTTTTGACCCGTCTGTCCGTCCGTCAGTCCGTCCGTCAGTCCTGTTTCTTGTCATCGCAACTCCTCTCAAACCACACAACAGAATTTCACGAAACCTTTTTAGATAATAAGGACATACTATGTAGTTGTGCATATCGACAGGAAATTAAGATTCGATTCTTTTTCTAGGAGTTATGCCCCTTTGAACTTATTTACTTTAATGTACTACTGCAACAGTTTGTCATCGCAACTCCTCTCAAACCACACAACAGAATTTCATGAAACCTTTTCAGATAATAAGGACATACTACGTAGATGTGCATATCGACAGGAAATTACGATTCAATTTTTTTTCCAGGAGTTACGCCCCTTTGAACTTATTTGCCCAATATACTACTGCAACCTTTTGTCATCGCAACTCCTCTCAAACCACACAACAGAATTTCATGAAACCTTTTCAGATAATAAGGACATACTACATAGATGTGCATATCGACAGGAAATTACGATTCAATATTTTTCCCAGGAGTTACGCCCTTTGAACTTATTTGCCCAATATACTACTGCAACCTTTTGTCATCGCAACTCCACTCAAACCACACAACAGAATTTCATGAAACCTTTTCAGATAATTAGGACATACTACGTAGATGTGCATATCGACAAGAAATTACGATTCAATTTTTTTCCAGGAGTTACGCCCCTTTGAACTTATTTGCCCAATATACTACTGCAACCTTTTGTCATCGCAACTCCTCTCAAACCACACAACAGAATTTCATGAAACCTTTTCAGATAATAAGGACATACTACGTAGATGTGCATATCGACAGGAAATTACGATTAATTTTTTTTCCAGGAGTTACGCCCCTTTCAACTTATTTGCTTCAATGTACTTCTGCAACAGTTTGTCATCGCAACTCCTCTGAAACCACACAACAGAATTTCATGAAACTGTGTAGAACATACTATGTAGATGTGCATATTGACAGGAAATTATGATTCAGTTTTTTTTCTGATACAATTTTTTTCTTACACTTATTTTATTTCTCCAATGACAACGTGGGATGTGGGGTATGTGAGCGCGCTCACTAAGGTTCTTTCATTTTTTTTCATTTAATTAGCTCACCTGATACAAAGGGTCAAGTGAGTTATTCTAATCACTTGGCGTTGTTGTCTCTCGGCCGTTAAGATTTCCAAAAATCTTCTCTTTTGAAACTACTGGGACAATAAAACACAATCATCATTGGGTATCTAGTTTAAAATATGTGTCCAGTTCTCATAAAACTAAGTCTCATTATCAATCTCATTAGAGAATATGATGGCCTCTATTGATTCTAAAGGTCAATAGGCATGCTTTTCAAGGTCAATAGGCATACTTTTCAAACAACATTGTACTAGCAAATGACCGTATGAATCATACCAGATTATGAGAAGCTGTCAATTTCATCTTGAGTTTGAATGAACCCAATGAAGAAAAGTACAGCAACATATACATCGCCTAATTAATGTATTTATTAGAAGCGAAAACAGTAAACAATGATTTAACATTTTGAAAATTTTGTATCTTGCATTGTTTGTGTTGTGTTATTCACGGCTTAGATAGATATAAGAATATGTGGTATGAGTGCCAATGAGACAACTCTCCATCCAAGTCAAAATTTATTAAAGTAAACCATTATATATTATTATATAGAGCATGATATGTTGTATCATAATTTAAAATAACACTTTGTAAATTTCGTGCATCATAACGCTTTTCTGGATTTATTTTTATCAGGAACTCTCAATCCTAAACATTTGAAAGCCATCAACTATATTTTGTTAAACATTTTGTTTATGTTGTCATTGAGTTGTTGTATCATTGATGTTGGTCCCACATCTAAAGCTATACCTTCTCTAGTATGTCAACAATTACTTACTAAAGTCGAATTTATTTTATGTAGACAAAATTCTACCTTTTATAATTGTGCCTGCTCAAAAATCTTTTTCCTTTCATAATACATCTATTTAACCAATCGCATTGTGTTAAGTTTTACCCATTAATAGTGAAAGGTTGTTAGTATGAAGCAAATGCAGTGTGATGACATATTCTTACAATCCGAATCCAGTCATTGATTTCTTTGATATTTGGTAGGTTTGAATGATTGGACATACAGTCAATATCATGAATATTAGTTTAAACAAATATATGACTTGGATATGAAATTTTCTATCCTAATCTTTTAAGTTTCAATTTAAATTCCCTCCTGTTACAACGTTGCAGTGTTTCAATGAGAATCTTTGAAGGATACAGGTATCAGATTGTTACTTTCTCCTGTTAAGAGTTGTTAATACGGAAAACCAAATTCTAATATGACGCCCTTATTTCTGTTTGTAAACAAAGCCGTTTTCTAATTAGCACAAAATATGTTTGACACATGTGCACAAACTTACTGTTTACATTCTCGTTATCATTTTATCCTAAAAATATATATATATTTTAGCTGCTTACATAAAACTTAGTTATATATTGTTATTAAAACATCTTATATTTACCCTACTATTAGTTTTAAACTTGTCAAATATGAATGCATAGTTCATGGGAAAGAAACGGGAACTGTCAAACATTCGTTAGGTATTTTCGTACGCTTCGATCTACAAAAATACCAGTATTTGTCCTATAAGAATCGATATAATTCCTTAAACAAAGTCTGGAATTGTTTTATTTGAGTTTGCTATATGAACCATTATCTTGTTACTGAGGTCAGATAGTTAAAAATTGACCTTATCAACAACTCTGGCTCATGAAAAGCATTTTAAAGATATGTACATGTGCAAATCCTTTTAAATGGTCATGGGCAAAAAAGTTTTTCCTTAATATACATTTTGTAAAAACACGAAAAAAACCGAAATTCTCTTGAAACAATTTCTTTGACAACAAAACCTCAAAATTAGTCTTGATTGAATATCACGATATTGTAGTAACAGAGAATTGGCACTAGACATTTCCTTAACAAGTAATGGTAATTCTGATACTTCAATACTCCTATGCAGTTTGGGGTTCAAAAGAATCTTCTTCATCTTCCAAAGCGCCTGCAATCACCACCGTTCTTGGTGGGGTGTATGTTGCTGAGTCTTTAATTCTTTATATAGTGATTTGTAGAATGATGTTTGCCTTCTTTTACCATGGTGGTGTCAGTTTTTAAAAGCATTTGCTTTTATGGTCATCGTGTAAATGCCATTTTGTTGACGGGAAATAGAGTGCACACATTTTTCATTCTACAGTTCTTTCAAAATCGTGTAAAAGTATGTGTTTGCTTGACTTTTGTATTGAAAATCAAGTTAATTTGATTAAGCATTCATCAAACGCAATATTTAAATGGAAGTTTAATAGTTAACCCTTTTACTTAGAAATTTTGATCCGCTAAAGGTTATGTAACATACTTCATTTTCGAACGCAGTGATATAAAAAATTCAGAGCCCTCTATCGGCTAATCTCGATCCGTCTTATTACCAAAGCATACCAGCACGGTTAATTTAGTTTTTACGAATTAAATTTTCTGTTATAAAAGAATAAATTGGGGCTCTCTTGCTTGTTTAAATATCAAAATACTTTTGTGAATTTAATCGGAATATCGAATTGGTAAACCTTACTGTGTTTGCGGATCTGCAACAAGTCGTGTTTATTTCCACGTGGTAATTTGTGGTATTAAGAAATAGCTTTACCGGACTGGTTTACGATGCCCGGTATTTCGTATGGAAACAGTACAGTAGAAAAGAAACGATCTAGATTTTGACATTTTCTGTAAGATATATATACGGCAAATGCTTTTTCCAGCGCTCTCACGCTTTGATTCTTAGAGTTATGATTTGTTATGGTCCCTTTTGGTATCTTCTTCATTTTTTCCGAGGTTTTATCTAATACTATAATCACTCCTGCTGCAAACGTTTCTGACTGGCCTAGTTCTAATGTTTTATTGCAACATGGATACCTGCTTTTTAATAAGACATGATGTATATGCCATTCAAATGCATGACACATAATAAAATAACTGAAAATAGACTTTATTAAAGCTTATCTTAAGCGTATAAACAAAGGCAAGCAAAATGTGTAATATATTAAATAAATCAACGACTTTCAAAATGGTGGATACGTTTGTTATTAACCCAAGACAAAACTACATTAACTATGGCCCATAGTCAAAGTGAATATAATATTCCTGTGTTACATAAATGTTAATTGTTTTATGCATAGTAATTAAAACAAGGACACATGCATGTTGTTATATGTATTAATAAATTCACAGAATTCAGTGCAACATGTTTCTGGAATATAAATTTTAATCTTGAAGCTAAACTATTGGCCGTCTAATAACTGATGCAAACTACAAAAGCTAAAGTCAAATACTTGTTTTTATATTATCTCCATGGTACTGATATAAATAAGAGACAATCAATGTGGACAAAAGGCAAGGTTAATTGCAAAATATTGTCTATTTAACTAAAACAATAAGTGGTTTCTGTATTTTAAGCAATTTAGAATGACCAATATAGAGTTCACAATAATTGTATGCAAACAATATTTTAACTATTTAAAAAAAAAATGTTTTGAATAAAAAGGTTTGATATATTTATTTAACACAAATCTCATAATTAGAAAAACATTATACTAATAACAAATTCTTCAGTTTAACTTTTTAAATTCGAGCGTCACTGAGGACTGAAGGAAGATTCCTAGGTCTCTATCTAAAGGTCAAGGTCAAAGTGTTACTAATAATAAACCAAAATTTGGTGCAGGTAATCGGTTTGCGGTTGCTTAATCAAATACATTATATCAAATAGCAACTTACATGGATATATGGTCACATATGATAAGAGAAAGATCACTATCTTTGAACTAATCAAGTCTAAGGATACAAGCAATACAGGAGTTTGTACAGGGAAGGAGTTTCTGGATTATAAATCTACAACCTTACATTGGATTGGAACTAAAATTGCATATATGGTCACACATAATGAGCAAAGACCCCTAATGATTCTGAGGTCAATAGCCTTATTTATGCCTGTACTAAGTCAGGAATATGACAGTTGTTTTTTCACTCGTTCCGTTTTTGATAACGGTTGATATTGTCAGTTTTTATGGACTTCCCCTTTTTGAATTGTTGGATGCAAACTTGAACAATTGGCAGCATATAAGTGGAGGGAGATCAATCCCTATTATTTAAGCTATACATCCAATGTCAAGTTAAATTTATTGTAATACAATATTACTTTCTAATATCATGACAGAAAAGATTATTCGCCTTCATATGGGTTTTTTGGTGAGGGGGAGGGGCGGGGGGCGTTAAATGAGTTTGCACACGAAAGGTTCTTTCATATAGAATTGTTTTACTGAAGAGATCATTACGAGATTGCAAACCATATCATTAAAAGTTGGACAGAAAGACGCCAAATATTTTGGGTCTGGGTCAATTTGGACCAGGAATAGGAAAGCATTGCAAATAATCAAAATTAATTGAACCGGAGAAAGTTATTATTCCCAAACATATCACATCATAGTAAGGTCATAAACTGTCAATTAATAAAATTGTCAAAGTAATATTTCTTTTAAAAAAGAAATGTTTTTAGGAGTTACTGCAATTTTTTTATATACTTTTAAAATATGTAGTTTACCTTGGGTTGAAAAAGCGAGGAAATCTTTGGAGTTATCACTATATACAATTTTCATTTTTGATTCCTTTGGTTTCTCAATACATTTCAAAGTTTCTACATATTTCTTTATATAAAAGTTAGTTATCCTTTAAGATGACTTGAATTACATTTTGACCCAAAAGACGACTTTTAAAATCCCTCTTCGTAACTAGATAATTCTCAACTAAATTTTGGTGCGCACGACTCTATTATAAAGTTTGTAAAGTACACTTAAGACTATAAGTTAGGGGATTTAATCTACTCATTGATAACAGTTTTTCTATCTGAAAAGCCCAGTATCTGGAGCAGCAGAGTAAGGAAATTGTCACCGTTTTGTTAATCAAGTTTTGGTATTGCAAAACAAATGCTAATATCGTTGTCTTCACCACAATTGCATTTCGATTTAGTCATAAACAGCATTTTTAGCTATAGGTTCCATTTCATCTTCAAAAACATCATCTTTTCGTCGTTTTTTAAGATACGTATAAATTACTCCGATCACTATTATTAATCCAATTGCTATACCTACTCCTATACCAATCATAAGAGGTTTTATAGGAGTATTGTCTGACCTCTTAGCTGGTTCGACTATTTCTATTGAACTTTGTGTTGTAGTCAAATTTGATACTGGCGAGGCTGTAGTATTTTTAGTATAAATATCTGATTTCTTGTTAGAATATAACACTTCCTGTGTAGTTAACTCAGTTGAAACACTTTTTGATGGTATTAATACGTGTTTCGACGTTTTCAAAACAGGAACATTCGTCGTTTGTTTCGTTGTCACAGTTGACAAAGTAGCTGTAGTTGGTGTTTTTACTGTTGTTGGTTTAGTCTTTTTATTTGTTGGTTTGAGATTTTTAGTTGTTGTTGGTATTGGTTTCGTTGTCGTTGTTGTAGGTCTTGTCGTTGTTACAACATTAGAAGTTTCGGGTTTCCGTGTTGTTGAAGTAGTAATTGTTGTAGGTTTTGAAGTTATTTTTGTTTTACTTTTCGAACTTGTAATAGAAGTTGTAGTTTCTTTTGTCGAAGAAGCCGATGTCGAAGATACGGTAGTTTCCCTTGTGGTTGGCCTTGTTTGCTTGATTGTTGTTTTCTTCAGTGACGTAAGTGGCTTTGTTATTACTTCTTTGGACGTCATCGACTCAGAAGTAATACCAATTGTTGATTGTTTAACTGGTGAAGTAGTTATATAACTTCTTAAAGTTGTTTCTGCTACTTCGGAAGTCGTTGGTAGCATTGTTGCGGTAGTTACTTGTGATACTTTGATTGATTTTGTTTTGAGTTCGGTAGAACTCTCAGTACTCTTTACAACGGAACTACTAGAAAAAACATTTGTAGACAAATCTATTAGCTCTTCTGTGGTTGTTAATGGTTGAGTTGTCACTTTATCTTGATGCTTCGTTAAGATTGTCGGAGCTGTGGTTTGTACAACGGACTCAGTGGACTCAACTGCAGTTGTTTCTTGATTACTTATTGTAGTATCCTCATAATCTACATCATAAAATAAGTTTTTTTTAAGTTTGAATCGTGTCTTTTTTTACAACTTTTACCAAATGCAACTTATCAACAGAATTTAATATGTCAAAAACAATACGACGTATGCCACTAGGTTAACAGGAACTGTTTTAAGCCTTCTGGGGCACCCAAATATACCTCTATTTCTTTAAATAGGTTCCTCGTGTTTTCTGTGTTGTGCTTTTTTACATTTTATTTTTAATGTCTGTATTTCCTTTTTCAGTAACAGTATGGAAATATCCCTTATCCTGGATAACAAACTTATCATTTCAAGCCTTTTACATAAGCTCATGTATATTGGTAAGATAATTCATATTCATCGGTGATGTAGTTTGGCTAATTTCTAAGGGTTACACTTGAGACATTTACTAATGCGCTATTGAATAATGCCACTAGTGAAACAGACATTGTTGACCCTTCTGACGTCTCCGAAATCATTCTGTTTTTAATGTGGTTCGTGGCGCTTAATTTATTTTCAGTGTATAGTATTTTATTTACTGTCGACAGGAAAACATAAGTAACACATGATGATGGTTTTATTGCATTATATTTATTGATGTTTTGAGCAAGTTTAGCGGTTTGGTATTTATACCCGTCATAAACTGGCTTGAGAACTCAGAAGGCAAATGCTCAAATCAATTTGTGCGTGTAAAATGTTTCTTCCTTACAGCATATTTCATAGTTTTGCTTCATGAAGGTGCGATACACAAAACATAGATACTGTGAAACTTGTTTGCTTTTTTAATTGATTGATATATTGTCAGTATATCTAATAAATTATTATTTCTTGTGCAATGATCGTAAGTATGTGACTCAGTTCAATCGAAAAAACTTACCTTCTGAACAGTTGTACAGTTTAGGATCATCTACAGAAATATCACTCAAGTAACTTTTCAACTTCGTACCTTCAATTATGAACTGAAAATACAAAGAAAATACAAAAATTCTGTAGTGTCTGATGAAACATGCATTTACATGAATTGTAAAGAAAACTGGAAAGTAATTAACATATACGAAAACTGGAAAACGAGAGGCTAAAGATACCAAAGGAACAATCAAACTCATAAGTCGAAAACAAACTGACTATGCCATCGCAGTTGCAAATTATCCAAAGGTACTTACCTAAATATTAAATACTTAATCCACTAACGATTTTATCTTATTACATAGATTATTTCCACTCATTTTAGTAAATGCATCACTATGCAGCCACATTGTCAATGTATGGTACTACTGACCTAGCTATGCAAATGACCCACGCTGACGTCACACCGTTTATGATGTAACTCTCACAACACTGCGCGCCAAATTCGACCCATTTCAGTTTCTCTGTCTCTAGTTTAAAAACGTCTTATATTTGTCTACCTGTAGGGTTCTACCAAAGGTAGTACCCTACACCCGTTAAAATATGTCAAATTCCCAAATTTCAATAAAAGATATTTAAAAATGAAAAAACGTTGCTTTCACGTTAAACTTTGTGGTCGAATTTCTCTAAAAATCGCCAGATTTAGACTAAGACCGGGGATAAATTCGTTATCTACGTTCATATCCGTAGATAACTTATATTATCTCCGGCTTAGTATATTTCTAGGATTTTGATTGGATAACGCACGTCGTTACAAAACCCATAATATTTTTGCAAATTTGACCTACATGTAAGATGGAGAAGAAGGGTTCCTTTTGGACATAGCTCTTCAACTGGTTCGGTTCTGAAACATCCTAGGCTTTCAAATATTCGATTTTGGGTGTTCCAAATGAAGGTAAATCCAGAAAAGCGCTTCTGACGCATGAAATTTATATAGTGTTGTTTCATTTTTTTTTTTTTGTGTATGATGCCCATGGGAACATGAAGCTTGGTACCAACCCGGTATCAATATATCAAAGCACAACGTATATTTTACGATGTGTTCCGCCGAGTATTTTATTTAATGATTTTCGTCAGGAACGCTCATAGCAATAGTTAACAAAAATGATAAATATGTACATAAATGCTTGAGAGTTATATATGGTGTTCAAAGTTTGTTCCAAATATGAGTTGTACAAATTTTGTTCCAATTATGAGTTGTACAAATTTTGTTTATTAGCTATCAGTATTATTCGAACCCCTTCACATAATTGGTCAAAACAAGCACACTGTCATTGGTTAGCTTATTGCTCTTATCTTTGCATGACTTTATGTCCCCGAGGATATCATCAGCTCAGTGGTCGGTACTTCGGTGCTGATCTGATTTATAACAAACCTTTCTTGAATTATCCGTTGAAAATATTTATAAAACTAAGGTTCAACTCCCTTCGGCAAAGTTGACCCTTGACGGATTTGGCTAGCATTTTATGTCCTTTCTGATGATAAAGCTCATTAAGTGTTGTTTTCATTGTTCACTTTTCTGAATCTACCTTCATCAGTTATATTCAAACCAACAACATAAAATGAAATCCCAGTTTGAGTAAATACTTGAACACTTGAGCAGCTAAATGACCAATAGGTCCCCAAAAAGAATAGCCAATTCCACATGTGCTCATCTTTGCCGTAGGGAGTCGGAACCTTAGTTTCTTAACAATTTCTAAATATGTCAACGGAGAATTTCTGGAAGGTATGCTTTAAACCATGCGAGTACCGAATCACTGAATAGTGAGTAAAATAATACGTTCGGGACGTAACGCTAGATTTCTTTAAATAGAAAATTTATAAGTTGACTATTTAAGTGAAAAGTATTTAACAAATAATGGTCAACGACAAAACACTGACTTCTCGGTGGATATATATCCGATTTTTTTTTAACCTTTAACCAAAATTGAATTTTAAGAAAATAAAACAAATTTATAAAGAAACCAAGGGTTATGCTGCATGCTTGTGTGACTCATAATTTTGTAAAGAAGAACGTTATCTCGAGTACCAGGAAAACGTTTTATTTTCTTCAATGACGAATAAACTAAAAATGGAGATCTATGGGTGTTTTCTCTATTCTAATCTTGGAGATATTCTAATTGTTATCTTTTGGGTCATTCGCATAAATAAATTCCTTCACTTTTATTTTTATATTGTATGAAAGTATATTTATCTACATAATTTTATTAAAATACAAATAATAATCTTAAATAAGATATTCTTTTTTTGACTTATAATGTATTGTACGGTAAAGTGCCAAAACCATCGGTGTTTTGACGTCAATTGTAGTTTAAATCTTGATTTGTATTTTCTAAAGTAGCTTTTCCGAATGAACACCATTTGTTTAAAAAGGAAATGTGGAATAAACGTTCAATAACACAAAAACACTGAAACGTTACATAGAGATAATTGTGTGGTGTTTAACGGCAGACTACGCTGTATATACAATATGCCAAAAGGTAAATAGAGTCCATACCGATTTAGTGCTCAGTTCAATGTTGTACCAGGAATATTGTTTTTGCAGAGTGGACTACACATGCATAAACAATTCAGTTTATTTTTATTTACAGTCTTTGTTCTTTTTTTTTTTAAATATTACCCATTTTCATGCCATAGATTTGAAATCGCACCATTAGCTCAAAAAGAGATTTTATAAATCCTTTGAATATTTTATACGAACATTTGCACTTATATAATTTTCATTGCTTATAAGCCAAGGTCTTCAGTTATCTTTCAAAGTCGGTATTGTCATAAAAAGGGCAGAAGATTCCAAGGGGCATTCAAAACTCACAAGTCGAGAGAAACTGACAACGCCATTGCAAAAACGAAGACGACGAATAGATAAACAAGTTCACTAACATTACTTAGAAAGCTAAACACTGAGAAAACAAACCCTAACAAAAACTGAGGGTGATAACAGGTGCTCTGGAGGGGTAAGAAGATCTTATTTCACTAGTATCAACCGTCGTGTTACTCATGGTAAATACACATTCTATGATAAGTCTCATTCGGTGATGTTACAAACGAAGACAAGATCATGGGATTGTGGTTATGACAACTGGAACACATACGTAGTCATCTGTGACACAAATTTTTATAAGGAAGTATATCAACTGTGACTTCTTGCCTAAACTGCTATATGTATCAATAAGAACATGTGGTATCAATAAAACCATGACGTTATCAAGTGATGAAAGACTCAGTGATCAATTTGAAACCGCAAGTCTTCCATGGAATGGTAATTATTATTTGTTGACCAATGCTTACGGTTGTATCCTACTACTCCCCACATATGATACCATATCTCAAAACACAGACCGCCTGTTGTAGCGGGAAAGTACGGAGATAATAGTCTTGCTTTGTCGTTCATTGTTATAGGAGATGATGATTCCATAAACATATAATGCCCTGAAATAAACAAGAATTTGATTCACATATCTGTTATAGGAAGCAATTAACAATACAGATAATACATTACTTTATATTTTGAGTATATTTGCTGACTTAATTGCGACTAGTGCATAAGGAAATAATTCTTTGACACATTTAGATCGACACATTGTGTAAGCTATAGAATCATAATTCCGTTACACATTCCTTTTTTTCAAATTTTCATCGAAAAAGAAAAGGAACCCCAATTATTATATGTTCATTTTCCTACTGTTTCCATCTTTCCCCAAGGTATGGTCATATTTCGGACCTGTACGTCGAGTAGGTGTAGTACCAGAATTCCATTTCCATTCAAAATTTGCTAGTTTATCATGTTGCCAGCCACAAATATTTTCATCTTCAAAATCACAATAATTTCCTGGTTCTACATCTGGATACAAAAATAAAAGCGAAGTACTACATTAGATGTCATAAACAAATAGCATATGAATGCTTTATTTTACCAGTGTCATGCAAAATAGTGAACCATTTTCGATCATTCTTTTCGTTCGGACTAACAACTAAACAGATCAAATTTGAATATTCGATGGTTTTTCAACATGGTAAACATATAGTTTTTTTTAAATTATATGATTTGTTAGTTATGTAAAAAAGTGAAATAACAAAATACCAAACTCCAAGGAATTTTCAAAACGGAAAGTCCTTTATCAAATGACAAAATTATTAAGAGGGGTGTAACACAAATTTTTATCTATTTGGTAATCTTAAATAATAAGAAACAATGGACTACATGTGGAGTCTTCCGTGCAAAATTATGCGTCAGCAAATGTACTAAATTTCAACGTACAATTAAAAAATCAATGTTCACATATACTGCATCGTTCTGAGGAAATTTCTAAAAATAACTTTCAGGAAAACAATAGGATATACCCTAATGAATTCCTGAAGCAAATACTTTAGAATTTTATTTCAGTTGATACATCCTGATCGCCTGATTGTAATGAGGGAATATATAAAGATAAGTTTATTTTCAATTTTAATTGCCTGTGAATGAAAACTGTAAATTTTGTGACTCCGAAACACTTAAGTTATTTGATTTTCACAAGCATAGTTACCCTGAAAGACGTTTTTTGTTTTCCGACTGGAAATTGTCCTTTTATCCATTCGTCACCTTGATTCCCAGAAACTTCGAACTCTGCTTTTTGTGATAGCGTATCCGTTTGTTCCATTTTTCCAATATATATTTTCAATCTTCCAACTTCTGTTTAGAAAAAAAATTAGTGTGACAGTCTTGCTTTCTTTTATGAATATCTGATGGTAAGGTAAAGGAAATTTCCTGATAAACATTTTAAAACTTTTGCACAGAAGGTTATCTTTTGGGTCATTCGCATAAATAAATTCCTTCACTTTTATTTTTTATATTGTATGAAAGTATATTTATCTACATAATTTTATTAAAATACAAATAATAATCTTAAATAAGATATTCTTTTTTTTTCCTTATAATGTATTGTACATAGTGTTTTAAATTTTAATTCAATGCCGGTAAAAGTGCCAAAAAACCATCGGTGTTTTTGACGTCAATTGTAGTTTAAATCTTGATTTGTATTTTCTAAAGTAGCTAAAGTGCTTAAAAAGGAAATGTGGAATAAACGTTCAATAACACAAAAACACTGAAAGGTTACATAGAGATATTAACGGCAGACTACGCTGTATATACAATATGCCAAAAGGTAAATAGAGTCCATACCGATTTAGTGCTCAGTTCAATGTTGTACCAGGAATATTGTTTTTGCAGAGTGGACTACACATGCATAAACAATTCAGTTTATTTTTATTTACAGTCTTTGTTCTTTATTTTTTAGATATTACCCATTTTCATGCCATAGATTTGAAATCGCACCATTAGTTCAAAAAGAGATTTTATAAATCCTTTGAATATTTTATACGAACATTTGCACTCTTATATAATTTTCATTGCTTATAAGCCAAGGTCTTCAGTTATCTTTCAAAGTCGGTATTGTCATAAAAAAGAGGCAGAAGATTCCAAAGGGGCATTCAAAACTCACAAGTCGAGAGAAACTGACAACGCCATTGCAAAAAACGAAAGACGACGAATAGATAAACAAGTTCACTAACATTACTTAGAAAGCTAAACACTGAGAAAACAAACCCTAACAAAAACTGAGGGTGATAACAGGTGCTCTGGAGGGGTAAGAAGATCTTATTTCACTAGTATCAACCGTCGTGTTACTCATGGTAAATACACATTCTATGATAAGTCTCATTCGGTGATGTTACAAACGAAGACAAGATCATGGGATTGTGGTTATGACAACTGGAACACATACGTAGTCATCTGTGACACAAATTTTTATAAGGAAGTATATCAACTGTGACTTCTTGCCTAAACTGCTATATGTATCAATAAGAACATGTGGTATCAATAAAACCCATGACGTTATCAAGTGATGAAAGACTCAGTGATCAATTTGAAACCGCAAGTCTTCCATGGAATGGTAATTATTATTTGTTGACCAATGCTTACGGTTGTATCCTACTACTCCCCACATATGATACCATATCTCAAAACACAGACCGCCTGTTGTAGCGGGAAAGTACGGAGATAATAGTCTTGCTTTGTCGTTCATTGTTATAGGAGATGATGATTCCATAAACATATAATGCCCTGAAATAAACAAGAAATTTGATTCACATATCTGTTATAGGAAGCAATTAACAATACAGATAATACATTACTTTATATTTTGAGTATATTTGCTGACTTAATTGCGACTAGTGCATAAGGAAATAATTCTTTGACACATTTAGATCGACACATTGTGTAAGCTATAGAATCATAATTCCGTTACACATTCCTTTTTTTCAAATTTTCATCGAAAAAGAAAAGGAAACCCCAATTATTATATGTTCATTTTCCTACCGTTTCCATCTTTCCCCAAGGTATGGTCATATTTCGGACCTGTACGTCGAGTAGGTGTAGTACCAGAATTCCATTTCCATTCAAAATTTGCTAGTTTATCATGTTGCCAGCCACAAATATTTTCATCTTCAAAATCACAATAATTTCCTGGTTCTACATCTGGATACAAAAATAAAAGCGAAGTACTACATTAGATGTCATAAACAAATAGCATATGAATGCTTTATTTTACCAGTGTCATGCAAAATAGTGAACCATTTTCGATCATTCTTTTCGTTCGGACTAACAACTAAACAGATCAAATTTGAATATTCGATGGTTTTTCAACATGGTAAACATATAGTTTTTTTTAAATTATATGATTTGTTAGTTATGTAAAAAAGTGAAATAACAAAAATACCAAACTCCAAGGAATTTTCAAAACGGAAAGTCCTTTATCAAATGACAAAATCAAAAGCTCAAACATATCAAACGAATGGTAAACAACTGTTATATTCCTTACTTAGTACAGGCATTTCCTTATGTAGAAAATGGTGGATTAAACCTGGTTTTATAGCTAGCTAAACCTCTCACTTGTATGACAGTCGCATAGAATTCCATTATATTGACAAAAATGTGTGAACAAAACAAACAGACATCATAGGTAAAAATGTCAAAAATTGGGGTACAGCAGTCAACATTGTGTAATAATCTTAATCACTATAAAAACAAATAACTTTAGATTATATAAAGACAAATAAAAGAACACTATGATACGCAATTAAGATGATAAACTACGTCAATACCTAGAATCTATACTTCAAGACCATCATGTATTATTTGTGAAGTTGATACGAAATATTTATCAACAAGGTCTTGGTATCTTCCGATGAACTTTTTAAGAAAAAGGACGAGACGCTCTTTGATATAACCCTGGTTCATCAACTTTCTGCTCAGACACTGGTGACATTTTATAAAATCTGAGTAGCAGCTGCAAGCTCTTGAATACCGAATGAGTTGGGAAATGTATATCCCATACGCAAGTGAAGATGGTATATTGCTGCTAAGGTTGGGGATATTTATAATTTCAAAATTAAAGTTGTCTCGTTTGTCATAGATTCTGGTACTGAGATGACCGCTTATGTCAAATTCGAGTATAAATCTGAAAATGGGGCGAAGGAAGCCGTGTCTGTTGTTTCTTTAATTTCTAGTTCTGGAGGATATATTATTGGAACCCAATCAGAAAAATGTCGATTGAAAACGGAAAGAACATTATCAATATATCTGAATGTGAAATTAAATGATCTGGCTTCTTTTATCTTCTTGTTTTTGACAAGTGTCTGAAGGAACTCCGACTCATATGAAAATAAGAAGAGGTCGGCAAAGAAAGAAAGAGTTTTTTTCATGATGAGTTTCATATGTTTATGCAACCTCATCATTCTTTCTTTTATGTCTTTACGGTAGGAAAAGTGTCCGGCGGAGATCGTGTTTGTTTCTAGTGAATCGGTCCACTTTTATCGAGTGTAGATCGTGTTTTTTCGAGTGATAAAACATGCGATCAGGTCAATTACCTGTTATTTCGCAATTATAATAGTTTTATTCGTGACTGTCCATCTTATTTTGAATACTATACGTTGAAGACCGTACTTTGACCTATAATGGTTTACATTTATAAATTTTGACTTGGATGGAGAGTTGTCTCATTGGCACTCATACCACATCTTCTTATATCTATATGTTTTGAGCACAAAAGACGCACAATTTCGTTGTATTTAACCTAAAATTTAGTGTTTTGCATTGTCCGCGTTTTTTTCGAGAGCAACAGTTAAAACGTCCGGGTTTTTTAACAAATGGTCCGGGGTTTTTTTTTTTGAAAAAAATGTGAATAAGAAATAAGTAATTCTTGACCTTAAAAACTGACTTTTTCTAGTTTACAACTGTAATTACGTGAAGGACGATATTATATATTCCTAATAATTCACAAAAAAACATATAACAATGTTGATAACATTAAACCTTTTTCAATTTAATGACAACTTTCTGTTCTGAAAACGTTTTACCATAACCTAGCAGTATTACGATATATAAGAAATCAATGGGTCCGTTTTGAAAAGGTCTTAAGAACCGAGTGCAGGGACTCAACATTTTTTAATTTCATTGCATGCTACCTTTGTTTATCCAGTCAATAATATTTTATGATTGATATATAGTGACGAAAAAACATAGGAGCAAGAAAACTCAGGAAAAGGAGTAAACAATCAGAAAAATTTAATATAAACCCAAATATTCTACTAAAGAGGACCCCCCTTCCCCAAATAAAAATTAATAAATTACGATAACATTTGAATTGAATGGAATATCTAATATAAAATGAAAACAACATTTGATTTTATGCTATATGACCAAAAGGACCTAAAAAAATAGCCAAATCCATCCAAGGTCAACCTTGCCTGATGGAGTTGAAACCTCAGCCTCTTTATAATTTTTAAATTTATAAATGGACAATGCTTAACGTCCAGTGGCAAATGTGCCATGTATGTTCAGGACGAGAACAATTTTTAACAATAAATCCAATAAGTAGGTCCTGTAACAGAGGACGTTCGGGATAAAGATCGGGAAATTGACGCTGCCACTGAAAATGAGAGTATATTGAATATGGACAGAAATTTTGCCTTGCAACAGGGCACGTACGGACCCTTCAAAGAGCTGTTGCAAGGATTTTCAACGTGCAATGAGCGTAAAACTCTCTCTACACACTCCATTCTTACAGGACGTGGTTGCGTACTTGAACATCCCCATCCCACACAGTCAAACGGACGTCCCACTTTGGCAAGGGTTGGTCGATAAAAAAAAAATATGACAAAATTTCCAAAAAATAATATATTTGCCAAAATTATGAAAATTAAAATTTTGGAAAAAATAATAAAAATTAAAAAAAAATTTTAGATTAAAAAGAAATAAAATTTTGATTTTTTTTTGCCAAAGAATATATTCTCCAATATTCCCCAAATAACAAAATTTCAAAATTTTCCACAAATAAAAAGAAATTAAATAGATAATATTTGAAAAATGCACAACAACGTCGGTGTTGAAAAATGTGTAGTGGAAATTGGTCATAAGATTTTTTTTTTAAATTTTATTCCTGGGAATAAGAAAAGTAAACGAACACTAAATAAGAAATAAATTCGTTTTCTCGGTGTAGTCAGGGGTGTATGGAATTTTACACTGGTGTTTCAAATGCATACGACCTTCGGCTGCGCCTCAGGGTGTAGATATATTCAACACCGGTGTAAAATTCTGTACACTCCTGATTACACCAAGATAGCTAATATTTCCATCAAGACAAATAGTAAATGAAACATTAAGGATATATTTTCTGTAAAAAAACACATTTACCCGCTTTACACACAATGTGTACGTACGTCTCAGTCCAACATGTCTGGGCTCACATAAAGAGCGTTTACATCACTAAATATATACTGTATGAAATCCATATCGGTACACTAACATGAAGATTTTTGAATGCAAATGAAGGATGACATTTATAAAATGTACGTGTTAATACAGCATTATCAAACTGGTTTAATGCATTGTTTCGTGCTTTGAAAAGTACTTTATTTGAACCTTTTCATTGTTTTTAAACGTAAATGCACTGACATATTACATTTTAAGCCATAGGAATTTTGTTTTTTCACTCGATAAAACAAGGACACACTCGAAAAACACAGACTGCTCTCGAAAAAACACGGACATATAAAATGAATTTACTCTCAAAATATCATTTTCAATACAAAACAAGAATTTTTGTAAATTGTCTGTATATCAAGTATACATAGATTGCGTGTGCACATTTCCGCTGACATTTGCATTGGTATGTGTATAAATTTTTTTTTACATTTTTGGTCATATTCACTCGAAAAAAAGTGGTCACACTCGAAAAAAATCTGATCAAATCACTCGAAAAATCACGATCCCAGCCGGACACTATACCTTCCGTGGTCTTGTGGTTTTTAATTTCGTTGATAGTCAAAAGTTGTTGTATGATGGTGACATTTTAGTTCGTTGTTGAAGACTTTTCAGCTACTATCAAGATGGAGAACAGCTAAGCGACGATCTCTTGTACTTGTTTTACCTTAGGAGTTGAAGGAAAGTTTTGCCACAAATACATCTATCATATATCCGTCTGTTGCTAAGCTTTAGCTTTTATCATTTTAATGATTACAAGGTTCTCTAGTTTTATTTTTCAAAAACAACTTTTAATTAAAAATGAAATATGATGAGCACAAAAATATACTTACATTCACATGAAGGGACGTCTGCACTCCAAGTTTTCCCATCGCACGTGATCATTTTCTTTCCTGTTAATTTGAGTGGTGGAGCACATTTGAATTCCAATACAGCGCCACCTTTTTGTTCAGTTACTGTAAGATTTCCCGAAGATTGAATTTCATCACAACCTTTTCCTGAAAGTAAGCAGTTTTCTGGTAATAATTGTTAAATTAATGATATTTTGTCTGCTTTCAGGGATAATTATTTATGTAAACAGAGGTCTTTCATTCATTGGCGTACAAATTTTAATCCTGGTATCTATCTATGATGAATTTATTTTGTATTTATTCTTACACAGTGTTTGTGTTTTGGTTATAGGATATTTGTGTCGGCCTAATTTGATTTGTGTCTTGCCCATGACAATATTCGTTAGGGCAAGACATAGCGGGCGTATATTCTGTAATTGTCGGATTTTTCAAACAGTTGGTTAGATCTGTTAATAAAGTTTTACAAATTTGTACGGAATTTCATGAGACAGGATATTAGCTTTTAATGTTTAATGTAAAATTAAGCAAATATTATTTTCCATCCCCATATTTTTGTGATATTCAACTGCCTGTGTATGTGTATGTGTGTTATAGTCACTTGAAACAATTAACTTTTCACTTTATACACAAACATATCAGTTAACAACTTTTAGTACAACTTGAATACAGTAATTGAGTTTGCATATAACCTCATGTAAATTGGACATAAGAAACTTCTTTATTATCAACTGTGAACAAAATGAGCAATTGTTGCTTTATTGGCTATTATAATTACTTTAAAAACAACAATAGATAGAGAAAAACTGCAAACAGCAAAAATTATCAGCAAGACAAAATATACAAGGAATTCACACTTCTGTAGGATACATTTCAAAATAGTTTGCAGTTCGTCTGGATTGCATTGCTAATGGATATTGGTGAATCATTCAGCTATGATTATCATTTACATCTTTTGTCAACACACGAAAGGCGTTCGCAAGAAGCAAAACTGGGTTTAGACACTTTAGTCTGCAAAAGCAGATACCTCAGACTATTTTTGCTGCCTGAATGCTACGAAAGAGTGTTCGGGAAAGATCTTGGATAGTTTGGGACATATAAAACATACTCACGTATACAAATAGGTGGTGGAAGACTCCATTTGTCGCCTGAACAGATGATCATTTTTGATCCAAATAACGTGTATTTACGATAGCATCTAAACTTTGCAATTCTACCTCTTGCTCGTAGTCTTACTCGACCATGTGCCGGATTGACTAAGGTTGGACATTTTTGGCCAAAAACTGTAAACGAAAAAAAAATACATATCAATAAAAGGCGATTGGTCAAAGGTAAATACTTACAGTCCAATAGGACAAAGCAAAGCATACTGTTACATTCTGTGACAACATATTTATACAATAAGAATAGCTATGAAGACAAATATGTTGTTTTTAGTAATGGTTTTATGTTTGTTCATTTAGGGAAGTATGTGTTGATGTCGGATCTTTGGTGGTCTGTCATATTCATTCAAATCTATTCTTGAGAGTTTGGTGTATAACGCATAAACATTCGTTTATTGATCTTTAAATGTATTTTGGCTATTTATGTCGCTGGGTTGCTGTTTCATTAACGTATACCAACATATATTTTTATTTATTTTCAATATTCTTGAATTTGATAAAGTATAAAAACAATTGTATGGTTGCTGCAGGAATGAACTTATTTAGATTTGTGCACATATTGTACGGGAAGGATTGGGTGCAAAAGTGCTGACTAAACGGAGCCAATGGAGCAAAGTATTAAACCTTGACTGGACTGGATTGGAATCTTGGATTTGACTCTTGGACTGGACTGGTCTGAATTTTTGGCTTTGACATGAAAACGCTTTTATTATTTTGTTTTGCAATGTATCATGATTTTATCTGTTGCCAGGTAATGATAGTGTAGAAGTATCAAGACTTATTAATCTAGTAAACGAAATTCATAAAACTTTAATTTGAAATACTAGAACAGATGCAAAACATTTGATATGACTTTATATTTTAGTCGATGTCACAGGATATGAAATACATTTCCGGCCACTAGCTAGTATACTATATCTGAAAACTAGGACCCTAAAAGAAAATTGAGGTCCAAATATCCAGAAAGTAGTTTAAATTGGTTCACATATGTAATGAAAAACAGATGCAACATAAGTCAATGACGACTGACAAATACAAGAGAGAGTTTACACAGATACTTATTATCCGGTAGCCTCAGGGTGTAGATATATTCAACACCGGTGTAAAATTCTGTACACTCCTGATTACACCAAGATAGCTAATATTTCCATCAAGACAAATAGTAAATGAAACATTAAGGATATATTTTCTGTAAAAAAACACATTTACCCGCTTTACACACAATGTGTACGTACGTCTCAGTCCAACATGTCTGGGCTCACATAAAGAGCGTTTACATCACTAAATATATACTGTATGAAATCCATATCGGTACACTAACATGAAGATTTTTGAATGCAAATGAAGGATGACATTTATAAAATGTACGTGTTAATACAGCATTATCAAACTGGTTTAATGCATTGTTTCGTGCTTTGAAAAGTACTTTATTTGAACCTTTTCATTGTTTTTTAAACGTAAATGCACTGACATATTACAATTTAAGCCATAGGAATTTTGTATTTTTCACTCGATAAAACAAGGACACACTCGAAAAAACACAGACTGCTCTCGAAAAAACACGGACATATAAAATGAATTTACTCTCCAAAATATCATTTTCAATACAAAAACAAGAATTTTTGTAAATTGTCTGTATATCCAAGTATACATAGATTGCGTGTGCACATTTCCGCTGACATTTGCATTGGTATGTGTATAAATTTTTTTTTACATTTTTGGTCATATTCACTCGAAAAAAAGTGGTCACACTCGAAAAAAATCTGATCAAATCACTCGAAAAATCACGATCCCAGCCGGACACTATACCTTCCGTGGTCTTGTGGTTTTTAATTTCGTTGATAGTCAAAAGTTGTTGTATGATGGTGACATTTTAGTTCGTTGTTGAAGACTTTTCAGCTACTATCAAGATGGAGAACAGCTAAGCGACGATCTCTTGTACTTGTTTTTACCTTAGGAGTTGAAGGAAAGTTTTGCCACAAATACATCTATCATATATCCGTCTGTTGCTAAGCTTTAGCTTTTATCATTTTAATGATTACAAGGTTCTCTAGTTTTATTTTTCAAAAACAACTTTTAATTAAAAATGAAATATGATGAGCACAAAAATATACTTACATTCACATGAAGGGACGTCTGCACTCCAAGTTTTCCCATCGCACGTGATCATTTTCTTTCCTGTTAATTTGAGTGGTGGAGCACATTTGAATTCAATACAGCGCCACCTTTTGTTCAGTTACTGTAAGATTTCCGAAGATTGAATTTCATCACAACCTTTTCCTGAAAGTAAGCAGTTTTCTGGTAATAATTGTTAAATTAATGATATTTTGTCTGCTTTCAGGGATAATTATTTATGTAAACAGAGGTCTTTCATTCATTGGCGTACAAATTTTAATCCTGGTATCTATCTATGATGAATTTATTTTGTATTTATTCTTACACAGTGTTTGTGTTTTGGTTATAGGATATTTGTGTCGGCCTAATTTGATTTGTGTCTTGCCCATGACAATATTCGTTAGGGCAAGACATAGCGGGCGTATATTCTGTAATTGTCGGATTTTTCAAACAGTTGGTTAGATCTGTTAATAAAGTTTTACAAATTTGTACGGAATTTCATGAGACAGGATATTAGCTTTTAATGTTTAATGTAAAATTAAGCAAATATTATTTTCCATCCCCATATTTTTTTGTGATATTCAACTGCCTGTGTATGTGTATGTGTGTTATAGTCACTTGAAACAATTAACTTTTTCACTTTATACACAAACATATCAGTTAACAACTTTTAGTACAACTTGAATACAGTAATTGAGTTTGCATATAACCTCATGTAAATTGGACATAAGAAACTTCTTTATTATCAACTGTGAACAAAATGAGCAATTGTTGCTTTATTGGCTATTATAATTACTTTAAAAACAACAATAGATAGAGAAAAACTGCAAACAGCAAAAATTATCAGCAAGACAAAATATACAAGGAATTCACACTTCTGTAGGATACATTTCAAAATAGTTTGCAGTTCGTCTGGATTGCGTTGCTAATGGATATTGGTGAATCATTCAGCTATGATTATCATTTACATCTTTTGTCAACACACGAAAGGCGTTCGCAAGAAGCAAAACTGGGTTTAGACACTTTAGTCTGCAAAAGCAGATACCTCAGACTATTTTGCTGCCTGAATGCTACGAAAGAGTGTTCGGGAAAGATCTTGGATAGTTTGGGACATATAAAACATACTCACGTATACAAATAGGTGGTGGAAGACTCCATTTGTCGCCTGAACAGATGATCATTTTGATCCAAATAACGTGTATTTACGATAGCATCTAAACTTTGCAATTCTACCTCTTGCTCGTAGTCTTACTCGACCATGTGCCGGATTGTCTAAGGTTGGACATTTTGGCCAAAACTGTAAACGAAAAAAATACATATCAATAAAAGGCGATTGGTCAAAGGTAAATACTTACAGTCCAATAGGACAAAGCAAAGCATACTGTTACATTCTGTGACAACATATTTATACAATAAGAATAGCTATGAAGACAAATATGTTGTTTTAGTAATGGTTTTATGTTTGTTCATTTAGGGAAGTATGTGTTGATGTCGGATCTTTGGTGGTCTGTCATATTCATTCAAATCTATTCTTGAGAGTTTGGTGTATAACGCATAAACATTCGTTTATTGATCTTTAAATGTATTTTGGCTATTTATGTCGCTGGGTTGCTGTTTCATTAACGTATACCAACATATATTTTTATTTATTTTCAATATTCTTGAATTTGATAAAGTATAAAAACAATTGTATGGTTGCTGCAGGAATGAACTTATTTAGATTTGTGCACATATTGTACGGGAAGGATTGGGTGCAAAAAGTGCTGACTAAACGGGCAGCCAATGGGGCAAAGTATTAAACCTTGACTGGACTGGATTGGAATCTTGGATTTGACTCTTGGACTGGACTGGTCTGAATTTTTGGCTTTGACATGAAAACGCTTTTATTATTTTGTTTTTGCAATGTATCATGATTTTATCTGTTGCCAGGTAATGATAGTGTAGAAGTATCAAGACTTATTAATCTAGTAAACGAAATTCATAAAACTTTAATTTGAAATACTAGAACAGATGCAAAACATTTGATATGACTTTATATTTTAGTCGATGTCACAGGATATGAAATACATTTCCGGCCACTAGCTAGTATACTATATCTGAAAACTAGGACCCTAAAAGAAAATTGAGGTCCAAATATCCAGAAAGTAGTTTAAATTGGTTCACATATGTAATGAAAAAACAGATGCAACATAAGT
The DNA here is from genome assembly GCA_017311375.1 of Mytilus coruscus. Lineage (NCBI taxonomy): Eukaryota > Metazoa > Mollusca > Bivalvia > Mytilida > Mytilidae > Mytilus > Mytilus coruscus. The sequence goes on from CM029604.1 coordinate 88,083,410, forward strand.
CAATGACGACTGACAAATACAAGAGAGAGTTTACACAGATACTTATTATCCGGTAGTAGGTTATACCTGGAACATATCGTTTACCAGAAAATTAATATTACTGTAAAATTGATGAGTGAAAATATGAAAAAGACAATATGCCAATCCCATCCCACATATATCAGGCAAAGGTTAACTAGTGTGTATGAATGTTTAAAAGATGAAAAAATCCCTTTATTATATGTGACGCTATCAAATTACAAATATCGGGAGATCTACTAACAGAGTGCAATAGAGAAAAATATTTGACATTCTGTCCATCCCTCATTTTACATGATATTTTGTATCAACTTGATATTAGGATAACAATAACATTACAATTAATATCCAAGTTATTGAAAAGTAAACTCAAGATAGTAAAATTGCACCAAATCTGAAAGATTTAAGAGGAATGCCATGAACAGCACAGAAATTACCATCAGGACAATGGATGCAATATAAAAAAGAAGATGTGGTATGATTGCCAATGAGACAACTGTCCACAAGAGACCAAAATGACACAGAAATTAACAACTATAGGTCACCGTACGGCCTTCAACAATGAGCAAAGCCCATACCGCAAAGTCAGCTATAAAAGGCCCCGAAATGACAATGTAAAACAATTCAAACGAAAAAACTAACGGCCTCATTTATGTACAAAAAATGAACGAAAAACAAATATGTAACACATAAACAAACGACAACCACTGAACTACAGGCTCCTGACTTGGGACAGGCACATACATACATAATGTGGCGGGGTTAAACATGTTAGCGGGATCCCAACCCTCCCCCTAACCTGGGACAGTGATATAACAGTACAACATAAGAACGAACTATAAAAATCAGTTGAAAAAGGCTTAACTCATCAGATGGACAAAAATACAAGTGGACGTGGCAGGGTACTTGTACATCCAAACAACAAAAAGACACTAGGAACAGATCTGAGAGTACTCGCAGTTATCTGACAGCTAGTTCAAAGCCACTACATATCCGTTTATTCAGAGAATAGAGATTTGCCTGAGGTCTTAAAGAGAAGACGATCACCAACAGTGAAGAGTTAAAGAAATTTTGTCCCTGCAATTCGTACTATAAGGCTAAACGAGGATCACGATAAGTCTGGTAATAGCAGTGCTTTATAGAAAATACTCTTCATCCTGGATACAAAATCAATGCATCAATACCGTTCTTACTTTTATGTATCCAATGACACTTGAAAATGCATCATTCGCTCAATAAATTAAATAAGTTTGTAGCTGCAACCTTATTTAGTTCCTTGATTTCAAAGTAAAGGTTATATGCAAAACACAGCAAAACCAGAAAATAAGAAAGATTTACAACCTTGGTGTTGGGGAAATTCAAGATGCAAAATGCATACCAATCCAAGTACTATAAATCTAGGCAAATACTTAATGTTAGGAAATAATGTTTTCTTAACTAGTAATTTAAACACTCTTGTAATTATATAGTACATTTTAAGTACTTCTAGTATAATACATTGTTAGGAGGCTTATACGGTCATATAATATGTAGCTTCTTAAACTTGTTACCATTTGAGATACTTCAAGTGACTCAAGTGCTTACATCAAATACACCGACGCATGCTTATAATCCACAAAATATAATTCTCAATAGCTTAAATTTGTTGTATTTATATCTTTATATATATGCTGTTTTACACGCGTTTCACTTATGTAAGCATAGAAATATTTATATTTATATCTATTTATCTAAAATTATACTTGATGTTTAACTTTCAATGAATTAAGTAACAAAAAGAAAGGTATGACGTAAGACAAAAACTGATAATGTAGTTCGTTCATTGTTATAGGTCCCTTTTTATGTACATAAACATATCATTAAGACTTCTATAAGGTACATCAGTAATAGTTATACACCGAGGGATAGGTGTGTCTGGATAAGAAATCCGACGGCCGGAGGCCGGAGGGGTTTCTTATCCAGACACGCCGTATCCCAAGGTGTATAACTAACTTACACCACATTCTAAACCCTATATTTCTTAACATTAATTACTCAATGAAAAAGAATGGACAGCATATTTATTTACAATATCAAACCATAATTTATAGAATTTTTTTACATGAAACCCCACTAGTAACCTTACTTTGGCTATCTTCGTTCAAACTTTGACAAGTGAGTAGATTTAACAGATGTCAAAGTTGCTGTTTTGCATATTCCCGTTAAATCCATGTGCTAATATGGATCAGCAGGTCAAGGTTGACCGTTTCGTGCGTTCTTATTTAAAAAAAAAAATACATCATGCTCCTGGTATACAGTTGTCAATATGGACGGGTAAAAGACGGACGACATTTTGTGGCAAGCGTTGGATTTGGTAGAAGAGACTAAAGATGAAGGCAATATTATACCCCAAAGTACTTACCTGTATCAGTTTAATAAAGGTAATCATAACTGTATTTTATATCTTACGATTTTATCAAAACAACTCTTCTCGAGAATAAACAAAAATTCATATTCGAACATACTAAGGGATAGTTGTGTCTGCATTAGATAACCGACTACCAGGCACGCTCAACATACAAAATTTAATTTAGAGGAACTCCCTTTTTGGGGGCAATCAAGGGCTGATCCTGCCGGGGGTTCCTAACTCAAGAGAAAAAGGGGGGGGGGGGTCCCACCATTCAAATGCATTGATCTTTTAAATAAAAGTCGGGTCCAATCCGCGGAACCCCCAACCCCGGATCGGCCACTGGGTAACCGGGGTGGGGTTTCCGGGAGTAGAGACATATGACTGGGATAAAAAAAACTTGCATACTAGCAAAGGAGTATTTAAAGGATTATTTTTGTATTCCATATAGATGCTTATTGGAATTTCCTAAAATGTGTTTTTTTAATATCATGAAACAATTTGTAGTTAACAATTAGTAATTTCTTATGTTCATGCTATTTAAAAAATAATCAATTTCTATTGTTACGAATAATAATGGACTTTGTTTGCGGGATGTAGAAGCAGGGGTTTCCAGAAACCCCGCTCGTCACACCCTGTGGTCAAATCCATTGTTATTTGTAACAATAGATCTATTCAATTTATACTTGTTTCAGAAATAGAAACTATGAAGTATAACAATAGAAATGGGGTGTAATATTCAAGTCTGGTATATCTATAACCATATGCCTTGTGCATAAGTGTTAACAAAATTCAAAAGAAAACAGCTTTTCTTTCTTGTAACTGACGATTTCCCCTGTATTTGTTTTAAAAACACGGTCAAATTAATTAAAAATCTAAACGTTGTCAAATCCTACTGTAAATTGTCTATACTACATGTACTATCTGCTGAAATGTTTTCTTTTCAACAGATTGCCATGTTTCAATCAAATCAAAATGTCATTCAGCGCTATATGTCGCGTGTGAAGGTGTTTTGATACAAAATTGCACAATTTACATGTTTGTGTATGAAATTTCATCGTTTAACATCTCTAACCAAAATAAATTAAATTATATCAGAAAGACAACATTTAGCTTTACTTCTAACACAATTTTGGTTTAGTTCAGAATGTCCTATTTATAAATATTTGGGATGAATACTAAACTTTTTCCAAAATCTGTCAAAATTGCGGTTTTAGTATACCTTTAAGAGTTCACAATTTAATGGTATGTTTTTAGCTATAATTTTGTAAGAACCACAAAGAACATATATGGAGTTGTGATACTTGTAAGATAGGCTAAGAAGCTTTTATAAAAAAAAATGCCCTCGCGTGAAACAAATTCAGAGGAAAGATTTTGATTTAAAACAGAAAGTTTGTAAAGATAGAATATTACGTTTGTCAGAAATATTTCTATTCATCACTACAATAAAATAAGTTACCGATAGTTAGTCAGTCATTCATGTTAATAGCTAATTTTTAAACCACGCACTATTTCTAAAACGTCAACGTGGAATACAGCGAAATATTCTTTACAAGTCGCAACGTGTTTGATTATTCATTTGCATGTTTTGATGTCCAAAATTTGCACATTTTAAAATGGATATGAAGAAGAATCATCGGACAAACAGCAAGTCGGACAAAAAACGAAACGGACCGAAAGCACCGGACAAAAAGCAAAAGTGTCGGACTAAAAGCAAAATAATCGGACAAAGAGCAAAACGGACCGAAAACAACGGATAAAAAGCAAAAGTGTCGGACCAAAAGCAAAATAATCGGACAAAAAGCAAAACGGGCCGAAAGCAACGGACAAAAAGCAAAAGTGTCGGACAAAAAGCAAAATTATCGAACAAAAAGAAAAAGCGGACAAATAGCAAATCCCGGACCAAAAGCACTGTATCATTCAATGTCTTTTGTGTTTGTTTTTGCTTTTTGGTGTTAGTATGTTTCTCGATATTTTTATATTCGTTTCGTTTATATAGTTAATTGTAACTTCCAGTAAACATAATAATGCATGTAAATGTGGAAGCTGGATGTCAAGTATGAGGTGAAAGGCACTGTATGGCTCAACTAATAATCAGTATATCTATAGTCTTATTCTGTTTCCGGAGTTTTCATGTTACATCACAACCAGTAACAATGCATTCAGACTATTTAAAAAGGCAAGTGCACCTCAGAATTGAAGTCTTGTAAACGACAAGATACCTACCTATATGCCGATTATGGAGAAAAGATACTTATTAAGCAATATTTATAAATACTTTAAAAGGAAATGTACAGTATCTAATACATGCGCACACTCTATTTTCTTAAAAATACTATAAATTATGAAAAATTTAATATACATTATAATCCACCATCTCATGGGCGTTTCTCACTTCCGACTAGAATCTGTATGAATTTAATTTGGTGAAAATCTTTTAATTTACATAAATGATTCCAAATAGACGAGGAATAATGTCTAATAATATTAATCACAATTCAATTCTGAAAAATATGAATATGACTTATTTACATGCTTTATATTTCAAAATCCGACTTTTTCTTTCGTGTAAAGGTGGCTTTACCATTTGTTCTACATTCTTATTTTCTAACGCAGGGTGTTTGTCCAGCAGGGTCACTTAGTAATTTAGTGAAGGTTTCTTTATCTCTATAATCTTGACAGCTTCAAACATAACGTGTTAATTGGATTTTCATATTAGGCGTGTTTAAATGACAAAAATTAATATAATGGTCTGCTTGGTGTTTTGATAGTTGTAACTTACCATTTTCTTAAAAACAATACCTGTACCAAATGAGGAATATGTCAGTTGTTTGTTCCGTGGTTTGTCGATATATCAGAGAGTTTGGTTTAGTCACGTTTTATAATCTTCCCCCCTTTTTTAATTTACTTTGGAGTTTAGTATTTTTTTCTAATATTTTTTTTTTGCAAAAGAAAAATGAAATGCAAAGCATAAAAAAATACTTGTATACCAAACAATCACCGTCTATACAAAGATGCACTCATATTTTCTTACCTTGCAAAGTTTCCAACAATAAAAATGATAACATTAATTGCAAAATTATATTCCTCATATTCTTCAATGGATTTTGCAAGTTTCCATTCAAATAATGACCACAAAAGTCCTTTTTAAGCGCCACAGTCAAAAGTCATAAGTACTTGAAGGCAGGATGTTAGTATATATATTGGATTATAGTACTAATTGGTTATATGATATATGTGTATACTATCTGTATACAATCCGTTATAAGCAGTAGTTTCCTCTTTCAACACCACAACATGCTTAAATAGTAGGGAATGTTAACAATAATCTTTAATTCAAAAGCAATACATCTATTAGAAATTACGTTTATATACATAAATTGTCGTGTGTATCGGCCTTCATACTTTCAATAACATGATAATACATTTAAATCGAAGTTGAGTGTCAGACATGCACCGTTTGTTCAAATAAATTAACAACTGCATTTCCAGCTGACATCTTTTATCTTTTTGTAAGTCGTTTGACAATTGGTTCTTATGTTTCTTTTTACTACATCATATTTACATTCACACACAATATAAAACCCTGTTACTTTCTTTACATGCCTGTCTAAAGACAGGAACATGAAATTCAGTACTTATTACTAGTTGCTGTCGGCGATGTCTATTTCTCGTATATTGTTTTAACATAAAACAGTAAACAGTGCGTTGGTTTTTCCTTTTTTTAAATTGTTTCACATTTTCTCATGCTAGGTCCTTCTATAATAGCTTACTATACGGTATGAGTTTTGCTCATTGTTGACGGCCGTACGATGACCTGTAGTTGTTTATATCCTCGTTCTTTAGTCAATGGTCTCATATGCAAGCATACCACATCTCAATTTTTTTGTACTGGCGATAGGCAAGGAGACAATTTATAAACGTGATATCAAACTTAATTGCTTAATAAATGATGTAGTATTTCAAGTGAATCAGGGTTGAGTAGATGGTTACATATAAACCTAAAAAATTGTTATATTGTAAAAACATTAACGGTACCTGTTTTATTGCACCAAATGCGCCTTTCGACAATAAATGTTACTTCAGTTATGATCGAGGCCAAAATATTTAAAAATCCAAAGCTTGTTAAAATTAAAGGCTTATTAACCAAAAAGGACATATAGTATAGTCGAAGCCTGGCAAGGAAACAAAGCTTTGCATGAGTGTGGTATATACTTTAATTTAGAATGATTTCCAAAATTTTGTAACATCAAATTTTAATATCCGTATATTCATGCCAGTATCAAAGTACTGGCAACTAGGCTGGTGATACTCCCGTGGGCTAACAGTGTACAACGGTTTGTAACTTTTTCTTTTAAATGAACGTATATAGACGAGACATATTGAATGCCAAAATGGTTATTTTATTTGAAATACAACGATATTATATGTTGACATGGAAAAGGGGTTGACAATATCAATAAGATGTCCACAAAATGGCGGCTAACAGTCATTTGATAACTGAGAAAGGAGTGTCCATAGCTTTTTTTAACCAAATTTTTGGGGCTCTAAAGTCAGCCTTGCCGACAGAAAATTATGTTGTCTAGATGAAAGCTTAGGGGGATCAAAATGGATTGGAAAGTTTCATCAAAAGCAAATTATAGAAGTTTAGGATGTCCAACACAAAGTTGGAATGCAATTGCCAAATACTGGATAAAACACTTTGATAAAAAAATTGGTATAGGATATTGTATATGTACCTATAAAGATCTAAATAGAATTTAAATTATGTATATGTCAAATTTTTACTTTAAGGCGGTTACAGCATGGTGTGATCTTTATAGTAAAATGACCGAACGTTAAAAAAATAGCATTATTAAAGAGAATATATTTGGTAACAACACTATAAAATGGAAAGTGAAACCTTTGATCTTCCCTTCCTTTACCAAGAGTCATACCGCCAAAATAAAAGATGTTTGGAATATCGAAATGGAAACCTATAGTAATAAAATAATATTTGATAAACTAATAGATAAACGTAATTGGATATGCGAATACAAACTTATAAAGAAATCAATCACCGCCGATTGCATTAACGAACTAAAAAGCGTCATTAATAATCCAACGAAGCACATAAAAATCCAGAATAACAAAATATATGATGTGGAAAGAAAATTTATTCTCCCAGAAAAAAAAATCAATTAAAATCATTACAAAAAATACTAAATAAATGTACTAGTTCAAAATGAGAAATTAAATGGGATAGAACATTTAATACGGAACTAGACTGGCAATCAGTTTGGAAAAACTTTACAGGTTGCCTGTATCAAACAATATTTTCCAATTCCAATTTGAAATCACTACATAATATACATTATACAGAATTCAAATTGTACCAAATGCGAAAGTCCGATTGCCTATGTAACTTATGTGGCAATTTTTTTGAAACACAAGAGCATCTATTCTATTATTGTTATGAAATTCAAAACATCATTGAAGAAATAAAAAAAATTGCTATCTCTGTGCATATGTAACATAAAATAATGTCTCCCATGAAATATTGTCTGTCTGACAAAATTTCATATGAAATATTGTCTACGGACACTATTTCATAATGAAATACTGGACAGTATTTCATCATGAAACAGTGTCCTTGTCCACGGAATTTTGTCACCTCCTTAAGTTCTGAACAATATTTCACTATGGTCCGGCTGATTGGTGACAAAATTGTGGGTTTGATGATAAAAGCACCAAATTTGGCATGGTAGTAATTCTGGGTGTTTCAAACAATATTAGCTATGGACCCACCTTGCAATTTCAATATGGCGACTTTTTCCAAGATGGTCGCCTTAGAATATCAAAATCAACAGATATCACTTGTAAAAGGTCAAATGCAAGGTCAAATTTGGCATGGTGTTTTGAAAATATAAAATATAAGCTATGGAACCACCTTGAAATTTCAATATGGCGGCTTTTTCAAGATGGCCGTCTCAAAATATCAAAATCAACAAATATCACTTATACAAGTTCAAATTTGGAATGTTAGTAGTGCTGGATGCTTCGAACAATATTACCTATGGACCCAAGTTGAAATTTCAAAATGGCGGCTTTTTCCAAGATGGCCGCCATAAGATATCAAAATCAACAAATATCCCTTATATAAGGTTACAAAGTGTTTTGTTTTGACGTACCTTCAGTAAAACTAAGTGCCCTATGATACCAAGTGTATGCCACATTTTTATACTAAAGCCAAACATCAAAAGATTTGAGAAAAGTATAGAAAATCGTAACTACTGGTACCATTCTAGCAGAAATGAAGTCTACAACGAGGAATCGCGTATAGATACTGGCGTTATTCCAATATTTAAGCTAGACTTACAAGAATGAAAACATCTCGACTCGAAAAGTTTTCTTTATGATCAGGTGGAAGAGGAAATATTAATGATCTAAACAAAATTGCAGTAATCTTAGGCTTTCCATGCCATTAACAAGGCAATTCCTTACTTCTTCTCTTTGATGATTATTTTAGTGTTGCAATTAAACAGGCAACCACATCAATCTGCTTGTATGATAACGATACGTGAATAAGCTGCACATACAGGTAGTTCAAAAAGACAAGATTTAGGCAAAAGTCATTTCCACAGTCATCAAAAACATTAGTTGATTATCGTTTGGGAAAATATTCAGATGTAGTCGAATTATTTCATTGGGGCAAATACGACGCTATCCATTTCGAAGGTATTTCTGTTTTATTCTTCTTTAATACTACATTCAACTCAATAAGTACCATCTCTTAATGTATATGACTCTTCTACTGGATTCTAGGACCAGTAAAGGAGGTACTAAATGACAAAATGTACAGTTTACATTGGTCGTTTATGTATAATCGAATTATTCATTTATCTACAGTACTAGACGATTCCATCTATGAAACATTCAGTATTGAATATGTGGATCCTTCCGCGAATCCTGGTGGTTTTACAACAGCAGCCGTGTGCAATATTGACAGCAACAGGAGTTCGTCATAAGTACCTATAAAGATCTAAATAGAATTTAAATTATGTATATGTCAAATTTTTACTTTAAGGCGGTTACAGCATGGTGTGATCTTTATAGTAAAATGACCGAACGTTAAAAAAATAGCATTATTAAAGAGAATATATTTGGTAACAACACTATAAAATGGAAAGTGAAACCTTTGATCTTCCCTTCCTTTACCAAGAGTCATACCGCCAAAATAAAAGATGTTTGGAATATCGAAATGGAAACCTATAGTAATAAAATAATATTTGATAAACTAATAGATAAACGTAATTGGATATGCGAATACAAACTTATAAAGAAATCAATCACCGCCGATTGCATTAACGAACTAAAAAGCGTCATTAATAATCCAACGAAGCACATAAAAATCCAGAATAACAAAATATATGATGTGGAAAGAAAATTTATTCTCCCAGAAAAAAAAATCAATTAAAATCATTACAAAAAATACTAAATAAATGTACTAGTTCAAAATGAGAAATTAAATGGGATAGAACATTTAATACGGAACTAGACTGGCAATCAGTTTGGAAAAACTTTACAGGTTGCCTGTATCAAACAATATTTTCCAATTCCAATTTGAAATCACTACATAATATACATTATACAGAATTCAAATTGTACCAAATGCGAAAGTCCGATTGCCTATGTAACTTATGTGGCAATTTTTTTGAAACACAAGAGCATCTATTCTATTATTGTTATGAAATTCAAAACATCATTGAAGAAATAAAAAAAATTGCTATCTCTGTGCATATGTAACATAAAATAATGTCTCCCATGAAATATTGTCTGTCTGACAAAATTTCATATGAAATATTGTCTACGGACACTATTTCATAATGAAATACTGGACAGTATTTCATCATGAAACAGTGTCCTTGTCCACGGAATTTTGTCACCTCCTTAAGTTCTGAACAATATTTCACTATGGTCCGGCTGATTGGTGACAAAATTGTGGGTTTGATGATAAAAGCACCAAATTTGGCATGGTAGTAATTTTGGGTGTTTCAAGAAATATTAGCTATGGACCCACCTTGCAATTTCAATATGGCGGGTTTTTTTCCAAGATGGCCACTATAGAATATCAAAATCAACATATATTACTTATAAAATGTCAAATTCAAGGTCAAATTTGGCATGAAAGTAGTGCAGGGTGTTTCCGAAAAATATAAACTATGGACCCACCTTGAAATTTCAATATGGCGGCTTTTTCAAGATGGCCGTCTCAAAATACCAAAATCAATTAATATCACTTATACAAGTTCAAATTTGGAATGTTAGAAGTGCTGGATGCTTCGAACAATATTACCTATGGACCCAAGTTGAAATTTCAAAATGGCGGCTTTTCCCAAGATGGCCGCTTTAAGATATCAAAATCAACAAATATCCCTTATATCAGGTTACAAAGTGTTTTGTTTTGACGTACCTTCAGTAAAAATAAGTGCCCTATGATACCAAGTGTATGCAACATTTTTATACTACAGCCAAACATCAAAAGATTTGAGAAAAGTATAGAAAATCGTAACTACTGGTACCATTCTAGCAGAAATGAAGTCTACAACGAGGAATCGCGTATAGATACTGGCGTTATTCCAATATTTAAGCTAGACTTACAAGAATGAAAACATCTCGACTCGAAAAGTTTTCTTTATGATCAGGTGGAAGAGGAAATATTAATGATCTAAACAAAATTGCAGTAATCTTAGGCTTTCCATGCCATTAACAAGGCAATTCCTTACTTCTTCTCTTTGATGATTATTTTAGTGTTGCAATTAAACAGGCAACCACATCAATCTGCTTGTATGATAACGATACGTGAATAAGCTGCACATACAGGTAGTTCAAAAAGACAAGATTTAGGCAAAAGTCATTTCCACAGTCATCAAAAACATTAGTTGATTATCGTTTGGGAAAATATTCAGATGTAGTCGAATTATTTCATTGGGGCAAATACGACGCTATCCATTTCGAAGGTATTTCTGTTTTATTCTTCTTTAATACTACATTCAACTCAATAAGTACCATCTCTTAATGTATATGACTCTTCTACTGGATTCTAGGACCAGTAAAGGAGGTACTAAATGACAAAATGTACAGTTTACATTGGTCGTTTATGTATAATCGAATTATTCATTTATCTACAGTACTAGACGATTCCATCTATGAAACATTCAGTATTGAATATGTGGATCCTTCCGCGAATCCTGGTGGTTTTACAACAGCAGCCGTGTGCAATATTGACAGCAACAGGAGTTCGTCATAACCTAATATTTTGCTTTTCTTTCATATTCTTTGATACTTTAACCAATATATTACGCGCCAGCACAACTGTTCGTATTATTGCTATAACTTAGTAACTAATAATATTAGTATATAATAAGATATATCCTAGCACTAACCAAATATAACCATGCGTTTCATACTTACATCTAGTAATTATCGTTTTATGGACATGCACTCTGTCAATTGTCTATTCAGAAATACATGTATATCAACGTGGTATAATTAGTCAATTGTGCAACTCTATCCTTACATGGTATACATAAATTCACAAAATGATAACACAGATGGCTTGAAGCAGATGATAATGAAAACGTGAAATATGTCTGGACATCATTCCAAGCATGTAGAGCCAAGACAAATGGCCATCCGCCTATATATATCATTGAACAATGTTTTAGGAAGAGTTCAAATCTGTCACAACGATTCGAAATTCCATGAATACAATCCAGCAATGTGTTAATTGTTTTCCGAGACTCATTTGTGCTCAATAGTTTTTTCTGCTGTTGCCAAATAGAAACAGTGGAACTGGGCAAACATATTTTGGCACAACAAAGAGTAGTTTTGATGCAGGTATTTATGTCGTAATGACATTGTTGAGAACCTTATGTGATTGGTTAGAAAACAGTTTTTGAACAAGAGTTCAATCAAGGAAACATAGTACTTCTTGAGCAGCAGATTCGTTTTAGAAGCTCTCATGCATCATGAACAAGATATTTCCATGAGGTTACAGTAGGTGTACTTCTCATTCTTATAAAAAGATCCTAACATAATTTTTACTGAGGAACGAGACCCTGGTGAAAACTATGTAACATTCAAAGAATGGAGTAATAAGGGGAAATTGAGTCCACTAAACCATAACCGGTCTGTAACATTAAAGATTGAACTGGACATTTTGATGTGAGATCATTAAGAGAATGTTCCTTCTGGGTGTATATAGGTGTCATTATACTGCTTATTCTGTGATTCTTTGCATTTTCCCAATCTAATTATGGCTCCTAGTACCCGGTTGCGATATAATGCGATTTAATAACATAAACGGTACCAATTTTTCTGCACCAGATGCGCATTTCGACAATCAATGTCTCTTCAGTGATGCTCGTGGCCAAAATATTTGAAAATCCAAAGCTTATTAAAAATATGAAGAGCTATAAACCAAAAAGGACCAAAAAGTATAGCCAAAGCTGGGCAAGAAATCAGAGCTTTGCATGAGGGAGATACATTCCTTAACTTTAAACTGTACATTTCAAGTGTTGCAAACGTAATTTGAAAATGGTAAATGTAGATCAAGCCATGAGTAGAATTACACACTTGTAAAAAGAGAAGGTTGGGCAATCGGATTGACCGTTAATATCGCACAAATACAGCATATAAATATGGTGTCTTGCCCAGAAATGGCTATAGTAATTAACAAGTTTCAATCCCTTTATGAGCATATGAAAGCTTTAGGTTGGGGAATGTTTCGGCCTTTTATCCGCAGTGCTACTTCGAGTGAATGCGGATGGCATACACCCTATTGGAGATTTAGCACAAAGGTATCAGCATTTTGGATTGAGCTAATAAAATGTGATTGAAAGATGTTAAAACGGTAGATAACAATGTGCGAGGACAATGATGTTATGTACAGTGCTGTTTAAAATGTGGTGAGGAGTTTTGGAAAATATGTTGTTTAATTAGATGATAAAAAAGATGAAGAAGACACCAAGGCACTCAAAAATCATTAAATAAAAAAATAAAACCAGACAATAGCATGGATAAAAAAAACGCAAAAAGACTAACATCAGTCAAGACATCTCTACACAAAATTCTACAAATTGAGCAACACCAACCCCTCATAAAAAGGGGATGATATCAGGTGCTCAAGAAGGTTCAGCTGCCTAGGTGCTATTGTTTAAATTAATCACCTAGATCATTTATATGATTTTTAGTTTAAAGCAAAAATATGCACAGGATTTATTTGTTTTTACACAGTTTGATTTAGAAGAAAAACCGAAATGGTTATAAAATACAAATAATTACACAATTACTAACACAATTCTATATTAATATTCTTGTATTGGTTAGAAAATACATCAAATAACACCATTACAAACTTAATCCTAATTTTATATTAAATTTTTGGAAATTTACCTGTGACGTCACTTTTTGTGACGTTGATACATTTGTGTGACGCACAGTTCATTATTCTATTGTGCTGTATTTGTGTTCTGTCGTAAATTAATTTTAGGTGTTCGTTGTTATGCTGTGGTTTACATGTTTAAATTTATTATAATATTATTCATTTATGTATTTCACTGTCCTGAATGTTCTTGCATTTATTTTTTTACTGTATTCCTGTCACGTTATGTGTCATTTCAGCGGTATTTTTAACATTGCCATATAAGCGGGAGGTTTGGCTAGCCATAAAACCAGGTTCAACCCACCATTTTTTCTTAAAATGTCTTGTACCAAAATGCAAGTCAGGAATATGGCAGTTGTTATCACATAGTCCGTTTCTATGTATGTTGGCGTTTGTTTTTGTAGCAGTTCAGTATTTCTGTTGTTCCGTTTTGTTTCCTCTTAGAGTTGACGTGTTTCCCTCAGTTTTGGTTTGTGACCCGGATTTGTTTCAGTTAAATCGATTTATGACTATTAAACAGCGGTATACTACTATTGCCTTTATTTAAATAGCTTGGTGAGTCATATCCAGTATCACCAAATTTAAAACATGTTGGTATATGTAAAGTCTCTAAAACTTGACCAGATGTGAAAGTTTGAAATGAAATAAGGTTTTCCATGTCTGTACGATTGATAAACATGACTTTCACTAATTGACAACACAGACATTAGAAATAAAGAACAAATAACATAACATTGACAGCATAAACAACAATAGTCCCTTTTCATCAAAACTAGGGGTCAACGCAGGTGTTGCAGAAGGGGGTGTAGTTTCTGGCCAACTGTTAGCACGAATAGTGTTACTCATTGCAAGTAGAAAATCGATGATGAGACGTATTTATTGATCATCTTGATCCACAGGCGAGGAAAAAGATAGGAATGTGGCAAGGAGAAGTGGAACATATAAATTATCATTTGTGACTCAGATGGTACACAGTCAAGGCGTCCTACAACGTTCGAATGTTTTCATTTTATTGGATCTTTGATTAAATTGTCTTGCAAGTAGCATCGATGTATCATGGAAACACAATCCCTAGAACATCGTTTGAACTGCAAAGTGCAATTCGATGAAAGAAATGAATATCAGCAGAGCCTTGTCTGAGTTTAGTTCATTTTCACTTTTTGGCGGCCATTTTGAAATTTTCCGCCATTTCCAAAAAAAAGTTTTAAAGTCTAATATACCGCCATGACTTACTAGAAACGTTGGATTATATTTTATATGCTTTTAAAAGTTTTTATTTGAATATTATTTGCTTTAATTTATACATTGTGGTGAAATTTTGACCAATTGGCAGCCATCTTGAAAATGGCCGCCATATTGGAGTTTTCAGAGTGGGTCAATAGCTTAAATTTACTACCATATATTGATCTACAATTGTGCAAAGTTTTGTGATTTATCATCAAACCCACAATTCTTCTAGAATATACACGAACCAGCTGGACAACTACGAATTACTGTCCATGACAATATTTCACTGTGAAAAATCGTCCATGAAAATATTTCTTAATCTAATTATGTCTTCCCTGAGGAATCCTCTTCCATGAAATCGTGAGCGTTTTTTCAAAAATACTTTTCATGAAATGTATGTGTATAGCCATAAATTGCTGCATAAATTAATTATGCAGGTCTGTTTGTTATAATCAATCAAATAAAACACTTCAATGATATCATTAACCAACAAATATTAATTATAAAAATAGGGAGATGATGTATGATTGCCAATGAGACAACTATCAACCAAAGTTCAAATGAAGTTGATGTAAGCAATTATAGGCAACCGTACGGCCTTTATCAATGAGAAAAATCCAATACCGTATGATCGGCTATAAAAAGTCCCGGCATGAAAAATATGAAACAATTCAACTGAGAAAACTAACGGCCTAATTTATAACAAACCAATTTGTTTATAACCTCCCTTTCACGAAAAAAAAATTCATGACAATCCATCTATGACATATTGTCTCAATATACAAAATATATAACCTTGAATAGGTTGCACTTCTGTAAATATAGACAGTGCAATTTCCCATAGGAACTCCATTTACGAGTAAAACTTTACTATGAAGTTTCGTAAAAAATTACATCCTAGAATGAAAAATTGATATGCACTACTATTTTATTCAAAGGTCATAACATAGCGCTGTGCAGCATATTTTCAACATTTATATGCCCCGAACTTCTGAGAGTTTTATCTTATAATAAATTCTGTACTACCCCTCCCTTCACTTTGGGTCTTCCTCAGTATTCAATTTCGTCGCAATCCATGTGTATTTATACTGATAACATTCCCAAGTTATGTCTCTATGAGATGAAACATAGAGATCATATCTGGAAACCAGAACGTAAACAAAACAGAATATCTATGAATATGATATATCTCCCCAAAAGAGGCGTGGTTTGTGAAACAGCTGTATTTATAAAGTGCAACCAATAACCTCCCTTTAACAAGATAAAATTTCATACTTTTCATCTATGAAATATTGTCTGTATATGGACAAAATTTCATATGGAAATTTGTCTTTCTCTGGATTATGCATGAGTACAATCAAGTCAGTGTAATACACTTATTCGGTACATAGAATGTGTATTCTTCGAAGAGATTACTAATTGCACAGGATTTATTTGTTTTACACAGTTTGATTTAGAAGAAAACCGAAATGGTTATAAAATACAAATAATTACACAATTACTAACACAATTCTATATTAATATTCTTGTATTGGTTAGAAAATACATCAAATAACACCATTACAAACTTAATCCTAATTTTATATTAAATTTTTGGAAATTTACCTGTGACGTCACTTTTTGTGACGTTGATACATTTGTGTGACGCACAGTTCATTATTCTATTGTGCTGTATTTGTGTTCTGTCGTAAATTAATTTTAGGTGTTCGTTGTTATGCTGTGGTTTACATGTTTAAATTTATTATAATATTATTCATTTATGTATTTCACTGTCCTGAATGTTCTTGCATTTATTTTTTTACTGTATTCCTGTCACGTTATGTGTCATTTCAGCGGTATTTTAACATTGCCATATAAGCGGGAGGTTTGGCTAGCCATAAACCAGGTTCAACCCACCATTTTTCTTAAAATGTCTTGTACCAAAATGCAAGTCAGGAATATGGCAGTTGTTATCACATAGTCCGTTTCTATGTATGTTGGCGTTTGTTTTTGTAGCAGTTCAGTATTTCTGTTGTTCCGTTTTGTTTCCTCTTAGAGTTGACGTGTTTCCCTCAGTTTTGGTTTGTGACCCGGATTTGTTTCAGTTAAATCGATTTATGACTATTAAACAGCGGTATACTACTATTGCCTTTATTTAAATAGCTTGGTGAGTCATATCCAGTATCACCAAATTTAAAACATGTTGGTATATGTAAAGTCTCTAAAACTTGACCAGATGTGAAAGTTTGAAATGAAATAAGGTTTTCCATGTCTGTACGATTGATAAACATGACTTTCACTAATTGACAACACAGACATTAGAAATAAAGAACAAATAACATAACATTGACAGCATAAACAACAATAGTCCCTTTTCATCAAAACTAGGGGTCAACGCAGGTGTTGCAGAAGGGGGTGTAGTTTCTGGCCAACTGTTAGCACGAATAGTGTTACTCATTGCAAGTAGAAAATCGATGATGAGACGTATTTATTGATCATCTTGATCCACAGGCGAGGAAAAAGATAGGAATGTGGCAAGGAGAAGTGGAACATATAAATTATCATTTGTGACTCAGATGGTACACAGTCAAGGCGTCCTACAACGTTCGAATGTTTTCATTTTATTGGATCTTTGATTAAATTGTCTTGCAAGTAGCATCGATGTATCATGGAAACACAATCCCTAGAACATCGTTTGAACTGCAAAGTGCAATTCGATGAAAGAAATGAATATCAGCAGAGCCTTGTCTGAGTTTAGTTCATTTTCACTTTTGGCGGCCATTTTGAAATTTTCCGCCATTTCCAAAAAAGTTTTAAAGTCTAATATACCGCCATGACTTACTAGAAACGTTGGATTATATTTTATATGCTTTTAAAAGTTTTTATTTGAATATTATTTGCTTTAATTTATACATTGTGGTGAAATTTTGACCAATTGGCAGCCATCTTGAAAATGGCCGCCATATTGAGTTTTCAGAGTGGGTCAATAGCTTAAATTTACTACCATATATTGATCTACAATTGTGCAAAGTTTTGTGATTTATCATCAAACCCACAATTCTTCTAGAATATACACGAACCAGCTGGACAACTACGAATTACTGTCCATGACAATATTTCACTGTGAAAATCGTCCATGAAAATATTTCTTAATCTAATTATGTCTTCCCTGAGGAATCCTCTTCCATGAAATCGTGAGCGTTTTTCAAAATACTTTTCATGAAATGTATGTATAGCCATAAATTGCTGCATAAATTAATTATGCAGGTCTGTTTGTTATAATCAATCAAATAAAACACTTCAATGATATCATTAACCAACAAATATTAATTATAAAATAGGAGATAATGTATGATTGCCAATGAGACAACTATCAACCAAAGTTCAAATGAAGTTGATGTAAGCAATTATAGGCAACCGTACGGCCTTTATCAATGAGAAAAATCCAATACCGTATGATCGGCTATAAAAAGTCCCGGCATGAAAAATATGAAACAATTCAACTGAGAAAACTAACGGCCTAATTTATAACAAACCAATTTGTTTATAACCTCCCTTTCACGAAAAAAAAATTCATGACAATCCATCTATGACATATTGTCTCAATATACAAAATATATAACCTTGAATAGGTTGCACTTCTGTAAATATAGACAGTGCAATTTCCCATAGGAACTCCATTTACGAGTAAAACTTTTACTATGAAGTTTCGTAAAAAATTACATCCTAGAATGAAAAATTGATATGCACTACTATTTTATTCAAAGGTCATAACATAGCGCTGTGCAGCATATTTTCAACATTTATATGCCCCGAACTTCTGAGAGTTTTATCTTATAATAAATTCTGTACTACCCCTCCCTTCACTTTGGGTCTTCCTCAGTATTCAATTTCGTCGCAATCCATGTGTATTTATACTGATAACATTCCCAAGTTATGTCTCTATGAGATGAAACATAGAGATCATATCTGGAAACCAGAACGTAAACAAAACAGAATATCTATGAATATGATATATCTCCCCAAAAGAGGCGTGGTTTGTGAAACAGCTGTATTTATAAAGTGCAACCAATAACCTCCCTTTAACAAGATAAAATTTCATACTTTTCATCTATGAAATATTGTCTGTATATGGACAAAATTTCATATGGAAATTTGTCTTTCTCTGGATTATGCATGAGTACAATCAAGTCAGTGTAATACACTTATTCGGTACATAGAATGTGTATTCTTCGAAGAGATTACTAATTTATATGAAACTGTATGCTTGAAATCAATTTTTTTAAGATTTTTGTCTCAATGAAACCTAAAATATATTGTTGCTATGTTCCAATATTGATAAGTTATTACATGGCAACTTTCCAATATAAATAAATGGCTGCTAGGTACTTTTACACTTTGAATGAATGGTTGCTAAGGACTAGTGTGATAGCATACACCTGATCCTGGTCTCGGTTATAATCAATAGAGTCCTGAATCAAAAAATACATGGTTACTAGGTTCTTTTGTATCAAATAAGGGTGGTTGCTAAGCACTCTTGACAAGACCTTGAATTCTTTCTGTTGACCTGTAAACAAAACAGAGGCTTTAATCATCTTGTACATTTTCCTCACGTATTGTTTGCTTCTTTCTATTATCTGTTCTTACAAAATCCAATTGATATACGCAAGGTCAAAGGTAAAGGTCATGTATGACCTTTGACCTTGAGTTTAATTGAATGTCATTTAATGGTCAATAGTTTTCACATCATAATCATTCAATTGTAATTACTGTTTTCGGGAAATCTAATTAACATGGACGATTTTCTGAAGAAAAAAACAAAAATGACACATTTTTGTTTCCATAGCAACCATCCTAACACCCTGAATCTCAAATATTTTGTTGTAATTATTAACTAGAAACATTGATACTTTATATTTATTACTACAACTTAAATGGAGGTGGATGCGAAACTATATTTTGTTCATGCTAAATGTGTATAATTTGCCTTCACAAATACAATGAAAAATGACCTCTGCTCCTTCGCTTGTGACAATATTCAGCCAAAATATTATATATATATGATATTGCTGTTGTATTTGTTAATTATCATGTTTCTGAAAAATATTAACAAATACCGTGAAATAAAATCTGGTTCTGCTAAAGAATTCCTGCAAAGTAATTCTTTTTTCAATGCTTAATCGCCCAAAATGTACAAAAAACTCATTGACTTGATTGCCATGGCAACCTTGGCCTAGTTACACTTTGGAAGGCATTTTTCTTACTTTTTCGCCTAATTATATGGTCAGGCTACGTTTCAGGAAAATCGGTGACTATGCGTGCCGACCCCCTATATGCAATGGTTGGCGGAGAATTGCTCTTAATCGAATTATGAAATTTTAATTACGGTAAATTATTGTTGTCAATCAATTTACCGTGCGACTTTTTACCTTTGATGAATATTGTGAAAGGAACATTTTCGTTGGAGAAACGTCGTTGTCATTAGTTAACAATTGCGGTACTTATATACATATTTTCACCAACTATGATATCGTTTCCTTAAATTGCTCATAACTTACTGGTCCAATGTTTAGGAAAGAGTTTGTACGAAGAGGCGAGCAAATTTAGGGAAGGTTTCAAAATATACAGGTTTCATTTTTTGTTGTTGCCATGTTACACTTTGTATTTTAGATTTGATTATAACATAATAGCTGTCTTTCCAATATGTTAATTTTTACATCAGGTGAGCTAAACATGATGTCATTACGAAACACGACACTACTGAGTCGCTATAACTGTCATGGATCAACAATCTAGGTTCATTATAATCATTATATCATTACAATTTTGGTATGCGAGTAGACACACTTTAAGGCATAGCAGATCAGCAGTGTGATGGAGGAGAATATTTGCCTCCGTTTCCTGGATTAAGCTTTTATGTTTCAAAAGGATGGCCTACATCGCTGTCTTTGCCACAATTATACATTTCGGTTGAGTCCTTTTTAACTACGGTTCCCTTCTGTCCCACAAAACATATTCTTTTTGGAGCTTTTTATGTTGAGCATGAATTGCGCTATTCATTATCATTAATGCAATTACTATTACTACTCCTATACCAATCATGAGTAGTTTAACAATTGTCGTCTGATTCAACTATTTCTATTGAACCTTCGGTTGAAGTTAGATACTTAACTGACGAGTATGAAGTATCTGTAGAAAACATTTCTAACTTTTTGTTAGAAAATGATACACCTTGTGTAGTTAACCAAATAAAAAATCTTTTTCATGGATTTTGTTTCGACGTTTTCGTACGGCTTGTCGTCGTTACATCATTGGTGGGTTCCGGATTGTGTGCTGTACCAATTGCAAATGTTGTTGGTTTATTATACATTGTTGTTTTTGATTTCCACGTCATTGTAATGTTATTTGTAGTTGCTGTCGTAGAGGTTGAAGCTTTGATTGACATGACTAGTTTAGGTATTGGTTTTTTAATTCAGTAGTTTCTCGCGTAGTTGACGTTGTTTTATTTTTATTGTTGTTGTCTTCAAAAACATGCGCGTCTTTGTTATTTCTAGGATTGTCATTGGTTAAGAATAAATATTAATTGCTGATTGAGTCCTACTGTCGCCCATGGAATTGTTGACAGACGTCATCTAAATCAATAAAAATGACGTACAAGCCACAATGCATTCTATTAATGACTGAGGTCACTATGTAGACAAGGTGTTGGTAGGAACCAGCAAAAAATAACCAAAACAACAATGAAAGTAAATGCTTGATTGGATGAATAAATCAAGTAACCACATATGTGATAAATCTAATAAAGATAAATAATTAAACATTTAGAAAAAGATTTATTCGGGACGCAGAATATTAGCTTTAATTTGTTTATTGCAGACATTTAATGTTAGTAGTGAGTATCCATGTTGCAGAAGTTATTTTTGATGCTAGCTTTTATAGTAAGACTTTCAGTAGGTTTTACAAAGTGAATAATAAAAATAACACCTGTAGGGGAAGCTGCTATTTCCGTTGTTTTTACTAGTCGGGTAACTATTACTGAACTTAACGGTGTATCAGTTGTTGAGTAGTGTAGTTGAATAGTTTAGTGTAGTTGAATAGTAATTGCATTAATGATAATGACTAGTGCAATTTATGCTCATCATAAAAAGCGACATAAAGAATATTTTTTGTGGGACAGAGGGGAACCGATCGTTAAAAATGGCTCAATCGAAATGAATGATTGTGACAAAGGCAGCGATGTAGGCTATCCTTTTGAAACATAAAAGCTTAATCCAGGAAACGAAGGCAAATATTATCCTTCATCACACTGTTGATCTGCTATGCCTGAAAGTGTGTCTCCTCGCATGCCAAAAATGTTGTTACTGAGCAAATATGACATTTTGTCTCGAGTGTTCCTGATTAAATTTATTAGAAAAACATGCGCTCTTAAATCGACATCATACATTTATTAATATTATATTGAACCTAGACTGTTGATCCATGACAGTTATAGCGACTCAGTAGTGTCGTGTTTCGAAATGACATCATTTTTAGCTCACCTGCCCCAAAGGGCCATAGTGAGCTTTTGTCATCACTTGGTGTCCGTTGTCTGTCGTCGTCGTCCATCGTCGTCTGAAAAAAGTAACATCAACTAATATTTCAATATTTTTACCGAGAAAAGATAATTGATAAGTGTATTAAGATACTTCAGTACGTTTTACTTTGCCTCTTTATAAATTATATAATACTATTATATTAAGTCAAAGTGTAGCAACTAGGACAAAAATCTGCATATTGACTAGGTTGAAAACTATAAAGATATAAATTATAAAGAATTAGGACATTAAACTGTTTCATTGTTGCCGTGTCAAACTTATTCAAAATAAGAAAGAGTAACAGTATTTAACACCAACACCTAAATATCTTGACAAGCATACGTTATATCAAAGATTGATAGATTGATTGATTGGTGTTTAACGCCACTTTCAGCACTATTGTGATATTCCGTGGCGGTCAGTTTTTATTGGTGGAGGTTATTTTGAAGAAATATCAGTCGGATTAAGTTGTGAAAAATCTAACTGATACAGTGAGAAAGACTACCAACCGTTCCAACAATTAAAAATTGTACAAGTAATGCAGAATTTAGTATTTTATAACCCACTTATGTTTTTTATTGTGTAGGTCTGTACGGTTCCTTTTCTTGATGTAGCTTTTCTCGTGTTTCAGTACTTATGCGTCCTTGGTTTTCAAAGCGTCCCTGATAAACGCCAATACAGAAAAACGTACAATATTTTTTCATGGCACTGGGTATATACCGCTGCTGGTGGATTATTAGTCCCCGAAGATATCGTCAGATCAGTAGTCCGTGATTCGGAAATGACGTGAATCATAAATACATTTCTTTCACTATCCGTTTTTAAAAAAGAAAGTCTAAATCCTTGTCTCTCAAATATTTGCTTTTGAGGTTACTCCAGATCAGGAAAGCGTTTCGGATGCATACAATATATAAAGTGCAATATCATTTTTAACCTAGCTTCATGTAGATGAATAATTAGTAATGGTTGAAAGGCACTTCATGGTTTTATAACAAAAAAAATAACAAACAGTGTCCTTCTGTTTTAGGAGTTATCCATGTTACACCACAATCAGTTAAAATTAATTTAGAATATTATAAAAAATTACACAATTAAAACAAAATGACTTAGTTAACATTTATTCTAGAAATCATGCTATTTTTTCACTTTAAAAGAAGTGGAAAGTCCGTACTAATGTACACAACTATTTCCCTCAATGTTCTATTTTACAAATGTGAAAAAAAGGTCTACGTCAATCTGATTTATCCATCACACTATTTCATGAGTGTTTTTGACTTCTGTTTATTAACGTTTTATTTATCCTTAGTCACGAAAGCAAGGAAATAATTATTTTATCTGTCATTATCACAAATGTGTAAAACTATGTGCATATCCTCTTCGTAGCTATTTATTTATATAGTCACTTTTAACGATTTTTTGCACACTTTCATTTACGTATGCTGGGTTTTTGTTCGACAGAAATAACTTTTTGACATCTAAAATGACCTGACTATGTTTTTAACTGTCATACAATTTTAGGATTCCAAAAGAATGATTATGAAATGATTTTTAACATCGAAGGGTTGAATGCAAAATTATAACATTTCATCTTGCAAAAGATCTCTGCCAAGTATAACGCAACATCTTGCAAAAGATCTCTGCTAAGTTTAACGCAAAGAATACAAAATATTAACCCTCTTTTCAATGATGCAATCATGTTACTTACCTTGCCGAATTTCCATAACTACTAATAGAAAAATAAATTGCAAAATTACAGTCCTCATCCTTTCAAATGAATTATGCAAACGTTCTCTCAAATAATGTCTTTAAAAGCCCCTTCCTACCGCCACAGTCAAAAGACATATATAAGTACTTGAAGGCAGGATGTTGGTTTTCATTGGCTTACTGTACTTACGGTATAGTATATTAGGCATATAATTTCATTTTCACTGCACCCTATGAATGAACGACCATATCATTTACTATCATAGAGCATACCAAAGGTACAGAATGGACAATTATTTTCAAAAAAGTCAGCTTTACCTATCATGTCTACTGATTTATAAAACGATATATGAACAATTACATGTAGGACAACATTTGAAACAGAGGTTATTTGAAACTATGAATGACATTTTTTCGAATTAGAATAAATAGTTTTTACCATTACAATCAAGTAAAAGAGGTAAAACTTAGAGAAAGACACACTTAATTTGCGATTAATTATAACATAAAGAATGTTGTACTATGGCATATTTTTGATGATTCCTGATATCCATTTTTTTATGATTTTTTTAACAACTACAGCCCTTGATCCATAAACATTAAAAAACAAGTTAATTGCATAATGCAATGAACTTTATTACGAAAATAAGCCAATCTGACATTTAACCATTTGTTTCGTGAATTTTATAAATTCTCACTTAAAATGTATCAAAAAGGTATGTGGAAAATCTTTGTACTTTGTTTAAAATATCTAGATTTTATTGTTGTCTAAAAACATAGAGCATATATTAATTCTTACACCTTCAAATTTATAAAAGCTGACAAATGTTTATCTACTGTAAATTCAGAAATTATTGCGAGGTTTTTATTATTGCGAAAAATGCGACAGAGTTGTAAACGCAGTAATTTAAACTCGCATTTTGAAATATTTTATATGAATTAAACAGGTTTTTTCTCGAAAACGCAAAAATTTAAATCGCATTTAAGTATAAAATGACAAAATCGCAATAATAAATGCACGCAATAATTTCTGAATTTACAGTATTGTACATACTATATATCTCTATACATACCCCAAATATTTTCCGATGCGACAAAATAGCATTCCGAAAAATAAATTACCGTTCTAATAGTCTTTTTCAGACAATTTTAGTGAAAAAAGTATTTGTCATTAAATCTATAAAGAAATATATTCAATAATCTTATGGAAGCCACATCGAATTCTATTGCTGTCTTTTCTTTTCTCTCAATGTATTTTTTTAATCAAATAATCGGGGTTCCTGTGGCACATCAGGGGCCTGTTTATCGAAGCGCTCTTTGGACTAGGACATGTCTTAGATCATCCTAGGACGTATCTGAGTCCTAAGTGAGTTTATCAAACATGTCGTAACTTAGGAAAAGACATAGGTTTCGTCCTAACTTTAGAACACCTAAATAGCCACATGTGGAGCAGGATCTGCTTACCCTTCCGGAGCACCTGAGATAACCCAAGTTTTTGGTGGAGTTCGTTTTGCTTAGTCTTTAGTTTTCTGTGTTGTGTCTTCTGTACTATTATTTGTCTATTTGTCTTTTTATTTTTAGCCATGGCGTTGTCAGTTTATTTTCAATCTATGAGTTTGACTGTCCCTCTGGTATCTTTCGTCCCTCTTTTAGGACACCTAAATAGGTGTCTTAAGATGGTCTTAGGATGGTCGTAACTTTAGGATGTATTTTATTATGGTTATAATTTGTAAACAAATACGCCGCTACCTATATATGTTTATTTATTGGGAGCAGTATTAATAATTTTTGTAAAATAATAGACCACTTAGGGACTATAATAATCCACTGAACTATTTTGGGTGACATTGATATTATACGCAAGTAAAGATTATTACGTCCGTAATACAGGCGCTAACGAAATGGATCCCCTTTTTTGGGGGGGATTTTAATTTTTACGAAGTAAATATTCCTTAATATTTTAACTTATATTCACTTATTTAATGTGTTCTTGATCTTATCCACATGATATTACAAATGCAGTAGTGTATATATATGCTCCTCTATAAGACGTCATATATAAATAGATCTCATTAAATAAATGAACATAGTCTAAAATATTAAAACTTTGAAAAAAAAGTCAAACACAAAAAAAGACAGAATCAGAAAAAGGGTTTCAATTCCCCCAAGCGCTTGTGATCCGTACTGCAATTATTTATGTACTCCGTATTTATGTGAAAGATGCCTGAGACTTGCCTTTGAACTCTGTAGTTATGAAACCGTGACACGGTTACCGATTATCGTTTATAAGTTTTCACTATTTTCAAAATTTTTTTTCAATTATTATATAAAAGGTTGTTACATTTTTTGTGTTTGTGTTTTTGTTTCATAAAGTTTGAATGTGCAATTATTAGATAAATATTATTCATTATCTTTATAAAATACTAAAATGTTTCTAATTTTAATTTTATAATTATTTACTACTGGTGAAATTCGATGCATTCTTAGCCATTTAAAAAACTTAAAATATTAATTTTCTTTACGCTTACACTTAGGACAGTGGTTAGGAATGCTGAGGCATGTCGTAAGTCGGTCCTAACATTATCCTAATTTATTCCTAAGATAGGTCTTAGACAGCTCTTTTCCAGCTTAGCAAGTCATGTAAAATTTGCAAGAATGATCGAATCTGAAGCTAACCATGTCGTTTGGAAAACTATAGGAAAAAGCGCAGCGTTTTTTAAAAACAAAATAAGTATTTTTTTTATTTTGAAATCACTTCCGATAGTAAAGTGGAATGTTAGAAAAGCAACAGACAAAAACAAAGGATTAATAATTGAAATTGAATAAGAAACTGTATTTATTTATTTGTATTATTCAGCTTTTCCTTTCTAAAGATACGGTATGATCAGGCAATTAATGTTTTGATCCCTTAAATTTGAAAATGAAAAAAGTATTGTAAATGTACCAATTGGCGTCCTTCAGATGTTCATAGGTCATTAGTCTGACATATATAAGTATTGATAGTGTTGAATTTTGCCTTAAATATTTGCAATACGGGTACAAACTTTATTACTATTGTGCAAAACTGTAAATACTGACGAAGCAGCCTCATGTTGTGATCTTTTCATTAATTTTATGATATGAGCCATGGCTAGACTCTAAAAGAATTTTGGTTACAAAATATAATTTGTAAGGAATCACAGGTGTGATAAATATCTTTTCTCGTAAAGCACATATACATATATATCTTGTCCAAAAACCATATGCTAATTAACAATTTTGGTCATATATGTAATTTCAACATAGTTATGACGTCAAAATAACATCATAAGTAACATTTTTGCACTAAACTGTCCAGATTATATCAAACTGTTAATTTATCAATAAATTTAACATAATCTTGAAAAGTTTGATTAATTTTACTATTTCTGCAATTTCAGAGGCTCCTACTTTCATAGATTAAATGTTGTATTAATAAATCGTCACTGGAAATAACGGAGTATCAATATAATACCAGGGCATGTTCGATATATTATTTACATAGACTGCTTGCATGGACCATTGATATTTAAAACAAAATCGTGAATAAAGCCAGGTTTTGAACGTCGAATATACGTAATGGTTATCTATATCAATTGGTACGTTAAATGTCGCAGGCATATTGAATTCAAGTAGTCCCAGCTAAATTTGACAGATTTTTAAAACCCCAAAATCCCACCTTCAAAAGTAGAGTGTTGTTTACAATAACAATGAAAGCTGACTATTGTTTGAACTAAAATTCAAAAACTTTATCAATTTTTTATTAATCGAGTTTGGTATTTTTGTTATTTTACTTTATACAACAATCTCTGATTTGCTGAAGTTTGAAAGTTCGTCATCATCTTATGTAGTTTTGCTGTCCTTTGAATTGTTTAGTAAAAACTCACCAAAGATACCAGGCTTATTAGTTGTCTCATTGGCAATAATACCACATCATCTTAAATTTTTATTATCATAATGCGTCATCAAAGATATGAGGCTTATAGTAAGTCGTTCATTGTTTCTTACACTAAAAGGATCATAAAACAATAAGGAGATATTCCGAATATTTGGAGGAGTATAGCAGATCACTTTTGGCATGCATTGTGTTAATAATTTATACCAGCTATTATGTCAACCAGTTATTGGACAGGGCCTTTTGATTTCAGATATACCTGTAATAATACGCTCGGTCGTAATTTAACTTGACAAACTTTTAAAATAATAGACCACTTAGGGACTATAATAATCCACTGAACTATTTTGGGTGACATTGATATTATACGCAAGTAAAGATTATTACGTCCGTAATACAGGCGCTAACGAAATGGATCCCCTTTTTTGGGGATTTTAATTTTACGAAGTATATATTTTAACTTATATTCACTTATTTAATGTGTTCTTGATCTTATCCACATGATATTACAAATGCAGTAGTGTATATATATGCTCCTCTATAAGGCGTCATATATAAATAGATCTCATTAAATAAATGAACATAGTCTAAAATATTAAAGACTTTGAAAAAAAAGGTCAAACACAAAAAAAAAACAGAATCAGAAAAAGGGTTTCAATTCCCCCAAGCGCTTGTGATCCGTACTGCAATTATTTATGTACTCCGTATTTATGTGAAAGATGCCTGAGACTTGCCTTTGAACTCTGTAAAGTTATGAAACCGTGACACGGTTACCGATTATCGTTTATAAGTTTTCACTATTTTCAAAATTTTTTTTTTCAATTATTATATAAAAGGTTGTTACATTTTTATGTGTTTTTGTTTTTGTTTCATAAAGTTTGAATGTGCAATTATTAGATAAATATTATTCATTATCTTTATAAAATACTAAAATGTTTCTAATTTTAATTTTATAATTATTTACTACTGGTGAAATTCGATGCATTCTTAGCCATTTAAAAAACTTAAAATATTAATTTTCTTTACGCTTACACTTAGGACAGTGGTTAGGAATGCTGAGACATGTCGTAAGTCGGTCCTAACATTATCCTAATTTATTCCTAAGATAGGTCTTAGACAGATCCTAGGAAAGCAAGTTCCAGCTCTTTTCCAGTTTAGCAAGTCATATAAAATTTGCAAGAATGATCGAATCTGAAGCTAACCATGTCGTTTGGAAAACTATAGGAAAAAGCGCAGCGTTTTAAAAACAAAATAAGTATTTTTTTATTTTGAAATCACTTCCGATAGTAAAGTGGAATGTTAGAAAAGCAACAGACAAAACAAAGGATTAATAATTGAAATTGAATAAGAAACTGTATTTATTTATTTGTATTATTCAGCTTTTCCTTTCTAAAGATACGGTATGATCAGGCAATTAATGTTTTGATCCCTTAAATTTGAAAATTTAAAAAGTATTGTAAATGTACCAATTGGAGTCCTTCAGATGTTCATAGGTCATTAGTCTGACATATATAAGTATTGATAGTGTTGAGTTTTGCCTTAAATATTTGCAATACGGGTACAAACTTTATTACTATTGTGCAAAACTGTAAATACTGACGAAGCAGCCTCATGTTGTGATCTTTTCATTAATTTTATGATATGAGCCAAGGCTAGACTCTAAAAGAATTTTGGTTACAATATATAATTTGTATGGAATCACAGGTGTGATAAATATCTTTTCTCGTAAAGCACATATACATATATATCTTGTCCAAAAACCATATGTTAATTAACAATTTTGGTCATATATGTAATTTCAACATATTTATGACGTCAAAATAACATCATAGGTAACATTTCTGCACTAAACTGTCCAGATTATATCAAACTGTTAATTTATCAATAAATTTAACATAATCTTGAAAATTTTGAATAATTTTACTATTTCTGCAATTTCAGAGGCTCCTACTTTCATAGATTAAATGTTGTATTAATAAATCGTCACTGGAAATAACGGAGTATCAATATGATACCAGGGCATGTTCAATATATTATTTACATAGACTGCTTGCATGGACCATTGATATTTTAAAAAAAAATCGTGAATAAAGCCAGGTTTTTAACGTCGAATATACGTAATGGTTATCTATATCAATTGGTACGTTAAATGTCGCAGGCATATTGAATTCAAGTAGTCCCAGCTAAAGTTGACAGATTTTTAAAACCCCAAAATCCCACCTTCAAAAGTAGAGTTTTGCTTACAATAACAATGAAAGCTGACTATTGTTTGAACTAAAATTCAAAAAGTTTATTAATTTTTTATTAGTTGAGTTTGGTATTTTTGTTATTTTACTTTATACAACAATCTCTGATTTGCTGAAGTTTGAAAGTTCGTCATCATCTTATGTTGTTTTGCTGTCCTTTCAATTGTTTAGTAAAAACTCACCAAAGATACCAGGCTTATTAGTTGTCTCATTGGCAATAATACCACACCTTCTTAAATTTTTATTATCATAATGCGTCATCAAAGATATGAGGCTTATAGTAAGTCGTTCATTGCTTCTTACATTAAAAGGATCATAAAACAATAAGGAGATATTCCGAATATTTGGAGGAGTATAGCAGATCACTTTTGGCATGCATTGTGTTAATGATTTATACCAGCTATTATGTCAACCAGTTATTGGACAGGGCCTTTTGATTTCAGATATACCTGTAATAATACGCTCGGTCGTAATTTAACTTGACAAACTTTTGCAAGTATTTCGTTGCAGTATGAGTTTATAGATATTTGTTAACTGAAAGGAGCAATACAAAAATTTACATTTTTTTTATCAAGTACCAACTGGATTTGTTCAAGGGCAGAACTGTCAGAATCAGATCTAGGGTTGAACTATTTAAAACTGTTTCATGATTGCACTATAAGGACCAGTTCCATGGTAAAACTGCCAGAATCTGTTCTAGTGTAGATGCGTTCTATTGTAGTTGTCTGGTCTTGATCTTGATCAGTAGTTGTTGATGATGAGGAATTAATTCTGTTATTTCTCCATGTTTTGAAAAAAATAATTATTATTGTATATTTTTTTTTTTTCATTTGAATATGATACGGCTTAAGTAGTAGAGGAAATATACCACTAATATTAAGGTAATTATCAAAACAATATGTTCATTTTTGGAAATATTTCGAGGATAAATACACACGAAATACCAGAATTTTGGTTAAATAGTAAAGATTTAAGTTTTTAAATATTGAAAACAAAACAAATGTAACACAAATATGAAAGAAGGAAAATAGATAGATAAATGAATAAATGAATAAATAACATAGGTGAAATAAATTAAATAAATAACTATATAAAAAGATAAAACTAGCAAAGACTGTTCAAGTAACTAACTAAGGGAATCTGTTCTTGGGATCCAAAGCTGTTCAAAGCTAAAGATGTCAAATATTGATAAATCGTTTTATCGTCTGGTCTGTAAATTTACTGATTAAGCCCTACTCCAGATTATGGCATTTGTACTGCGTGTGGATTCGCCTAGTTGGTGATGCATGCATAACAGGTAAGTGACACTGACCACGGCGACGCACTGGTCCCGCTCTTTATGGAGGTCCTGTGATTGGTGAAAATATATTTTCAACTAAATTATTGGACATTTCAACATATGTTTATATCAAATTTACTCTACATTATAACAATAAAACAAAATTCAGATTTTTAGGGCCAAAATTATGAGTTAGTGAACCAACTCCTTTATGATAAAATAGCGTCTGTCAGAAACTGTTATATAGGCGTTAGCATGCACTTCCATACACGCATCACCCGCCTTGCAAATCCTCATTCAGTAAAAATGTTACAATCTCGAAAATAGGACACACTCTTCTTCATAAATCTGTTTGGGCAGTTTTTGTGTTAGGATCACACACACTTCTGCTAATATGTAAACATGCACAGCCGTAAAGTATCAATTGGGATATGTAAACGCCATACGATTAGGCAGATGGTATTTTTCTGCTGAGAAATGGAAAGTTAAAATTATCTCGTTTATCATAGATTTTAGTTTGAAGTTGTACATCTGTATCAATATCGAGGAAAAGGGCTAATGTCTATCTAATAAGGTCGTAGCAGTTGACAATAAATTCAAAAAAGAAACTGAAAAACAGAGTGAAATATAATCTATGAAGAAATATATATCAGAAAAACAGGTCAATGTTTTGTTTAACAGAATGTGACAATTTATCATTATTAACTTAAGTTTGTAGATAAATTTCCCCCCAAAAGTCATTTGATTTTGAAATGAAAACTACAGAGTTAACTTCAGTAATATAAGTAAGTATGACAGCTCGTTTTTTTTTTTATATATCAAAAATACCAGATGAAGTGGTTCTTGGTATCATAATGCATGCAAATATGCAATCTAAACTAGTGGAAATATTAAACCAGGTATACGACAACATGATTAAGTTTAAGACAGATATCATAAATCGGATGTTCAGAATAGATATTGAGTTTTATACTTTAAGAAAACTCTTCTTTCGAAAGCATGTCTTCTTACGTACAGACAAAGAAACGCCCATCTGTTATCAAATAACATATTTACAAACGACAGTTGTAAAGTAAATGATGATTGAAGCAACTGTAAATAATCCATATTATCTTTGTTTTCTTCTCTTTTATTTCGTTTTTTATTTGATGTTTTGTATGGGCCAGTAAAATGGTTACGACATAGGTCAAAATACAAGCTTTCAAACTTTTATTATGTCCATTTAAAAAAAATTAGTTCGTTAATGAGTTATTTTCAATTTCTATGTCAGTCCTTGAAGGCATAATGGAGATGCAAACTCTATTCAAATCGTATACTCAATAAAATTGTAATTGTTTCGGTCTTCCAACTGTTAAGAAACCACTGATGATTCTTGTGTATATGTATGGCTTACTAACTTATTAACCTGGTATCGTTAATGAACTTCTATTCGTGTTCTATGATTGATGCGGTCTGTGATTCAAAGAGGAGAGGCAAAAGATACCAAAGGGACATTCAAACTCATAAGTCGAAAACAAACTGACAATGCCATGGCAAAAAAAGACAAACTGAGAAAAGACAAACAACAGTACACAAAACACAACATAAAAACTAAAGACTGAGCAACACGAACCCCATCATAAACTAGGGGTGATCTCGGGTGATATTTTAAAACCACTTAGTCGATGTCACTGCTTGTAGGCGTATTGTTCTCGAGGGTATAAAAACCCAGTAGTCGGAACTTCTGTTCTGTTCTTTGACTGATGCGGTCTGTGGATCTTAGAGGAGAGATGAAAGAAACTCCTATGCCGTAAACAAACTGACACAATGGCAAAAAAAAACGAAAACCTAAGAAAAGACAAACAACAGTGCACAAAACACAACAAAGAAAGCTAAAGACTGGGAAAAACAAATCCCACGAAAAAGCAGGGATGATCCCAGGTGATCTCAGGTGCTCGGTAAATTAATTTCTCATATAATATTAAAAATCATTCGAAACACTTATGTTTTTTTAACTCCGTAGTCATACTGTCACAATCTTTTTTGTTTTTGTCAGTGCTCTTCTTAATCGTTATTGATTTGGACTTCTTACTGGTTTGTTTTTGAGCGTTTCTTGTGACTCTTGTATAACGCCTTGTATCTTTAATGAGTGTTTACAGTGTCTGATTTTGACATTCTTTACTGTTACAATTCTATTTCATTTGGCTAAGAAATAAAAGCTGACGCTGTGATAAATCTAGCAAGAAGAGGTAAAATAAATTACTTCAACACACAAATATTTCATTTCTAACCCAGTTTGTTTATGAATTTACATGAGTAATAATACCTTACATATTGAGAAGTTGATATGAACCTAATGTCAAGTAAAAACTTACAGCGAATACTTTCTTCTCACTATTACTCCTCTTCGCAGCGAACAAGTACTTCTCTCCAGAAAGTAAAACATTCCGTCTTAAATCTTTGTACAATCGTTTAATATTGGATTTCAAAAATGATTTTCCTTTTATTTCCATTTCTTTTTTTGTAATTTAGGGATGTCAATGGTCTCCAGTGAATTTTCCAATTTGATTTTGGAGGGTATGATGAATGATTTTTATTACATACATACTAGAAAAAACAAAGGATATGGGGTATCCATTCATGACACAAAATCAGCACATACACAGCAAAAAACACACAAAAAGCAAACGATCGATCCACTTTCTCACCCCCCTTTCCCCTTGGAAAAATTGGCATGATCCAACTTTCCCACCTTAACGTGATGGGGACCAATAGTCAAACCAATGTTCTAGTTGAAGCCCACACGAAGAAAGAATGTGGCAGGATTGTAACAGTTTTTGTAGGAATGTATGAAACATATGATAGTTAATAACCTCACTCTTGTTGGTCAAATTTGATGACATCATAGAAATATATTAAGGGTTACTTGTTTAACGGTGTTTGGTTTTGAATAAATCATGACAAACATTGTCCTTTTTTTTATCTTTGAATGATAAGGTAATTTAATAATTTGTTGGAATAGTTCTGTCTGCATTCAAGCTCACCATTTATAAAGGTATACAGCAAAATTCTCAGCACCCTTTAGTGTAAAGTTTTGTCTCCTGTACATTTATAATTCTGTTTCATTTAAATGCAGAGTCCTTTCAAGATATTTGCACCAATAAGTAATGTGACTTCGACGTAACATATACTGTCGGAAGCAATGATCAATAATTACATGAACCTCTTGTGTCATTGTGTAATCTCTTTCATGTATAACGTTTCAGAGATCTGAATCAATTGTTTTGACTGGTGTTTTATATTTGGTATAACCTCGGGCCATTTCTAAACGAAAAATCTACCCCTGTTAACGGATAAACGTTTCTCTCCGAAGAGTTTGCCATACTTAATAGTGTCTGGCCTGTAATCTAAATGCGAATAGGTCAGATTTTTGGACGGAGTCAATATTTGGATGGAATTTTTTCGAATGCTAACGGCACCCCTGTAAAAAATTCTAGGCCCCAATCCCATCCCTTGATCTTAGACCTTTTAAGTTACATGCATGACGTCAAAACGAACACAATTTGTACCTAACATTTTTTATATGCAACCCAAGCCGAAAAACAGATTATTTTAGCAGTCCAGAGTACAATCATATCTTCAGAAAATTCGGAAACTATATGCAATAGATAACCATGCAATGTTGATGTATATATATAGTGAAATCCATACTGTGTAGGAAATATGTATGGGCATGTGGTAAAATTGGCTATATGTTTACGTATTGTCAACATTCCGCGGAGTAAAACTGGCATGGGGAAAATAGCTTTATAACACCGGTCATAAAGAGCAAACTGGAAAGTAGTACTTATTTAAAACAAAATAGTTCATACGCATAGGTGTAAATATCAAGCTATGTAGAATATCTTTTGGTGATTTAGGTATCAAATGAGAGGTGAAGGACTGGTGATCCTTGTAGAACACATTTTGACGGTAAATTTGAATAATACAAACACGTATGAATAAATCTAATAAGAAGTACTGTAATATCTATATAGCTCTTTACTTATACAGGACTGTCTTATTGTAAAGGGTATATGTATCTAACGTCCTTTTCTCTTTATCCTTGACAAACATACCAAATATTATTTTAAAGTGTTTTCGAGATAAAAATCTTCTTATCTAACGTACTCTTTATTCTCATTACATGCTTTGTGTACGTTTTTAATTTTTAACAATTTCTTTAATGTGTAAGCAGCTTTAAGTAGAAGCAGAATCATCTTTATCTTAGGACAGCACTGACTTTTTCGTTAAAGAGATCAAATGTGATGGATCGCAGTTGCATGCATATACGTTGTAAGCCACACATTTTTATTTCTGTCATGTTTAATCAAAATATATGATCTTTTTATAACATTAATCAAAGCGAACTTATCAAAATGATGATTTTTTTACGTTACGCAACCAACAACAACAAATTAGTATAGTGTTACTTACAGTTAAGTGGATGGTATTGTATTTTAACTTGGTAGTATTTAATAAAGATATTTGTTTCAACAACCTTGAACAGTTAAATTTATTATGTGATATTAGAAATACTTTCAATAACGATGTAATAATACTTTAAAAGAAGTTACTGTTTCCGGAAAAGAATTAATCCTTGGACTTTGAGATTGGTGATGTAAACATTAAATCCCTTCAGTAGATATTGATGTTTTTTATGTGACATTACACTGGTATACATATTTTATAGACAGAAGTCCAGCTATTTTATGTGACATTACACTGGTATACATATTTTAGTAGACCAGCTATTTTATGTGACATTACACTGGTATACATGTTTTATAGACAGAAGTCCAGCTATTTTATGTGACATTACACTGGTATACATATTTTATAGACAGAAGTCCAGCTATTTTATGTGACATTACACTGGTATACATATTTTATAGACAGAAGTCCAGCTATTTTATGTGACATTACACTGGTATACATATTTTATAGACAGAAGTCCAGCTATTTTATGTGACATTACTGGTATACTGACAGTCAAGCTAATTTATGTGACATTACACTGGTACATACAGACAGAAGTCCATATTTTATGTGACATTACACTGGTATACATATTCCAGCTATTTTATACATTACACCGACAGAAGTCCAGCTATTTTATTAACTGGTATACCACAACATTACACTGGTAGTCAGCATTTTATTAAGTACATTAGTCACATTTAAGTACATTACC
Source organism: Mytilus coruscus (assembly GCA_017311375.1). NCBI lineage: Eukaryota > Metazoa > Mollusca > Bivalvia > Mytilida > Mytilidae > Mytilus > Mytilus coruscus. The sequence goes on from CM029604.1 coordinate 88,120,373, forward strand.
ATACATTTCTTTGAAGAAGTAAGACAACAGCCACAGATTTAGAAACATACTCATTATTCTATTGCAACTGGTCTGGTATCACATTATTTGTCTCAAGCTCATACCTGCCAAAAAGTGTTTTTAGTTTTTCAACTACCTTTTTTATACATGTCTGGTTCTCTTAATTTCTTTATCGTTAGTAGTTTAATCTGAATTTAGAAGGACAAATGTCAAAATTATACGCACCGATATCGTTCCGTCCGATGTGCCTTTCTAGATTAAGTTTCATCAGGAACAACATGCATTCACATCCAAAAGATTGTATGGCATAGCAATGGTTTAAGTGTTGTTGATATGAATGGCAAAAATGCTAAAACATAGTTTTACATGTAATAAAAGATTTAACCTCACCATTTGTCCAAATGAGTGTTAAAACACAAGGGATATCCACTTTCATGTCTTATATGCCTTCCAGTCAAAGAAGATAATAAAACATTTTTTTGCTCTGAAACGGATTTGGATTCGTTCCTATGATCTTTGATCAGCATTTACATTGAAAAGTAACAGTGGTCATCATTTCTTTATCATAATTATTCAAATCAATTCAGACAGAAATAGCAAACTGTGTATGATTTATATCGCAGTGACAAGGTTTTGGTGACATTGGCCACTTATTTCGACATTAGCCCCTGGCTTTTAAAAATCAAATGTGACCATTATCTTCATGATAATTTTATTGTCCTATATCAAATTAAATAACTAATCCCTTGACCTGAAATAGACATGAGAAGTTTGAATAAAAGAGGCCCTCATTCCAAAAAGCAATAAAAGAAGATTAGGGATATACGTCAATGTGAAAGCAACCCAACGATAAAAAAAACTAAAAACAACTAAAGGCAAGGAACAGATGACAGGTATGTGAAGATCTAAAACGTCACAACTCTATAAAAGCTGTGAATCTATCACAGAGAAACAATCAAGGAATAACCATCTTCGCTTTATTCTTCAAATAACAAAAATCTTTAAATAACGTAGTATACCCTGTTCAATAGTCATAAATGACTGTACAGATCCGCTGAGCTCGTTTGAAACACTAAATAAATGAATAAATAATTTTTAAATAAATAAATAATAAATAATTTTTTATTTCAAGAGGATAATCCCATTAGTTAAAACTAATCTTCCTGAGAGTCCTCAAGATAATAATAACATATTCATAAAGCACATACGGTATTATAATGATATATACACAGCATATTAAACTGCCTTCTTCATGACAAAAATAGTAACATTTTGTTTTAAAAGATACAAGTGTATTACTCATCTTTATTTCATTTGGTATATTGTTCAATATTTGAGAACAAGAAAATATTTAAGTTTTCTTTTTAAAATTTTTTTGTGGCTTCGGAGGTTTCAATAGTTTTTCATCAGCTGAACGTAAATTATAATTTTGGTTATCAGTAAAATGAAAGTGTCCTCGTAAATAGCTAGGAACCATATCCTTTTATGATTTAAATGCAAGTATTGCCTTTTGATATTGAATTCGTTTTTCCACATTCAACCGATTAAGTGCCAATCTGCCTAAGAATCAGGCAGTGGGGACAACATGACAAACAAAAACCAACTCAAGTTTACATTAATTCAAGTTCAAAATGTCTAATTGTGCGTGAATATATCATTCGTTTCCTTTTCCTGTTCTGGTATTTCAAGATATAATTTGGTTGAAATGAACTAGAAATTACTGATTAAGGGTAGCTCCATAATTTGCTATCTTTCTAACCAAAGGTTATCTAGAGATTTCTCGAATTACCAGACACCCAGAAACGAAACCCCTACCATTTCTAACTCATGTAATGTTTTTACATGACATGTTATCTTAATTTTTGTTCATTCCAATTTAGGTTATTGTCAATATATAAACCTAGAAGTTTTTCACAATCTACAGTCTCTAATCGGTCATCTGAAATATTGATATCTAAACTGTTTATAGTCGAATATAGACATTTTAGAGAACATGCGATCCTATCAGACTTTTTTAAGCTCGATTTGTCATATTAATATCAATTTATGAAATTTGAACAACGATACACTACAGGGTTCTGTTGTTCAACTTGTCGTTAAGCTAATCATATGATTAATTTTAACGAGTCGTTTAAAGTTAATCGCATGGTTAGTAGATACAATGATTAAATTTTGTTGTTCAACTTTTTTCAATCATTGAATTAGTTACTCACTGATTAAATTTTTAAATATATGATTAATTTTGGGTAATTAGCAAGTGTTTCACACAATGCATTGTAAATCAGGGCCTATAACTTCCTTTTCTGCTAAAAATCTTAACTTTCTTCTTTAACCTAGTTTTTGAGTGCCAAATATGATTGAATACATATCTTATAATATGTTCATATATTATATGGTAACATATTTTAGCTAAATCAAAATTGTCTGTTTGAGTTCAGAATGAAATGTGCTTGAAGGATTTGAAGGGAAAAATAATTTCAGAAATGCAGAAATTAATGCATGCTTTTTAACAAAATGTTCTTTTGGGTAAATTTTTCAATAAAAAACATTTCATCCACCCATGACTGATCATGACTAGGGCCAAATTTTTTCATTTGTTTGTTGTTGATTGCATAACAGTAAAGTTAATCTTTCATGGAATTGTGTTGATAGCAGATAATTGTAAGTCTTTGCTAAATATATATCAAAATGATAATGAGTCCTTTAAAAACCTGTAATTTCTGTTGTTAATGTTAGTACAACGTGATACTGATTCCACATTTTTTGTTTAATAAATGACGAAAACGTCATAATGTAGGCAACATCCGTGGAATGTAATCGCCGATGACGCTTTGGTGAAGAGTGCTTTCTTTCATGTCCGCATTTCTATCAAGTATGGCATGCCAAGTTAACATTTTAGATAATTATTACGGATGGTGAAAATAAATTCCGAACTGTGAACAAAGTTTAATGCCATATTGCACTGTGGTTTAAGTAAGAGAAGGTTTTAATTTTTTTGTAGTTGTAAAAAATGAAATTACGACTTGTTCAAATTCGTTACATTTATTAACAAAACCTTGCGCAAGTATTTTTTTTTTTTTGCAGTTAAAAACAACAATAAAGATAAAATAAAACTATCTGACACTATGATATATCTTGGGTATCCGATATTCACGCGGGGTGCATAATAGTAAATATCAAAACAAGATAATATGGTACAATTACCAATGCGACAACTCTCTATTTGTATACCAGTGACCAAATGACGAAGAAGTTAATATAACAACTATAGGTCACCTTATGTCTTTCAAAAATGAGCAAAACCCATACCACATAGTTAGCTATAAAATGCCCCGAAAAGACAAATGTTAAATAATTCAAACGAGAAAACTAATGATTTGATTTATGAACAAAACAATAAACGAAAAACAAATATGATATATAGCAACAAACGACAATCACTGAATTATAGGCTCCTGACTTGGGACAGACACACACAGAAAGATTATTATATACAAGGACACGGGAGAGGATGGTAGGGTCTCTTCCTATATAAAGGTATAAACAGACGTCCCACTGGTATGGGTAACTTTTTTTGGAATGTCAAATATATCAATGGGATGTAATTTCACGGAGGTAATATATCAATGTGTAGAAATTTATAGGTTAATGGGTCATACATGTCGATCTTTTGTTAAGATGTCTGTAAAAACTGTAACCAGCAGCAGTTGTTTATCTGCTCCCTTTTTGGTGGTCTCTTTTACAACTGGGTGTGATTATTCTACAACCGACCAACAAAGATGGAAGCGTACCATAAATAAAATATCTGATTTTTTTTAAAAATTTTTTTTATGGATTTGTGCTCGATTTGTAGTTACCTGTTTTATATTTTGTTATTGCCGTTTGTCTTAATTTCACCTCTTTTTTGTCATGGCGTTGTTTATTTTATCAAACTTATGATTTTTTATCCCCGATTTAGGGCGTCATAAATATGCATGAAGTATTTGCCACTGGACGTTCAGCCAACAACAATCAATCAATCATATATCCTTTAAACAGTACTATAATGACTTTAAAGATAATTATTTAATTTAAAAAATATTCGTTTAATCCTTTCAGCAGATATATACACGTCTCATATTGTTTCAAATTTAAAAAGAAAAAAAGAAGAAAAAAAAAACAACCCAACATTGAATATCAAAAGATCGCATTCTGTTCTGCATGGGTTGTTTGTCTCATGATGATGATGATGGATGACTGTTTAACGTCCAGCGCGGCAAATTAGATGCCTATTTAAGACTAGAATATGTTAATGCAATGTGAATATTAACCCTGCCGGATTTTTTAACGTGCTAATTCACAAGGTCTGCAGGTTTGTTACATTTGATGAATATGCCAAAGGATATTTTCAATGGAGAAACGACTTGTCATTAGTTGCGATATTTTTATACGTATTTTCCACAGCTATGATGTTGTTTCCTTAAATTGATCTTAATTTTCTGGTCCAATATTTAGTAAAATGTTTATATGAAGAGGCGAGCAAATCAGGGAAGTTTTCAAAATATACAGGATTCATGTTTTGTTGCCCTCGTATCACTTTGTATTTTAGATTTTATCATATCATAAGAGCTGTCTTTTCTTATATGTGAATCTTTAAACCTGATTCATAATTTGAGTCAAAATAAAAATCTGACTCTTTCTTACTATTAAATTGTTTTTATCAAACGGTATGTATAAAAACTAGAAGCTCTAAAAAGCCTGTGTCGCTCACCTGCATCTTCAACAATGGCAATTTTTAGTAATAATCTTTATTTAAGGGGATTAATTCTATCAAGAATAAACTGACAATTTAAGTCATGTTGACATATGTGTAGATCTTATCCTTCTGGTCTATTTTTCTTTTTAAAGTTTCAATTTATTTGTTATAGTTTTCGATATAAAAGGATGAAAATACCAAAAAATAGTAACAATCATCATTAAAGGGCAATAATTCCAATAAATAGTCGACAGAAGATTTCGGCTATTATGGCTTATTTGTCGATCTAGTCTTATGATCATTTTACTTTTTAAAAGTTTCTGTTAATCGATTTTAGTTTTCAAGATAATAGGCAAAAATACAAAAATTGGGAAAATCGTCATTAAAGGGCAATAACATTGATAAGTAGTCGACTAACGATATCGGCCACAGCTGATTTATTTGTAGACCTTTTCTTGCTTATATATATATATATATCATTTTGCTTTTGAAATTTCTATCTGTCTTTTATAATTTTGCAAGATAATAAGCAAAAGTGAATTTTCTTTGGGTAAAATTTGTCGTTTAAGGGACACAAATATACTATAAAAGAAACAGATCGCTTGAAATCGACATATTTCCTGATTATACATTTATACATCATAGTTTATCTACTTAAAATAACAATGTTGAAAAGTTGTTGCTTCACGAAATTGGTAGCATAAACAGTTGTTCGTTGTTTTCTATTACCTGATCAACACAGTATGACAGGTATTATATCCTAGGGAAATATGTTCATTCATCTAGCAAAATAGTATGACATGCGTTAAGCAACTTAAGTGTTCTACGATAGAGGAATTAACTTTCACAGAAAGATATTTTCGATCCGCAGTTATATTACATAAAACTGCAGTGTTAATGGGATTTTTTTCGGATACCTGCGTTATTCCGAATATACAGACAAAACTAACGTAATTAACTGTCAATGTAATGTTTATACATTGTTTTATCTGTCAAATTAATTGACGTTAACAGGCATCTTAAAAACTGTCATTTTGTTTTCGTCACAGAGTAATTATTAATCAACTTATCATAAATCATATGTGTTTCTAAGATCAGTTGTATAAATATGTGACCCATTGATTACAATATCATTAAGCTTTACAAAGAACACTATATATATTTAATTCAAAGATACACTAATGGTATCCAAATCACATAATTCAAACTGGGATGCGTCGGACATCTGACGGATACACCCGCTATAATAAAAAATTGGAAGTTAACAGGCATCAAGATCTGTTGAAAATGTTAAAAAATTATTATTCATAAGTTGCAGATAGTTCTGTTATTTTCATTATTTCTTTACTAAGTTAGTAGATGGCTATTTATAATAAATTACTATGTTAAGTATTTTCTATTTTCAATTTCTATTTTTATTCTATTTGTATCACTAAGCTCTAATTGTTTTTAGAACGAAGGTTTGTTACAGTACACATAACCAATATGGCACAATCACTATCTCGGAATAATTTTGGGGATACTCAATGCGTTACAAGGGCAGCATGCGTAACACATTTCGTTTGGGCAATGTAATAATGGATGTTACCCATTCTTTGCTTGTCACAAAATTATTACCTAAGTTCTCAGGCAGCCCTGAATAAAACGGGTAACTAGGCAGCCCTCTCGTCGGGTGAACGAATCATTTGTTTTTTCCATCTGACAGTTCTTTTGGATACATGTTTTAGTGTGCAAATGTTTTTTCACTTGAGGTTATCCGTCTCAGGTCGCAAAGTGAGCCCATACCCTCTAAGCATGGGCTGGGCCAGCGCTCAACATGCAGGTATATAATTTTAGAGTAGGCATTAAATATACTTGAGTTACCTATGTTTGACATGGGATGGGCCAGTGCTCAACATGTCACGCGTAGAGAGGTATAATATTTCGAAGTAACATCCGTTCTTCAAATTATGCTTCGAGCTCTTGTCAATACTCTCTATTAAACATGTTAAAGGCTCTCTTTGCTATTAAGTTCACATTGTTTGAGGTTTCATTTAATACTCTACGAGTTATGTTTCTGTTAGATGTATACTCAAGCGGCTCATAACTTTCTCCTTATGGTCTAAGTTATTTGAAGTCACAGTAATACATCTACACTCTATCGTCTATTGCAAATGCAGCGATAGACGCTCGAATAATGTGAATTTAATTTTTTTTTATTGAGACATGTATTCTATTTATTTTTTAAATACATATCAATCATAAGCATGTTGCCCGTAACGCCAACTTTTATATTTTTATATTTGTATTGTATTTATTGTGTTTTTAAGTTATTGCAAATATATTAAATATTTTTCATTTTTGATTTATTTAGATTTTTTCCATTGGATTATAATTATTATTATTATTATTATTATTATTATTATTATTATTATTATTATTATTATTATCTTAATTTTAATTTCCTTCATCAGTCGTTCTGGGTCTGTTAACATAACAGGTTTGATTAATAGCGCGGAGATGCTTCTAACACACATTAAATCTTAAATCAGCTGGGGGAAAGGTCATCGTCCGTTCATATCTTTGTTTGAAAGAAACACGGCACATAAATAGTGATGTTTTGGACAATGAAATTTTAATAATGAATTCAAGCTAGCTGCGGACGGTGCCAATAAATCTGAAGACAAAGAAAACGACACTGGAGATGACATTATATCTATAGCAGATACTTCGGCATCTGGTGATATGAATATAGTTCTTCTCATGATATTGTAGATGAAACAACTACAACAATTATTATCGCATTAACGCGAAGGGACTTTTCCTATTCCAATGGGGTGACAGAAACAGTACGTGAAAGCCGTATCCAATATTCAAACAGATTGAATCCAGAAGAAATAGACTTTTCCGCCTTGGCAGCTAATATCGTTAGTGAGGTCAATGAACATTCAAAAAATCAAAACAAAAGATTTACAAGTGCAGACAATTTATAAGGGTGTTTATGTTGGATTTTATTTGAACATTTAATTTGTTTTATTTAGTAAGTAATTTCATTGCTTTATAATTACTACAATATCTGAGTTTCATTTCATGTCAAGCAAAAACATTTACAGTTTAACAGTTTTATTATGTTTTAAATGGGTCTTCATTGATATGTCTTGTGCCATTTGTTTTCATTGTAGAGATTGTGAATAATTAGTGTTGAAGTTTAATGTGTGTGTAAATAATAGTAGTAGTTGCATTTTGTTTTATTTAGTTAATATAGACATGATAGAAGTAGAGTTCGATGACTGGGGCCAGTCATCATTTAGAGAGGAAGGAATGTTAGAGTGTTATTTTATCTTCCACTGTAATTAATTTTGTCATGTTAAAGTTTTGGTTATCGTCTGCTAAAGTCATTAAGTCAAATGGCTATCCTGCTATAGCATGTTCTCTAGGTCACGTAGTAAATACTTTTATATGATTGATATGTTTTGTTTTTGAAAACAAAGAGTTGGAGAATATTTGGAGAATATTTAGGTCAGTTGGAGAATATTTGGAGATTATTTAGGTCAGTTGGAGAATATTTTAGATTATTTAGGTCAGTTGGAGAATATTTGGAGATGATAGGTATAAAAGGTTCTTGGCAGATTTTGGAGATCTTGGGAGGACCTTTATAGATTCATAGAAAGTTGTGCTACATTACTATTTATTTGTATTTAGTTTTGATATTTTGTCCGCACAGTATTAGACACTGTTGCGTGGTTCTTGTCCGCTCAGTATTGGACACTGATGCGTGGTTTTGTCCGCATAGTATTGGACACTATGCGTGGTTTTTGTGTGCACAGTACTGGACACTGTTGCTTATTTTTTATACGGAATGTAATGAAATCCGTTTGTGATAACGTGTGAAAGTGATGTACCGATGAATCATTGAATCATACATTTTGTAAACTGTGTATAATGTAAATATAATGTAAATATTCGCCTGGAATGGAATTTTGATAAATCAATTTATTTGTATATTTTCTTTAACAACAAGACTGCACATCACTGGATTATTTGTCGTTAATTGTCTGTTATTTCAATGTACCCGATCTGACCTGAAAGTTTTACTATACTCGACCGCCATGGCAGTTTTGGTGTCAGAAGTAGGAAGTAACAAGGACAACTAGTGGATTTAAATATTCAACATATTGAATACCAGGTATAACTTTTCCAGTCTGATATATGAATTCCTAAAAGTTTTATAGAACTGACTGCTAAGATCCGTTTTTTGAATAACAGAGTTATTGTTTTCTATACAAAAGACCTTTATAATAATAAAATCATAGCCATTATAGGTTAAATTATCTGTTTTATGGCCCAGAGGTCAGGGATTTTTCTTTTTTTTTTTGCCACTGGGGCCTCAAATTTGCTAAATAATTCTGCTGTTTCTGTGAATATGGAATATTTAGTACATTTTTAGGATAGAACACACTATTGTTACTTTTATTGAGGAATTTTTGTATCTCTAGCTTGTATTTTTTTATGCCACGGTCACAATAAAGCATATTCAGGTATTACGGCTTAATTATGGGTTTTCGACATGACAAAAACACTCCAACAACAATATTCATCAAGGATCTATGAGTTTCAATGACTGCGAAGAGTTAACATAAGCACTTCTTAACACTTTAAATTACAAATATGCAAATATTATGAACTTACTTTGCATACAGGGCTTTAGGTAGACTATATATACTGTTAACTGTTAATTTATGCTGAGTCATCATAGTTAAGGCCCAGGATTTTCTCAATCTTCATGAAATATTTATAAAGCTTTATATTTGAGTTAAATTCATTAAAATGTCTGAAGATAAACCAGATTTGGTGAAATTCTACATGTTCTCTCTGTTCACCCAATAGGTTGCACTTCTGTACCAAGTCAGGAATATGACAGTTGTTGTCTATTCGTTTGAAGTGCTTGTCCTTTTGATTTTGAAATTTGATTAGGGACTTTCCGTTTTGAATTTTCCTCGGAGTTCAGTATTTTTGTGATTTAACTTTTTCTGTAAATATAGACAATGCAATTTCCCATAGAAACCCCTTTTAAGGCTTAAACTGTGCCACTTTTACTATGAAGTTTCGTAAAAAAATTATATCCTAGAATGGAAAGTTCATATGTGCTACAATTTTTTTCAAAGGTCAAAATATAGGGCTGTGCGGCATATTTTCATTTATATGCCCAGTTCTTCTAAGAGTTTAATCTTATACTAAAATTCCGTACTACCCCTGCCTTCACTTTTGGTTCTCCCAAGAATTAAATTTCGCCGCTATCCATGTGCATTTATACTGGTAACATTCCCAAGTTATGAGATGAAACATAGAGATCATATCTGGGAACCAGTACTTAAATAAAACAAAATATCTATGAATATCATATATCTCCCCAAAAGAGGCATGGTTTGTTAAACAGCTGTATTTACAAAGTGCAACCTATAGAAAGAAATAAATTCATATGAAAATGCAAGATTTCAAGGTGTGTAGAATAAAGTAACTTATTGAAAACAGATGCTGGTTTTTATATTGAATATATTATGTAGAGAGTTTTTTTTCACCCATTTGTATTTTCCCTGGTAAATGGAATATGTAAAATACAAGCAGGGACCCCTCTGGCAGCTGCCCTAGACTACTTAGTGTTTATATATCCAGGTGATTTGAAATTAAAGATATTATTCACACACACAAAAAAAAAGTAATACAAGTAATTATTTGCACACTGTACATTATAAATCACTCTTGTTACACACCATAAAACAAAATGTTTCTTTTGATGAACACATTAAAGACATTTATTCGCATAATATCTAAATACAATAAGCATGTAAATAAAATAATGGTTTCTTTAGAAATAAAATTAGCTAGTAGTCTTTGATATTTAAAAAAAAATGAAGGAATAGACAACCTGGGACCAAGAGACTGTATTATTCATGTAAGTCCCAGGTGCGACAAATTGTCATTGAATAAATAAATAAATAAATTGTAAAAAAACGAAACTTCACTTTGTAAAGAGATATAAGAAGATGTGGTATGAGTGCCAATGAGACAACTGCATAGAATAAACTGAGTCATGCTATTGTTTTAGAAACTATATTATGTAGTGGCATTGTAAAAAATGAGTTATGCTATTATTTTAGAACTTCACTTTGTAATGCTTTTTCTTCCTTTCTGCGTTTTGGGTTTTATTTCAAAAACTATGATAGACAGAGATATACTTTCAGAAAAACTGATCAACGAGGAAAGAGTTAAAATACGTTGACATAACTGAAATAATCATTGCCTTTCTTGAAAAGTTTAATTTTTAGGTGAAGAGAGGCAATAAACAGCTTAAATGGGCTTAAAGATAAGATTTAACAATGGGTTAACATTGCTAAAATTGTGAATCAATTTTCTTTAGCAGTTATTGGCCGAAAAGATTTTTTAGCTAAATTTTGAGATTTACAATTAGCTTAAAAACTATAATAGATAGGGAGAAAATTTGAACACCAAGATAAAATCTACATTTTGCAGAATACACAATTTATTTGTTTTTAAGAAGGAGTTTTTTTTTATATTATCCACAGAATACAAAAGTAGCAATTGAGCGGGTTTAGAGTAGTTCCATTTGCCAGGGAAGGACCATTCTATATTTTGTGATGGGGATAAGGGATGCTGAACGGAATAAATGTTTTGGTGTCTAGAGCTGACTGGAGATAAAACAAATATGCCCAAGACATGCTGAAAATGAATTTTCTGTACATTCAGATGCACATACGATTTAAAAAAAAAAGAAATAAGTGTGTACACAACGGAAAATATTTTTTTCGACTAGGAAAAAATGAAATAAGTAATCCAGCCTTATAACGGTAAGCATGATTATTCTGTCCACGCAAAACCTCTTGCTCAAAAGCCCAACTCTAACCAAAGAAATAAATTGGTTGTTCTCTAAGCAATTTTATTGGTTTCGCCTTGTTTGTGTAGATTCAAAGGACCTGTCTTAAATATAACATTTGATCTCATGTGGAGAGTTGTCTCATTGGCAATCATACCACTTCTTATTTTTGTATTTGATTTTATAATCAAACCCTTGTTTTTTTTTCAACCTTGAAATTGAATTTACCATATAATTAAAGGAGACGTGACACGATTTTTTAATTTTTGCTTTTTATAATTAAATTAATAAATATTAGTATTAAAACATGTTTTGTACAATTTTGCTGGTTAAAACCTGATCAATCTGATTTTTTAGGTCGAAGAATCCAGCGCTTGTCATAATGAATGATTTTTAATTAGATAACTATCACGTGATCGTGCTTACGTCAGTGGTTACAAGCTGGGAAAATGTCTCTAACTGGACGATGTCGATACACTATGGACGGTATTGACAGCACTTTTCCCGATTACTGACAAACTACAAAGACAATTGACCTCATCCATTTGAGCCATTGTGTGTGGAAAATAACCAAGAAAAGGATATTAATTATTCATGCGAAGTGTCCAACAACGACGATTTTTTGGACAATACCGATCGGATTGTTACCATACATATGGGTTTGTCTGATGAATAAATTTAATAAACCACTTTCTGCATTTTTTTTTTTTATTTAAATAGAACTACTTTAAATCATGATTGAAAATATAAATTTCTAATTATTGATGATCAAATTGTTCTTTTTTCTCTCTGTTACGGTAATGATATAATTATGTGTGCACCAGAAACAGAAAAAAAACGAAAGTAAGTCAAACTAGGCGTTCGCAAAGGGTCATTTTTTATTTTATTTTTTGCGGTTACGTAGAGACATTTAATAGGTATAAATTATCACCAAAAGTTATGCTTCTAATTTTTTTGGTTGGAAACCATACATCACACCAAGGACAAATCCTTTTTCACTCTATTTCTGCATTAAGATATTCAATTAACTATTTTTTTACTTTCCCCCTTTTATGTAAACAATTCAATTCAGTAGTTTATTTACGTCTCACCTTATGTATATAATTACACAATACAAAACATTTATTGGAGGCTGTTGTTTTAGCAATTAAATTTTGACACCTATAGCATACTTAACCAGGTTAAAGGTAAGAAGGCACCTGTAGTGTGGTTTAGTCACGTGTCATTTCTTTCCCCAATTGGATATTTTGCATCAAAGAAAAGGTAAGAATTAGTATATATGCAAACATTTCTAGCCGTCAGTGAAATTTGTTCTCAGTGGACTGTCAGATTTAACAGGTGAAGGCAAGGACTCCCAGGTCTGAATGCTTTTTCATGTTTTCAGTCGGATTTAAATAATGAGAACTGGAACCTTACACGAGCAGAAATTCTCACTATAGTAGAGGGGTCGGTAGAAGTAGAAGCTTAACTTAGGGAACGGCCATTGTTTATCAGATGAGGGGTATGTTCAAATTTTTCACCACATAATGACCCCCCCAAACTTTATGAACCACATAATGACCCCTTCCCCTTACCACATAGCTTCAAAACTTTGACCCCCAAACAAAAATCCAATATAAGAATGTAAAAGACTTATGATTCACATTCTCGTATCATTTCCTTTTTGTTTGCTTTTTGCCTAACAATTTCCTATGAAGTTATAGACTTGCAAGCATACACGGCAGGAATATTACTTTTCCATCTCAAGAAGTCAATTAAAAATGCATCTGTTATAAACATTTTTATATATCTGCATATTCTTAAAAGCAATAAAAATAAGATCTATATACAGATTGTCTATAAGTTATCAACACTGGTTAGGGTATTTAATTGGTGGTGCATAGGGTATTGTATGGGCGTACTACAGGTATTCATTAAACTTCAGGTAGTTGTACCTGTATTACTGTAACACTAATACATTCCAATCTCACCTGTGCCCTCGGCAAAACCAACATCCAGGATGTACACAAAGAGCTTATGAACTAATATTGCGTAATAACTATGTCTTATCAATCCCCCATGTGGCGTGACACCTGAAGCTTCCAACTTCAAACGAGACCTGAAATTGCGAAACCCAGTTACCTGTACCGTACACCTGTGACCTATGATGAACTCATGGCATGGCACCCGAGGTCCCAACTCTGGATTCCTTATGAAAGTGGGCGGAAAGAAGTGTAGTTTGGGCTTGTTAAAAAGTCCCATCTTTATACCTTCTAAGTCTGCGTATCATTCGAAAAACAGAAAATATCATGTAAATATTCTTTTTAATTATGATGTTGAATCCATCGGCATCACACATAATAATTGTTTATCACTGTCAAGCGTTTTGTTGGATAATAATCGAAACTAGATTTGCACTGTACTCATATGTCAATATGAATGAAAGGAACCACTGACGTAGTAGCCTCGTTCTGAGTGACTTCCGGGATAGAAATATGCATATTTGACAGGTCGGTAAATCGTTGCTTTAAAAGCTCATTAAAATACATATTTTACCAAATATTTGAAACTTATATTGCTATCGATGTATTTTTTGGGAAAGTTAAGTGTAAAAAAATATTTTGAATCACAAATTGAAAATCGTGTCATGTCTCCTTTAACTATTCTGGATTATGCATATGTACACTCAAGTCAGTGTAATACACTTATTCGGTACTTACAATGTGTGTTCTTCGAAGGGATTACTAATTTATAGGAAACTACATGTTTGAATCAATTTTTTAAAAGTTTTTGTCTCAATGAAACCGAAAATATATTGTTGCTATGCACCTTTCCAATATTAATAAATTATTGCATGGCAACTTTCCAATATAGATAAGTGGTTGCTAGGTACTTTCACACTATAAATGAATGGTTGCTTAGGACTACTGTGATAACATTCACACCTAATCCTGGTCTAGTTACTAATCAATAGAGTCCTGAATCAAAACATATATGGTTACTAGGTTCTTTTGTATCAAATAAGGGTGTTTGCTAAGCACTTTTGACAAGACCTTGACTTCTTTCTGTTGACCTGTAAACAAAACAGAGGCTTTAATCATCCTGTACATTTTCCCCACGTATTGTTTGCTTATTTTTATTATCTGTTCTTACAAAATCCAATTAATATATATATATAAGGTCAAAGGTAAAGATCATATATGACCTATGACCTTGAGTTAAATTGAATGTCATTTAATGGTCAATAGTTTTCACATCATAACCATTCAATAGTAATTACTATTTTCGGGTAATCTACCTAACATGGTCGAATTTCTGAAGAAAAAACCAAAAATGGCACATTTTGGTTTCCATAGCAAGAATTCTAGCACACTGATTCCTAAATATTTTGTTGTAAATTATTGACTAGAAACATTGATACTTAATATTTATTACCACAACTTAAATAGAGGTGGATGCAAAACTGTATATTTTGTTCTTGCTAAATGTGTACAATTTGCCATCACAGATACAATGAAAAATGACCTCTGCTCTTACGGTTGTCACAATATTCAGCGAAAATATTATATATATCTGACATTGCTGTTGTATTTGATAATTATCATGTTTCTAAAAAATATTAACAAATATCATGAAATAAAATCTGGTTTTGCCACGTCTTAGATTGTGATTTAACATCTATGTTGTCAGTCTTCTAAGTACCGAACGTGACCTATTCCCGAATATGACTGTTTTGCCGAATGTGAATTTGTATTGCTAAACGACGTAACTTGGTTTTATACATCCAGCATTCATGTATATATTTATGATGTTTCTGTTGTGGTTTCCGTTGGATATTGTGTTATGTCTTATCGTTTGTGGTTTGAATTCTGTATATTCGGTACATTTCACGTGTCTTATTTGTCAGTATAGGCGAGTTAATTTTCATATTCCATGGATAAAGCATTGTGTTAGTCCAAATAATTAAGACGTCGTCACAGCATTTCAGTATCGTCATAGTCATGATAATTGTTTGGACTATTATTGTGAAAATAATTGTATGAATTTCAAGATTATATATTCGTTAGAAAAATACCTCACTGTTTGTGATGTCCTGTGCTGTCGTTAATGGAAGATGTTCGTTGTTATTCTGCGGTTTACATTATATTATTTATTTGTGCGTTTTTCTGTGCTGAGTGTTCTTGCGTTTGTTTGTGTTGTATTTCTGTCACGTAGTGTTGTCATTTTAGCAATATTTTTTAATATTGCCATATAAGCGGGAGGTGAGGCTAGCCATAATACCAGGTTCAACTCACCATTTTTTCTTAAAGTGTCCTGTACCAAGTCAGGAATATGGCAGTTGTTATCAAATAGTTCGTTTCTATGTATGTTGGCGTTGGTTTTTGTTGCCCTTCAGTGTTTCTGTTGTTCCATTGTTTTCCTCTTATAGTTGATGTGTTTCCCTCGGTTTTAGTTTGTAACCCGGATTTGTTTTTTTCTCTCAATTGATTTATGACTTTTGAACAGCGGTATACTGCAGTTGCCTTTATTTGCTTCAGAATTCAAGCAATTTTTCCAATGCTAAATCCCCCAAAATGTACGGAAAAACTCATTGACTTGGTTGCCATGGCAACCGTGGCCTAGTAACACTTTGGAAGGTATTTTTCTTACTTTTTCACTTAATTATATGGTCAGGCTAAGTTTCAGGAAAATCGGTGACAATGCATGCCGACCCCTCTATATGCAATGGTTGGCGGTTAAAGAGAATTGCTCTTAATCGAATTATGATATTTGAATTATGGTAAATTATTGTTGTCAATAAATTTACCGTGCGGCTTTTTACCTTTGATGAATATTTTCAAAGGAAAATTATCATTGGAGGAACGTCGTTGTCATTAGTTAACAATTATTGTAAAGAATTGCGGTGCATATATATATATATATTTCACCAACTATGATGTCGTTTCCTTAAATTGTTCATAACGTACTGGTCCAATGGTTAGTAAAAAGTTTGTACGAAGAGGCGAGCAAATTTAGGGAAAGTTTCAAAATATACAGGTTTCAGTTTTTTGTTGTTCCCTCGTATTTTAGATTTTATTATACCATAATAGCTGTCTTTCCTATATGTTAATCTTTACATCTGATTTATATCTAGAGTCAAAATAAAAATCTTTCTCTTTCTTACTATTAAATTTTTCAAACGGTATGTCTAAATCCTAGATGCTCTAAAGACCCTGTGTCCCTCACCTGCAACTTCAACAATCACAACTTTTTAGTAACAATCTACAATATAGGGAAATAACTCTACGAAGAGTTAACTTACAATTTAAGTCATGTTGAATGCAAAAACAAATTTAAAAAAAACTCGTCATTAGAGGGCAATAACTTCAATAAGGAGTCTACCTGCGATATCGATCATGTGATTTCATTACAGATCTTGTCTTGCTTCTATCTATATATTATCATTTTCAAGATAAAAGGCAAAACAAAAAAAGTAAAATTCGTCGTTTAAGGGCAATAACTCCTATAAGAAGCCATCCGACAGTTTTGATGTTAAAGACATTAGGTAGATCTCATCAATCTGAACATTTTTGCTCTGTCTGATTTCTGCTATAGCAGTTTTCAAGATAATAGAAAAAAATGCTTTTTCTCTCTATGTACTAGTTTTATACATGTCGGCCATGTTGATCAACAGAATCGGACACATTTTAAAACTAAATACCTTATTGATGATAGTGGCCAAGTTTGGTTAAATTTGGCCAAGTAGTTTCAGGGGAGATGATCGTTGTAAAAGGTGATGTCATTACGAAACACGACACTACAAAGTGGCTATAACTGTCAGGGATCAACAGTCTAGGTTCATTATAATATTAATAAATGTATGATATCGATTTAAGAGCGCATGTTTTTCTAATAAATTTAATCAGGAACGCTTGAGACAATAAGTCATATTTGCTCAGTAACAACAATTTTGGCATGCGAGGAGACACATTTAGGCACAGCAGATAAGCAGTTTGGTGAAGGAGAATATTTGCCTTCTTTTCCTGGATTAAGCATTTATGTTTCAAAAGGATAGTCTACGTCGCTTTCTTTGCCACAATTTTACATTTCAATTGAGTCACTTTTAACTATCGGTTCCCCTCTGTCCCTCAGTTCTTTTTGTCGCTTTTTATGATGAGCATAAATTGCGCTAGTCATTATCAGTAATGCAATTACTATTACTACTCCTATACCAATCATGAGTAGTTTAACAATGTCGTCTGATTCGACTATTTCTATTGAATCTTCTGTTGAAGTTAGATACTTCACTGACGAGTATGAAGTATCTTTAGAATACATTTCTAACTTTTTGTTAGAAAATGATATACCTTGTGTAGTTAACCCAATAAAAATTCTTTTTAATGGATTTTGTTTCGACGTTTTCGCAGGGCTAGTCGTCGTTACATCATTGGTAGTTTCCGGTTTATGTGCTGTACCAATTGCAAATGTTGCAGGTTTATTATTCAGTGTTGTTTTTGTTTTCCACGTCGTTGTAATGTTATTTTTAGTTGCTGTCGTAAAGGTTGAAGCTTTGATTGACATGACTTGTTTAGAAATTGGTTTAAATATAGTAGTTTCTCGCGTAGTTGACGTTGTTTCTTTCATCGTTGTTGTCGTCATAAACATGTGCGTCTTTGTTATTTCTAGGGTTGTCATTGGTTTAGAACTAATAACAATTGCTGATTGTTTAACTGGTACACTATTTGTCTGATAATCAGTAGTTGCTTCAGTTACTACAGGAGAGGTGGGTTTCCTTATTCCTGAAGTTATGTGTGATGCTTTAGGCGATTGTGTGTTGTTTACAGTTATACATTTAGTAGTTGTTACTAGGTAGCCAGTTGATAGAACACCTGTAAGGGAAGATAATAGTTCAACAGAGTTTTTGTTTAGTTCAGTAACTGCTGCTGAACTCAACGAAGCTTTATTACTTCCGACTGGTCTACGATGCATCGTTGTTACCATATCTCGTGGTTTATTTAATTTTGTCCAGTCTGTGGTTTGCATGACAGCCTCGGTTGCATCGATTGTAGTTGTTTCTTGATTACTAAGAGCACTGTCCGTAAAATCTACCAACAAAACAATATTCATTAAACACCAAAAGACTCTTTTTAATCATTCCCGTATTTACAACTTTTAAAAATGCGACTTATCAACATAATTTAATTTATCATGTGCAAACCAGCGGATGCCACTAGTAAAACGGGAACTGTTAGCCCATCCTGTCCACCGATCTCACCTTTAGCTTTTGATAGGTTTAAGTCAATATATGTGAAATTTAAATCTTTCACATTAAATCATGCATAATTGTTAAAATAATCATACGTATCGATAGTGTAATTTTGGTAATGTCGTAGGGTTAGACACGAAACATTTACTTCAGCGAAAGTATGATGACAGTAGTGAAACTTTGTGCATTCTGAAGCAGCCGAGTTTATCCTGTCTTTGCTGGGATTAAAGGTGCTTTATTTATTATCTATATGTAATTACGTTCTGTCATCGGATTGAAATGTGATAAGACATTAAATTACCACTTGATAGTTTATCAAAATGATATACCAATTCCTCATTTTAAATCGGGAACAATTTGCATCAATCAATTGAATTAAATAGATCCAAATATTGTTATAGAATCAAACAGATCCAAACATTGTAATAGAATTCAGTTGTAACTGAGATTACAATGACTTTTATTTTATATTTTGTAACTTATTAGTTTTGACATCGGTTAAATGATAATAATGTATTAGTTGTTCAAATGTTCATTTACGTTTTGTATTGAAATTTAAATCCTCATGAAGTAAAAGGTACTTGTAAAATTTAAGTTTAAAATTTTAAGTCTGACCATTTTTGGCAGGTATCCGAGGAATAACAGTACCGTTTTGTAGAACATTGTTGGTTGAAAAGGCAGTTTCACTGTCGATACAGAGACGAACAAGTGAAACGAATCTTTGTGGCTGTCAAATCAATAATTGACGTTGGCAACTCTTTAGATGAATGAAAATAACACTCTAAATTTCGTTCGTCTGAATCAGTTTTCTGGATTACCTCCACCGGGAAACTTAAACTTAAACTTTTGAAAGCCAAAAGGAACCTTTAATTGATAGCCTAATTCCTCTAAGGTTATCATTCCTCGAGAAAATTAGATTTGTTTTTAATGATATCAGTACCCAAGCGCTGATTACTGAGTAATAAAGGCAAAAGTAGTATACATATAATTAAATGATACTGTTTGTAATTCCTATTATAATACAATACTCTTAAATACTCAAAATTAACATTTGAAATATCCCCCAAAAAACATCTACAGCTTCTACGCAACGTTATTGCCAATGAGTCCTACTGTCGCCCATGGAATTGTTGACAGATGTCATCTAAATTAATAATAAACTGTTAACACAGAGATATGTCTCGCATTTTTGTAATTTTGATAATGCAAATGTTGAAATTAAAATAGCAATACTTTAACATGTAAGTTATGCAAATATTCAAAGTCAATGAACCATGATTAACGGTACATGGCTAAACAATCTCCATTGAAATGAGATATGCCAATGCTAATACAACTGCATACCAAATACCATTGACTTATCACAAGTCGTTCCCTTTAAACAAATCTAAACACAAACATTAACTTTTAAACTATGTTAAAGTTTCAAAGTCAATGAACCATGATGAGGGGGTGGGGCTATATAATCTCCATGGAAACGAGACTTGCAAATGCCAATAGATTTGCATACCAAATATCATTGAATTAACATTAGCGGTTCATCTTAAACTGATCTAATCACAAACTAATACATGTAAACTAAACCAAAGTATTAAAGTCAATAGACCATAACTGAGGGGGCATGGCCAAATACTCATAATGGAAATGAGATGTGCTAATCCTTATACAACTGCATACCAGTTAACATTGGCCTACCACTAATTGTTCCCCTTGAACTGACCTAATCACAAACTAATACATGTAAACTAAGCAAAAGTTTCAAAGTCAATATACCATGACTGAGGGGGCGGAGCCAAATAATTTCCACGGAAATGAGATATGCCAATGCTTATACAACTGCATACCAAATATCATTGACTTACCTCTAGTGGTTCCCAATAAACTGACCTAATCACAAACTTTTACATGTAAACTAAGCAAAAGTTTCAAATTCAATAGACCATGACTGAGGGGGCAGGGCCAAATAATCTCCGTGGAAATAAGATGTGCCAATGCTAATACAACTGTATACCAAATATCATTGACCTACCACAAGTGGTTCACCATAAACTAGTCACAAACTAATACAATTGTTCACGCCGCCGCCGCCGCCGACGCCGGAAACAGCATACCTATGTCTCGCTTTTTGACTCCGTCAAGGCGAGACAAAAATGGCGTACAAGCCACATTGCATTCGATTAATGACTGAAATCACTATGTAGACAATGTTTTGGAAGAAAAATCTGATAAAGATAAATAACTAAACATTTAGAAAAAGATTTCTTCGGGACGCTGAATCTTAGCTTTAATTTGTTTATTGCAGAAATTTAATGTTAACAAGTAGTGGGTTTCCTTGTTCCAGAAGTTATTTTTTGTGCCATATCATATATGTGATTGTAATTGTTTTTATAGTAAAACTTTCGGTTGTATCGATTTCAGTTGTTTTTTCGATAATGAAGAGTACTGTCCGTATAATCTACAATTAAAAATATGTATTAAAGCAAACAATTTCGGATTTACATCTTTTACTGACTGACTGTGACTTACCAACATTATTTAACTAGTTATGAACAAAACGGCGGATGCAACTAGCGGAACCGGATTGTTAAAACTGTTTACTCTCCATGTGCACCGGATTTTACCTTAAGTTTTACTAAATTCATGTCAATTTATGTGTCATTTCAAGCTTCCGAAGCACTGATTGCTGAGCTGACATTACGGTATTGTTTACTTATTCTAATAGAATACTCGCAATAAACTCGAAGCAAAACATTTATAATTTCTTGAAAGCGTCGACAGTTACAACGAAAAGTTGCTGCAAGTCAGACGTCATTTAATCAAAAATGGCGTTACATGTCACATTATATCCAAATAAATACTGAAGTCACTTATTTAGACAACTTTTGCCTAGAAACCAGAAAAAAACAACAAATAACATTAATCGAAGTAAATACGTAAATGAAATTGAGAATAGAAACGGGGAATGCGTCAAAGAGACAACAACCCCACCAAAGAGCAGAAAACAGCCAAAGGCCACTAATATAATAAGCAAATATATAAATACAAAAATTAAGCAAATATGTGATAAATGTGATAATACATAAATAACTCAACAACCAAAAATAGCCTTCATCAAGACGCTGAATCTTAGCTTTTGTTTACTACAGAAATATATGTTTTAGGATTTCAGAATTAATATTAATTCAATAATACTGAAAGAGATCAATGTCATACCACCTTTTGCTAAGCGGAATCAATTCGGGAATACAAATTCTACATACAGTGATTTTTTAATAGTGGAATTATTAAAAAAAAAAAAAAAAAATCGATAAGAAAGAAATTCACAGTTTTTCTTGAATACTGATTTACAGAACATCAGTTTGAAAATATCTCTGTAATATATGAATGGTTTACCAAAGGTTAAGGTTAGCAATGTAGACTCAATCTGCATCTCCTTTGATTAGCGACAAAAAAGCAGGGTTGTATAGTGATAAACCCAACTTTTAATTATCTGATAAGCTACGAAAAAAGCGTTACTATAGTGTGGCAATGTACGTGTGCTTGATATTTTATGAGTACCAAAACCAGTTACCGTCACATCTGAATCTAGCCCCTAATTGATAACAAAATCTACCAACCTGAACAGGAATACCATAATTTGCTATTGTAAGAAGTAAAAAAGAAGGTACGTCTAATAAACCAAACACAATATATGACTTCATAAAGCGAAGACGTCATGTCATCGCACATGTATCTTTGCACGATTCGTTAAATCCTATTAACTCTGCACTTGTCTGTCGTAATCCGATAAAAACAATGAAAAAAATGTCTGAAGATAAGAGGAGCTTGTCGTTTTTATATAGCGCGTTCGTTACTGCACATACTGACAAGTGGCGGTAATTTGTTACTGACAGTTACTGGATAAAGGAAGATGTGTAAGAGTGCCAATGAGACAACTCTCCATCCAAGTTACAATTCATAAAAGTAAACCATTATAGGTCAAGGTACGGCCTTCAACACGGAGCATTGGCTCACACCAAACAGCAAGATATAAAGGGCCCCAAAAAATTACTAGTGTAAAACCATTCAAACGGAAAAACCAACGGTCTAATCTATATAAAAACGAGAAACGAGAAACACATATGAACTACATAAACAGACGACAATTATTGTAATCAGATTCCTGTCTTAGGACAGGTGCAAACATTTGCAGCGGGATTAAACGTTTTAATGGTACCAAACCGTCTTCCTTTTCTGAAACAATAGTATAACATCACAACATAGAAAAACACACTATAAAATACCAATTGGAAGGCTTAACTCAATCAAAAGACGTAAATTAACTCACAATGAACGAATGAGTTTGACCTGTGACACCTGAATGCAAGTACACAGTTAATAAAAAAATTACAAGGGATAAATAATTAAAGTCAAAAGTAAATAAACAGGTTTAAACAAAGTTAAAGTATGATATCACTGTGAAATTTCAAACAATTTTTAGAAAATCATCACTTTTGAAGAAACCTGCGTCATATTATACACAGGTAAATGAAAATAATTTTGTTGTTAAGTATACTTCTTCTTCTGTGTGTATAAAATCTTCCGTTTAGGAATACCAAGAAATTTCTTTAATATCACTAAAACTAATCTAACACTTGGTACATATGGGGTGAATATCAACAATAAAAATATACAATAAGTGCTAGATAAAACTTCCTGTACAGGTCCAAGAACAGCATCTAAGGAAAAATGAAATAATTTTGATGTTCATAGAACGAAGAAGTGAAAATTTGTAGTAAATTAAATACCAAATAATCAAAGCTGGTATATAGACAAGATCCATGTTAACATTAAATAACAAAAAAGCATTACAAATAGTATCAATAGGTCAAATTAAAAAGAAAGTACGATTTGAGAGTACTCGCAGTAACTGACAGCTAGTTAAAAGCCAAAACAATTAAGAATAAAAAATCATGCATCAGAGACTAAAATCAACTAAAATACATCTCAGGGATTTAGTATTTTAACGTCATGAACAGTCAAAGAAGACATGACTTGTGCAATGCCAAAAATAAATGTATCGACAGGTAGTAGGATAGTTAGGATTGACTTCTTTATAGATAAAAATGAACGTGTGTGTGTCTCTATACATCCCGTTTGAAAAGAAAATACGTTTTAATTTGCTAATGACAAAATCGATATTACTGGTCCACTAGTATACACCTTATCGCTATTTGTCCGCCATTACTGGACATCACAAAGGTTCCCATAAAATTTTGACGTCACAATAGAAAATATCTGACGCCACAATGGAAGTGATTGTTGTGTGACGTCTAAAGTTCAAGCGGCGCAGATTCTCGGGTCAACCGGCGCAGATTTCCAAATAGCGATAAGGTGTATTGTAAATGTTTGTCAAGATATCTAATTGATTATGAAATAAAGACAATTGTCATTTATTGTTAAACGACTGTAAGAGTGATGTTCAATAGTAAAACTTACCATCCGAACAGTTGTACAGTCTAGGATCATCTACAGAAATATCACTCAAGTAACTTTTTAACCTCGTACCTTCAATTATAAACTAAAAATACAAAAACAATATTAAGTCACTTGTGAAGATTGTAATGAAAATGCATTTGTCTATAAAGATTTGAAAGAAAAGGATTTTTAAGAAACCTTACAATATTTTAGAGTAAATAAATTTTTTTAGATGATGCTATCGACATTCCCAGATTGAAATATCAAAATGTACGCAATAAATTATGTCTTTTGCAGAATCATCGATGACCGGGTGAATGCCTACAGCGACCTAAAATAGTAATAACACAGTGTTTCAATAAAACAAAGTACAAAGTGAAGGGTTTCTTTGTTGCATTTGTTTTTTACTCGGATTCACCTAATGGGCTTTCAGGAACTGCTTGATAAGGGATGAAAAATGTACATAAATGCATTGAAAGATATATTTAACCAAAAGGTACTTCAAACAGCAAAACCATCTAAGGTCAACTTGTACCGTTATGTTCTCTGCGTTTAAGAAAATGTAGAAGTTGAGATCTATATAAAAACATATATAATAAACCATGGCCAAAGACAAAAAAAAAAAAGACTACTCGGTCGTTTATGTAAACAAATTCAACTTTACTGCAATCAAATGTCTCACAAAATTGAAATATCCTTTGATAATAAAAAAAAAATATATAGAAATCAAACCGAAGTAATAAATTGTGTGACTCACAATTTTGTAAAAAATTACAAGAACAAGGAACAGGGAAATTTATTTTTTTTTCAATTGTAGAAAAACTCGAGATCGGTGGATAAGGTGTGTGGGTGGTTTTTGAATTTATCTCAATTGTGAAACTATGTTAATTGTATATCATGAGGGCGTAATATAGATGTTGATATTTTTTGTAATTTTGAATAAGGAAAAAAAAAAAAAACAAGGATTAAATGTGGAATCTAGTATGCAAGAAAAGCTAATTACATATATATTATCCTTCAACGTGCCATTAGAAATCAATATTCACATACTATGTGCTGTTTTGAAGACATCTCTAAAAATGATTCTCAGGGAAATAATTAGACACTTTAAAGCTAAAAACTGTATAGACAACATTCTCGTAGTTTCTTGAACAATAATTTTAAATTGGACTTTAAATTGTTGTCCTCGCAAATACAAAAAGAAAGAGCATCTTGCAAATGATCTTTTCCTCGATATTGACACAGATGAACCACTTTAACTAGATTCTATGACAAACGTGATGATTTCAGCCCATTTCTCACCATATACACACATTCTACTCATCGTATGTTCAGGGGTGTTGAAATATCAAACTCTTCACCTGCACAAGTACTACACAAAAATCTACTTGCCCATTTTGTAACTTGTCCTTACTGTCTGCTGTTGCACATCCCTAGCTTTCAAATATTTAAGTTTCAGTGTTCCTGATGAAGATTAATCCACAAAAGCGCGTCTGATGCACGAAATTCATAAAATGTTTTTTTTTTTTTCGTTTACAGAAATTACTTGTCCTAGTCAAATTGTTGGAACATGTGTACTTGTCCGGGAGATTTGGGACAAGCCAGACAAGATGGGCATAGTTGTTTCACATCCCTAAAGTCGTTTTTATATTTAAATGAACGCGTATCACTCTTACATGCTCACAATATACGGAGTTCATTAACATGGTGTTTCTGACACAAAATTGCTCAAACAGAGGTAGGAGCGAAAAGGAATGAAATTGACACTTCATGAGTTTTACAATCACCACTATTGATTGACCGACACGAGCTGTCTGTGTCTCAACTCACTGGCAATATGATTTTGTGTTGTTCGATCTTTAGGATACCAGAATAGTTATCTGATTTGTAAATTTACCTGATGTGTCATATTCCCACTTGTGACATTTTGAGTGAGTTTGAATTCGCATTGCAGGTAATGCATGTATAGCAGAAGATAACATTGTATTGAGGCGGAACACAAGATAATCTTATTTAAATTTTTAATTTGAATGTAAGATGCCTATCACATGCATATTTACCCTAAAAGACGTTTTTCGTTCTCCGACTGGAAATTGTCCTTTTATCCATTCGTCCCCTTGATTCCCAGAAACGTCGAACTCTACTTTTTGTGATAGCGTATCCATTTGTCCCATTTCTCTAATAGATATTTTTAATCTTCCAACTTCTGTTTAGAAAATGAATAAATATGATTGTCTTGCTTTCTTTTATGAATATCAGTAATACCATATAGCACGGTGAGGGAAAGGTAATTTCCTGATGTAAATTTCAAAACTTTGGCACAGAAAAATAAAGGCAACAGTAGTATACCGCTGTTCGAAAATCATAAATCGATAGAGATAAAAACAAATCCGGGTTACAAACTACAACTGAGGGAAACGCATCAAATATAAAAGAAGAAGAACGACACAACAAAAACACAACATTAAAATGTAACACACACAGAAACGAACTATAATATAACAATGGCCATTTTCCTGACTTGGTACAGGACATTTTAAGAAAAATGGTGGGTTGAACCTGGTTTTGTGGCATACCAAACCTCCCGCTTTTATGGCAACGTCAAACACAACACCAACACGACAACATCACATGACAGGACCACAATACAAATAAATGGGAGAACATATAGGACAAAGAAACACACGAATAATAGCTAACAAAAGGTACTAGGCTTAAAATTTAATACGCCAGACGTGCGTCTCGTCCACACAAGACCAACCAGTGACGCTCAGATGAAAAAAGTTTGAAATCCAAAACAAGTACAAATCTTATCTTTTGGGTCATTCGCATAAATAGTTCCTTCACTTTATTTTTTCATATAGTAATAAACTATATTTATCTATTAAAATTATTCAAATACATGCTATAATCTAAAAAAGATATTCTGTTATTTTTCTAAAAATATGTTTTACATTTTGTAAATCGTTTTGAAATCAATAAATTAGGTTCTAATTCAATGCAAGTAAGAGTGCCACAAAAATCAGTCTTTTACACAAAAACACTGAAAAATTTCATAGAGATTATTATGCAGATACAATATGACAAGATGTAAATAGAGTCCTAACCGACTCATTAAGATTTCTCAGTTAATTGTTGTACCAGAAATTATGTTTTTGCAGAGTGGATTACATATGCATCAACAAATAGTTTTATTCTTATTTACAGTCTTTGTTCTTTTCAAATATTACCCATTTTCATGCCATTCTCAAAGCATGCTCATTGCTCATTGCTTTTAAGCCGAGGTCTTCAGTTCTCTCCCAAAGTCGAATTGTCACAGAAAAGAGGTAGAAGATACCAAGGGGACAAACTCTACATTGAAAAAAAAAGACTGAGCAACAAGAACCCTACCAAAAACTGGGGTTGATAACAGGTGCTCCGGAAGGGTTATACCGATCCTGGTCATACATTCGCATATGTATGGAAACAGCATCTTTAATAGATTTGATTTCCAATACTAAGTAGTTAAAATGGTAAAATATAATCTCCTTTTGGTGAAACCATGGCAACAATCTATATTTATTTGATACAAAACATTGCAAAAAGGAGGGCCAAAAGTCACAAAAATTTGGTCCAAAGTAGAATTTCAATCCATTTGAGAGATACCTTTCCTGAAAGCATCGACATTTATCTATCAAGAGGTTAAATAAAAATCGTATGCATTTCATCTGATTTTTTTCATAAATTTGAACTAAAAAATTCGGGCGTAGAATATTTGTTGGAAAACACTATAATAATTTCTGGACCTTTGCAAAAAACCATCTCAATGTTCAAATTAACCCACTTTGAAGGCTATTATTCTTCAGCTATCTAAAAATCAATTTTATTGCACAATAACTTTCATATTTGAAAAATTTAACGGGGCCAAAATGCGAAACCAAACTCCTAACTGTGTATTGCTAGCTTACTCGTGGTCATTATAAATTTAAGAAATAATTCTTTCATGCCATGCTTTATGCTCATTTTAACATGGGTTGACATTATATTTTTAACTATATCTTTATACCGAGCGTTAGCGAGGTGTAAAATATGGACAAATATAATGCCTACCCATGTTAAAATTAGCATAAAGCATAGCATGATAGAATTATTTCGATTCTGATAGGAATATTTAGAGCTTTTGTACTTCGAAGCGGACCTATAGCACACATTCAAAAGGCAGCCATTTTGATTTGATGTAACAAAAACGTTATAGAAAATCAACAGTTGAACGATAAAAAAAATTTAACATATATACGTAAACTTACTTTTAGAATGATTTTATTTAATTTCCTAGCGAGCAACACCAAAACTGTCCATTTCGACCTCTGGCGTTGTTGAAAATACAATTGATGAAGCAATATCAATTGTGACGTCAATCACATGCAGCCCATGTTTTATTGTAATTAGAACATGGCTTTATTTCCAAAGCGAAAGAAGGAAGTCATATTAGAATAGATGATTAGTCACATTCGGTGATGTTACAACCGAGGAAATGAGGATGGGATTGTGGTTACGACAATTTAAACATATTCGTGGTCATCTGTGACACAGATATTCATAAGAAGTGTAGCAACTGTGATTTCTTACCAAAACCACTCTATGTAACAATAAGAACATGTGGTATCAATAAAACCCATGACGTTATCAAGTGATGAAAGACTCAGTGATCAATTTGAAACTGCAAGTCTTCCATGAAATGGTAATTATTATTTGTTGACCAATGCTTACGGTTGTTTCCTGCTACTCCCCACATATGATACCATATCTCAAAACACAGACCGCCTGTTGTAGCGGGAAAGTACGGAGATAAGAGTCTTGCTTTGTCGTTCATTGTTATAGGAGATGATGATTCCATAAACATATAATGCCCTGAAAAAACAAGATATTTGATTCACATATATGCCATACGAAGCAATTATCAATTCAGATAACACATTGCTTTATATTTTGAAATATGTATATTTTTCTTACTTAATGCGACTAGCGCATAAGGAAAAAATTCTTTGAAATATTTAGATCAACACATTGTGTATACTATAGAATTATTATTCTGTAACATATTGCTTATTTTTTAATTTAATTTTTTTTTCGAGCTGCATTTTCATCGAAAAAGAAAAGAAAACCCCTATAATTATATGTTTATTTTCCTACCGTTTCGACCTTTCCCCAAGGTATGGTCATAATTCGGACCTGTGCGTCGAGTTGGTGTGGTACCAGAATTCCATTTCCATTCGAAGTTTGCTAGTTTATCATGTTCCCAGCCACAAATATTTTCATCTTCAAAATCACAATAATTTCCTGGTTCAACATCTGCATACAAAATATAGGCAAAGGACTACATAAGATAACTTAAAAAACAACATAGGAATGCTTTATTCCCCATGTGTCATACAAAAAATCGTAAACCATAGTATCAGTTCTGCAACTCATTTCTTTTCTTTTTATTTTACTGATTTTTTGATATATTATTTAACTCAAATGTTTAGCTTATATAAATGGCTTTGCTATCTAGTGCTAATTTTAAAACTTTTCAATTTTCACAGCCGATAATCTGCTGTCGAATGACCGAGAGAGGCGCTTGCCAGATGAGCTGCGCATTTTTATTGTCAAATAGTTATATTTTATGTTTTAAATTATTTATTGAATTTTGATATAAGCTTGCTCGAAATCTATAATTCTGGTTGTTGTCTGTCTTTATTGAGTGTATGTTTTATGTGCTTTATTTGTTTTGTTTTGTTTTTATATTCAGTTAAAAGCTCACCAGAGCTTATTTTTTTTAATTTGTTTTTCCATGAAGAATAAATATAAAGTTTTCTATGTCTTAATATTGAGGAATGTGAAACAGTAACTCCTTCGTCGACAATTGTTGTAAGGTGTAGGCATTTTAATTCCTATTCAAGTTGTTTATCTACTGTCAAGATAAGGAACATTATCTATTTTATCATAAGGAAGTTTTGCCACACGTACATCTACCATATACATAGATATAAGAAGATGTGGTATGAGTGCCAATGAGACAACTCTCAATCCAAGTCAAAATTTATAAATGTAAACCATTATAGGTCAAAGTACGGTCTTCAACACGGAGCCTAGGCTCACACCGAACAGTAAGCTATAAAGGGCCCCAAAATTACTAGTGTAAAACCATTCAAACGGGAAAACCAACGGTCTAATCTATATAAAACGAGAAAAGAGAAACACTTATGAACCACATCAACAAACGACAACTACTGAACATCAGATTCCTGACTTAGGACAGGTGCAAACAAATGCAGCGGGTTTAAACGTTTTAATGGTACCAAACCTTCACATGTATTTTTATGTCGCTAAAATTAAGTTTTACTACTTTAAATGAAATACACGATTTTCTAGTTTTGTTTTTAAAGAACATCTTTTAATGCAAATAAATTCATTATGAGAACCATAATTAAAATTTTGTACGCCAGACGCCCGTTTCGCCTACAAAAGACTCATCAGTGACGCTCGAATCACTTTGATGATCACTAAAACATCCGTACATTCACATGAAGGAATTTGGGCACTCCAAGTAGTTCCATCACACGTGATCATTTTCTCGCCTGTCAATTTGAGTGGTGGGGCACATTTGAATTCTAGTACAGCGCCATTTTTTTCTTCAGTGACTGTAAGATTTCCTGTAGATTGAATTTCATCACAACCTTTTCCTGAAAAAAAGTAGTTTTCTGGTTTATTTACTTGTCAATTTTATGATATTTTGTCTGATTTTAGAGATGATTATTTGTAAAAAAAAATGTTCTTTCATTCATTTGTGTCTTCATTCTTACACAGAGTTTTGGCTATAACAATTAATTGTTTAGACTTGTTTTCAAATTTCGTCTTGCCTATGACAGAATTCGTTGACTAGACATAGCGGGTGTATATTGTGTAGTTAACGGATTTGTCAAACGGTTGGTTAGAACTGCTAATATGAAGTTGTTTTTAGTTTAAATAAATGTTTTTAATACAGAATTTAATGAGCTATTATGATTTCAGTTTCCCAACTGTGAATTTTCCTTTTCTATGTAGCAATATTGCAGCAGCGCCTGCATACGGAGTATATATATTCCAGTTGATACGATATCCCAGGGCTTGTATTTCCTATCAGGATTTCCTTGATAGAGGGTTACTGCTCACAAGGAGGCTATTAAACCAAGAGTTCGAAGTGGCGAATTTAAAATCATCCCTTCGTAGATTTTACGGACGCCATCACGAGTTGGTTGATCATTATGGAATATTTGTTTCACAGAGAACGACGGATGTTTCAATTGCCGTAACGTAACCCTAATTCCGCCCCTTTTCCCCGAATGAGACCTAACGAATCAGCGGGTTTTTACTTACATGAGCAACACGACGGGTGCAAAATGTGGAGCAGAATCTGCTTACCCTCCCTTTTAACCTGAGATCACCCCCAGTTTTTGGTGGGGTTCGTGTTGCTAAGATTTTAGTTTTCTTTTTTATGTTTTGTGTACTATTCTTTGTCTTTATTGCCGTTTTTCATTTTTAACCATGGCATTGTCTGTTTATTTCGACTTACGAGTTTGAATGTCCCTTCGGTATATTTCGCCTCTCTTTTAATTTTTAATGTAAAATTTATCAAACAATATTTTCTTTACCCATATTTGTTGTGATAAACTGAACTTACTACATGTTATAGTCACTTGAAACAGTCAAATATCTAAAAGTATACTGTACACAAACATATCAGTAAATATTAATATCAAACTTGTTTTACAACATGACTAAAGCGATTGAATTTGCAAAGAACCGCATGAAAACTGGACAGAAAAAAAAACATATTTATTATCAAACAATAGTGTTTCGAATGAAAAAAATTAGCAAAAATTTATTTTCCAAATCTGTTTATTTCAATGGCGATTTTCTTCTAAATTATCATAGAAAGGGAATAACGTTAAACAGCTAAATTGTCAGCAAAATCCGATCTAGAATTAAGTCAACATAACCGTCAATCGACAGTTCCCATTAATTTAAATTTTGCCCTTTTGGCAGTCGCCATTAATTTAGATTTTGCGCTTTTGGCTTTTAACCTTAAAACAATAATAAACAAAGAGAAACTGCAAACAGAAAACATTATCAGGAAGACAAAAGTTACAAGGAAATCTAATGTTAGAAATTGTAAACTGACTCCTTATATGGGTTAATACCCATAAATTACTTTACGACCATTTTTTCCGATATTATCCTAGTGATATTGATTAAATCAGGTATCAATCTTACTTAGATGGTGACAGATGGATGGAAGTGCTGTTACTTTTTTTTTATTCATTTCTATTTTGCATACTATAGTATTTTGACAGGTGAGCCACTTTTGAGCCTCTAGTGTATTTCCCTGAAATATTATCCTTCCTTTTTAGATGGATACGGTATTGTGTATGATATTGCGCAAAACTCTTAAATTAAATATAAGATATGTTGGCAATTCCCTCTGTAAGAGATAGTCTGCCAAAAAACCATGCAAAACCAAAATATTGTCCAAATGGTATGTCGGAACTTTTGAAACATTTTTATATTTTTGAAGTCTTATATATAAAGGAAAAGTGAAAATATATCTTAGACTTTGTTGCATCGTGTCTATTTTTAGAAACAGCCTCATTTGCATAAATGCCTAAAAATCACTTAAATGCTAGTGAAAAATGTGTATAGTTTCAACTCAATAGATTCTGATTTTTAACAGTATTATTGGTAATTTCAACTTATCTTTGCTAAAAAAGATCTGGATAGACAAAAATAAAACATGTCAGGAAAGATTTGTCTCGAATGATTATTCGTTGTGGGGTGTTAAAGAAGGGCCTTGTAGACCATAATGAATTTTGAAGGAAGTTTAAGTCCATCAATCTCCTAAAGTGGCATTTATTTATTCATGAAATAAGCATCAGTGAATAGACCAATAGATATTGTCAAAAATATCTAAAATCTAATTTGGCAAATTATTGCAGGATATTGAAATTTGCATCTAACTTTCCTATATTTTGATAAATTTCTGAATTATTTAAATCTAATTAAAACCTATTAACCCTAAGCTATGAATTAACTTTAGATCTGAATTAAACAGAATTACTGCATGACACATTTCACATACATAATGTCATTATTTTTATGCATTATTGCCAAAAAATCTCTGGAAAAACCAGTCACAGGTGTTCTATGAGTTGTTTCCCTTGTTTACACTTTTCGTTGTGAAAACATAATGTTACCATAAGTTGTCTGTCATGAAGAAGTAGAACAAGAGATGAGACTTCTCATATTTACTGGCATCTCTGGTGGAAAATAACCAAATTATGACAATGACACACCCACAATACCTATTTCACAGTTAAAAAAGAACACACATATACATTTGATTGGACTGGAGTGTCTGGAAAGAAGTCAAAGTGAACCAAGAAAGTTTACCTATATTCATATCGCACTGGATTTTAAATATTGATGCTAGATTGCTTCAGTTAAACATATTCCAGCAACAACGAGACTATTTTTGGCATTTATTGGAGAGGAATCTTAAGTAAACTGAAATGTTGCTACCTAGAACATATAGCTTCCAGCAAGGCAACAGAGAGTCCACAAGGCCTACTAGTTGAAGACAAGAGAGAGGTCATCAACATAGGAACAGGTAGGAAAAAACACTTTCTCCATACACTTACACATAGATAAATTTCTGAGGACCATTTGATTTTTTGGGGGAGAAAAGGGCGGATGTGGTTGAGCTTGGAAGATTTTTGGATCAAATATCAATTTTCAATGTTTTTGGGGTAAATTATTTATGTTTGCTCTAGGCTGATTTAAATTAAATATTTTCATGTAAGGGGAATGATCTAAAATCTGTGGCAAAGAAATTACTTATTTCTCTTGTAAACCTTCTGCAACAAATAATTTATTTTCAACAAAATCATGGTGAAAAATGTCTTAAAATTATTTTCCAAGATCTAGACTTAACACAGATAATATGAACTTTGAATATTGTTGTGAAAGCCTAAATATTGTTACAAATTTTCAATACCTTGGTATCATATTTTCATGTACAGGTAACTTCAATGATACCAAAGCACATCTTGTACAGCAAGCAAGAAAAGCTGTTTATAGTCTTAAGAAAGGCTAAGAAGTTGAATTTACCAATTGATATGCAATTAGAGCTATTTGATACACTGGTTGTAACTATTTTGTTATATGGTGCAGAAGTATGGGGTTTTGAAAATTGTAATATTATGGAAAACTTGCATGTGGATTTTGTAAAACAATTTTGAAGGTTAAAAAAATACTGCTCATTGTATGATTTATGGAGAATACCATTACATATTCTTATTAAAGCTAGAATGGTTGGTTTCTGGCAACGTATCATGTGTGGTAAAAGAGAAAAAAATTCATATACACTGTATTCTATATTGTATCCGCTTAGTAAAAGGGGTTTCTACCACTCTAAATGGTTGTTAGAAATTTTAAAAAAATACTTTATATGAATGTGGATTTAATTTGATGTGGGATAATCAAATAATTGCTAAATCTGATAATAAAATATTAGTAAGAATGTTAAGAAATGTTTGAGTGTGCTGAACTGGAGTAATAATGTTATGAACTCTGTAAAATGTCTTAATTATAGAATCTGATTTTTGTTTTGAGAAATATTTATCAGTATTACCATCTGATCTAAGGATGTATTATGTAAATTCCGTTGCCTTAGTAATGAATTGCCCTTGAAACTGGAAGATTTTTAAATATTGATTGAACTAAAAAACATTGTAATCTCTGTAATGCTAATGAAATGTACCTTTTTCAACAATGTAAGAGCTAAATTTTTACCTCTAAATATGTGTAATAACCCAAATGATTTAAAACTTAAAGAGCTGATGAATACATCAGATTTATTTACACTTACTGGAATAGCAAAATTTTGCAAAAGTGTTATTAAAACCTTTTGATACATGTGCTTAATCATGTTATTATAATTTGTACTTCCTGTCACATATTAGTATTCATTATGTACACTATTATTGCACCATTGTTTACCATGTTGTTCTAATGTAAATATGTTCACACTTTTATTGTTTGTTAAAATGTTGTACTAACATACCCCATGTGGGGGCTTTTGTGAAATAAAATGTCTTATGTCTTATGTCTTGTGTCTTTATCAGTGAAAGTATACATCGTCTTGGTGGACCAAATTCTTGATGATTTTTAAGTTTGGTTATTTTCAGGTCCAGGCCAGTACTGTGACATTGACTAGATAAAATTAACTAGCACCCGTTCATGAATTTGATATTGGTTATCAAATATCTGTATATTTTTATGAATGATCACATAAAATTATAACAAATTGCCATTGGAAGCATGGAGACCTTCTCGAAAGCAGTAACATGTCAAACTGTACTTTAGTATAGAATCGTTAAACAAAAATAACGAATCTTGAGCAGATCTATGATTTGTGTTTCCTACCCCCCCCTATTTTTAGGGATTTTTTCAGTTTTTCCAACCCATGAAAAAAAAGGTAAAGACCACACTTAATAAAAGTAAACAAATTAAAAATGCGCACAGGGCATTAACTCACATTTCAGATTAATTTCATATTAATCATAAATTGAAGTTATCAATACAAACTCCATAAAATAAAACTACAAATCCGGGTCCGTTCGCACAAAATCATGTTCGTCCCCTTTCATGTTCGCATCACACACGTTTGCACCCTGGGTCCGTTCGCACCCTTTTTATTGATTTTGTGTTGAATAATTTTTTAATCGTGTTTTAGTTAGTGTATTGCTACAAATAAGTTTTTTTATTGCTTCGGAATAAAGAGACATTCTATAAACGTAAACAGGTTTCCTTTAGTGTTTTATTAATTATTTTGACGAAATGAATAATGAATAAAAAAAATTTAAATCAGTTCAATAAATGAAAAATCAAGGCAAAGTTCATTCAACTAAGATTTGTATGAATTACACAAAAAAAATGAATTACCGGGGCACAAAGCACATGTTTTTTGTTTGGTGTTCATGGTGATGCACGTCAGCTATAAGTAACTACAGAGCATTTATTTCCAAGTTTAAAGAAGATTGAAGATACCAACATATATATGTATTATATATATGCTTAATAGACATTTGCGGAAACTGTCATCCACCTACGATTAGGATTACTTGTGTCGTCTCAAAGTGTAAATATAAACCGTCGTTCCAAAAAGTCTAACTCCTATAATGATTTTCTATAGTGAACAACGGGGATTTTAAGAAATATATGTAGTAATGTGTACCCTTTAATTATTGCACATGGTGTTATCCAGGTTGAACATGCTGTAAATGTACGGCGTATGATAGAATGGACAAACAAATTTCAACTTTTCGTCAGACTCTGTTGGAATGTAAAATAAGTGTACTAAAATAGTTGGAATTTTACAATCTATCTTTTCAAATTAAACAAGACAAATACCGGGTCTGTCCTTGCGTCGCTGAATGTAATTGATTGAGGTTGGATGTTTACTGAAGCATAACTGTTCATTCCCGTTCATTGAAGGCAAGAAAAATTTGACGAGAATTTTCATTTTTACCATGAGTGTTGTAAAATTTCAAACTATTGGAAAACAGGTAGTGGCTGCATGGCTGATGTAAAAATTGCTAACACGCTACGACTGATCATTATGAAGCTGCAGACAAAATATGAAATCATTCCTTTTAATACAAGCCAAGAAAACTTTGACGAAAATTTTTCTTGTGCAATGAGTCTTGTCAAATTTCAGACTATCGGCAAACAGGAAGTAACTGCACGGCAGATGTAGAAATTGCTTACACGCTGCAACCTATAATTATTAAGCTACAGACCAAATATAAAATCATTCCCTTAAATAGGAACCAAGAAAGAAAATTTTTAGGAAAGTTTTCTACCAAAGGTCTTTCGGACTGATGGACGGACGAACAGACGGACGGATTGACAGACAGGATCGAACTAGACCTGCTTTCGCCTTCAGCGACACAGATAAAAAATGACTTGGGAGTCATTTGAGTATGGACGAGTTTTTTTTCACGGTGTCGATAACACTCTCCCATGAACATGGGTGGGGCTGGACTGCTCGAAGCATGATCCGAGACCGGTACAGTTTTCTTGAAATTGTACGATAGAGTGCACTTATGACGGTCACATAAAGTTTACCCGAAAAATTAATCCGTTGATTAAAAGGGATTAAAGGTATATCAGGCGAGAAGAAATTTGTAAATAAAATCACACGGTTAGGAAGCAGTTGCGGGTACAAAGGTGTAATTGTGAAAACGAAGGACATTAATATTTCAAAAGCACTGCGCCGCGGCGGGTTTAATAATTATATTGTGCAATTTGCTTATCGCATTTCCCATGATTTTCAAGTAAACCGTTTGTAAAGTACCCTCTTAACGATTTTTTTCTGATTCTCAATCGTATGGCCTTCAACGATGACAAAAAACCCATACCGTATAGTCGGCTATAAAAAGCACCGACATGAAAAATATGAAACAATTCAATTGAGAAAACTAACGGCCTAATTAATAACAAAACAATTAACGAAAAACAAATATGACAGACATGAACCAACGACAACCACTAAACTACAGGCTCCTGACTTGGGACAGGCACATAAAGAAGGTGGCGGGGTTAAAGATGTTTGTGAGCGCTCAACCCTCCCCTAACCTGGGACAGTGGTGTAACAGCACAACATAAGAACCAACTATAAAAATCAGTTGAAAAAGGCTTTACCCATCAGATCGATACAAAGCAGAAAAACATCAAACATAAACACAGACTGGACGTGGCAGGGTATTTATCCATCCCTCATCCCTAACAACAAAAAGGATACTAGGTACAGTTCTGAGAGTACTCGCAGTTACTGACAGCTAGTTCAAAGCCAATAACAACTAATAAAAAAATTCTGTTTCTCTGGAAACGCGTATGGTTCTCTGCTGTTTTTGGTGGGCGACAAAATATATCCGAACAGACATACAATATTGACACTTTATACAAGACAACAGATTGTTCGAAAACACTAGAATATGTAGAGGAAGTGTAGACAATTAAATAGACTTATTACACACCATAGAGTAAACGTTGAACACGCCATCGGAGAATTAAAAAAATACAAAGTTATGGGGATTTTTAGGTGACATCCAATACAGCGATTCAAATCCGTCATGAACATTTGCGCTGCATTAGTGTGTCGTCGAAAAGATTTATTTATATAACAAACAAAAGAAATAATTCGGTTTAACTATTTATCTCTACTGTTGTTTTTAAATTTTATTTTGAGATGACCCTTGTTTTTGTCAACTGTAATCGTAAGTCTAAGTGTAATACCAGGTAGAGACCTAGTTTCCGCAAATGTCTAGTTGGTGTTGTATTACAGCTATCAGTTACGATATAGAGCATTTATTTCAATACGTTATTCATTATGATTTTCAAAACACAGAACACTAATACCCAATTTCGCTTTGTAAATACCAATTAACAGTACTCATACATAATTAACATTTAATAATTAATTATCAAATCACAAAAATATTTCTTTTAAAAATCCCGAATTATTATTTATAAAAATATAAATATTTTGATATATATCTGGGACTACAATGAGAGAAGGTACTCTGATACTTAGGAAGGGTAAGCTTGTCGTGCTACACTAGTAGTTACCCTTGTATTGTTCTAAAAAAACAGTGTTAGTAAAATTTCTAGTCTGTTTGAGACAATAATGTCAAGGGTCATTTTGAGAAAAAACTTTGTATTGAGCTAGAACACTATTCTTTTAGCATTTTGTATGTTATGCTCAATCAGTTCCATATGTTATGACAATATGGTTACGTTTTTTTTGTAGGTACAAATACCATTTATTAAGAAGAAACTTCCGTACAAGGATCTGTTTATTATAAATATAACAAAGACAAATTAGATGGAGGATATAATGGAACAGCAGAAACTGAATATTTTCCAAGAGCTAATGTAATAGCCGACACTGATGATAATTCAGATGATGATCCATTCTTTGCTTGTCCAGAGCAAAATTGCTTCAATGTTTAAACAAAAACCTCACTTCTTAGAATATTATATATGCATAGATAAGCATGTATATATATGCCAACAAAGAAAATAGTTATTACAAAGCGAGAATTCTCTGGGCTAAGACATGTGTAGCTGATTTTCATGAGCACAAAGGTTTTGCTACAATCAGTTTTGACAATTAATTTGAATTTATATTGCAGAAGGATGATCTGTTACGGTTTCTATAAAGAATTGAAACGTTTTAGTAGTATGGTTAAGGAATTATTACATGATGTATACGTAGAATGCAGTGCTACAGAAAAAAGTCCAATTTTTGATCAAACCTTTAATAATTTGAAACTATTAAAGAACGATGATGGAACAAAGAAACTTAACTCTGATGAGTGGTTACCACATCTCAAGTTTGGAGTGTATATGCCAAATTTGTCAAACTTGGATCTAGAGATCCAGCTAAGTCGTCATTAGTTGGAACTGAGAATTTGAATGTAGTTGAGGACGAAGATTTGCAAAACACCTAGGCAGAATGATGACATACCGGTACATGCTGTGTCTGCATACTTGGCAACATATATCATTATACAGATAGCATAGACATTTCAACTTTACATTTATTCTTGTTGCAAAAACAGTACAGTGTAACTACAAAAAATGCCACCGTCATTGTATTAGTGTTTTACTTTCCAGTATTAATTGCCTTGATACATGTATTTTGAATCAATATAAAATGAAAATGATTGAAACATGTTATTTTATGTACATGAAAATCCGACAGTTAAAGTCTAAATGAAGTTAAACAGTGCTTAGGGGTCATTTTGAACTTGCAGTGAGGTGTGAGCTTTTTGTACATGTTGAAGGCATCACTGTGACTTTTAGATGAAGAACAGCAACAAAAGCTCTTTTAATTTGCTAGGATTTTATCAAGTAAATATGAAGATTTTGTGTCATGAATCTATACAACATATCCCTCCTTTTTAATTTAGATATAGTAATTGGTGATTTGATAAATTTTCTCCACATGTCTTATTCCATTGGAAAGATTCATATGAGTATCCACAATAGTGAATCAACCAATCATATCCCCTCAGCGTTCTTCTTTTAACAAATTATTTAACAGACCAGAACGGCTAGCTTGACACGTAATTATTGGCTGTCCTGAAACCGTTCGATCCTTTTTAAAAAAAATTATTATACCCTTGCTAGTGATAACTGGGGAATATGTAATATTCATAATGTCTGTCTGTCTGTCTGTCTGTCTGTCCATCTGTTTGTTTGTAATATATCTACAATCCTTAAGTCCTCTTAAAATACAAAATTGAGAATGAAAACCAAACTAATGATGTGTCTTGTGAGGGTTGTGAAATTGTGCAACATGTGTTTTTTTTCTATTGAGGGTGTATGGGGCTGTGAAACTTTGGACCAAAACGGAGAAAATCAGTAGTGGTGTAGTGTAACTACCTGCGGTCCGCAACTCCTCCGCAACCACTAAAGGGTTTAATGTGAAAGTTGTATGAGATACTAATTATATATTTTAGTTGTGCATCATATGTTTAGTTTCTACAAGGTGGGGCCCCAGAGGGGGATTATTGATGGGTCCAAATAAGAGAAATATCATTAATATGGGATAACACCTGCTAAACCACGATTCCTTCTAAACTAATAATTTTACATTGATAACTATAATCATTTGTTGAAATTGAATTTTTTATATTTTGTAGATATATGATTAGGGTTTAAGAAAAAAAACAAATGGCATTAATATATATTGACAGTTGAAATACAGTTTTACAACATATAATTACCAATAAAACAGTAACATGTTGATAAACACTGGTATCTGTCAGCTTAAATCTGCTGAGATTGGCAAATTTTCAGCTTTATTTTGACCATAAATGGCTATATATAGATGGCACTCCAGAAAGAGAGTAGCATTGAATATTTTTGAAAATAATTTGATCAGAGAGCAGTTGCCATGAAGGTATCCTGTACGCAAAGTTTGAGGTCAATATGATAACATTGCATTTGGAGCCTAATGCATGGTTTTCTGGCAGACTGGCTCTTGATATGAATTTTACATGAAACAAATGTTCGCTTTTATTATAATATTATGATTAGGGTTTAAGAAAAAAAAATTGGCATATATATATTTTGACAGTTGAAATAAAGTTTTACAACATATAATTACCAATAAAACAGTTACATGTTGATAAACACTGGTATTTGTCAGCTTAAATCTGCTGGAATTGGGAAATTTTCAGCTTTATTTTGACCATAAATGGCTATATATAGATGGCACTCCAGAAAGAGAGTAGCATTGAATATTTTTGAAAATAATTTGATCAGAGAGCAGTTGCCATGAAGGTATCCTGTACGCAAAGTTTGAGGTCAATATGATAACATTGCATTTGGAGCCTAATGCATGGTTTTCTGGCAGACTGGCTCTTGATATGAATTTTTACATGAAACAAATGTTCGCTTTTATTATAATATTATATTTTTCAGACAGTACATATGATAAGTATACCTTTCATAACATTCTCTAGGATGTAAATGATATTCGGACTTTTGTAGGATACATAACAAAATAATTTAAAGTGTGTCTGGATTGCATTGCTGATGAACATTGTTGAATCATACATCTAATCTCATCATTTACATTGGTTTACTAGTGTTTACAGCGTTTGTAGCCACACGAGCGTCGCTCTCAAGAGGCCGTACTGGGTGTAAACATTTCAATTTGTACAAGCAGATTCCTCGGACTAGTTTTGCTGCTTGAAAGTTTTCAAAGGGGGTTTGGGAAAGATCTTGGATAGTCTGGGATATATAAACCATACTCACTTATACAAATAGGTGGTGGTTGACTCCATTTGTCGCCTGAACAGATGATTAGTCTTGGTCCAAATAACGTGTATTCACGATAGCATCTGAACCTTGCGATTCTGCCTCTTGCTCGTAGTCTTACTCGACCATGTGCCGGATTGTCTAAGGTTGGACATTTTGGCCAAAACTGTAAACGAAAATATGAATATTAGTAAAACAGGATTGGTCAAATGAAAAGAAATAATGCCCAAAAGGACGTTCTTATTGTTTCGTCAATGGGAGAACTACGTGTTTATGATACTAGTCAGTTATATTTATTACCATCTATTCATATATATTATAATGTCTAGTTAATAGTCAACCATCTTTATTACGAGGGTATTGGATCGTTATATGAATCAATACTGTACACAGTAAAAAAATATATAATCGCCTAAAAAAGGATACAACACCATCAACATTAAAAAGGAAAACGTACATAAAAGTATCAATAAATATTCCGGATAACAGCTATCCTTCATCAGTAGGATGTAAAATGAATCTCATCAATATATGCTGATTTTCCGAAAACAATCTTGAACGTTATACAAATTTAACACTAAACCATGCTTATATAATTCTTAAATCTCACAGTTCACGCTAATTAAGTATTTACAATGTAGGCAGCGTATGTATGCACCCAAAATGAAACTAACAATGACCGAAACAGACATTGAGTTTCAGAGGGCAGATGGGTAGGATGAGTTTTTTCCTTTGAAGAAATGTATATCAATAAACAAATTCATTATATTCAATGTTCATTACAGCAAAAATAATGATGAATGAAATCATTTCTAGCCCATCGTTCGGGAGATGTTTACTTCGGTCAAAGTTTACTACTGTTTTATGGTTATTTATAGAGATCTGATTGAACGATTTTACTTTGAGTAAAAGCATTAAACGGTACCAATTTTACTGCACCAGAAACAAGTAATATGTACATTTGTTTGTTTACAATTTTACATTATACTTTTAAAAACCTTTTTTTTTTGTATATAATGTTTTCCTTCCGCGTGCCTGATTTGGGTTATTGTAACACGTGACATACACACTGAAATCGGTATAACCATTTGAAGATATCATTGTAAAATTGTATATGAAATAGAAATTATAAGTGAGTTGATTTCCAAAATAATGTTTCTATGTCGGTTAATATTTGTCAGGAAATTCAGAACAAGAATGCAAAAGGCCCTTTACATGCTGATAAAGAAATTTATCATAAATATCAAAATTAAAATTGTGTGCGCCAGACTCGCAATTCGTCTACAAAAGACTAATCAGTGACGATCGAATAAAATAAAATAAAAGGCCACATACAGTACGAAGTTGAAGAGCATTTATACTTCACTTTTATTTCTATCATTGGAAAGTCCTTTTAAATTATCTACATTTTCTTAATGACCGAATAATTGTAAATAAGATTGAATATTGATATTGAATTAATTCCAATATATACACACTAGCACGAGTGGTTGTCTCTTCAAATAGATAGTTCAAAGTATTATATTGACACTAAATATAGTACTTAATAGGTAACATCAACTAATACTACAATATTCTTGGCGAGAAAGGATAATTAATAAGTGTATTAAGATATTTCAGTACTTTTAACTTTGCCTCTTTAGAAGTTACATATATAATGCTATTATATTAAGTCAAAGTTTAGCAACTAGGACAAAAACTTGCATTAGATTAAACTGTATATTGACTAGGTTGAAA
Source organism: Mytilus coruscus (assembly GCA_017311375.1). Taxonomy (NCBI): domain Eukaryota; kingdom Metazoa; phylum Mollusca; class Bivalvia; order Mytilida; family Mytilidae; genus Mytilus; species Mytilus coruscus. Next base: position 88,164,290 of record CM029604.1, read on the forward strand.
ATCATAAAGATATAAATAATAAAGAATTAGGACATTAAACTGTTGCATTGTTGACGTGTCAAACTAATTCAACATGGTCAAACTATTCAAATCAGAAATAGTAACAGTCTTTAACACCAACACCTTAATATCTTGACAAGCATACGTTATATTAAAGATTGATATATTGATTGATTGGTGTTTAATGCCACTTTCAGCACTATTGTGCTATTTCGTGGCGGACAGTTTTATTGGTGGAGGTTATATTGAAGAAAATATCAGTCGGATTAAGTTGTAAAAATCTAACTGGTACAGTAAGAAAGACTACCAACCGTTCCAACAATTCAAAAATCATAAACGTAACGGAGAATTTAGTAGTTTAGAACCCGCTTATTTTTTTTTTTTATTGTGTAGGTATGCACGGTTCCTTTTCGTAATATAGCTTTTCTCCTGTGTCAGTACTTAGCGTCCTTGGTTTTCAAAGCGTTCCCGATGAAGGCTAATACAGAAAAGAGCTTCGGATGTACAATATTTTAAAAGTGTTATATCATTTTTCCGGGCACTGGGTATATACCAGGCATGGGGCGAATTACATTGCAATGTAATGCATTATATTACAATTACTTTGAAAAAAACATGCATTAAATTATAATTACTATTACATGCATTTATCAAAGTAATGCATTAGATTACAATTATTGAATAACACGTTACATTTGTAAATTTTATTGTCAAGTGAAAACAAAAATCAAACATTTAGAAAAACAACATGAAGTCACAAATACATCTCTGTGTTTTCTCTAAAAGAAATTACAGAGATGAAGTTTAATACTTATTTTAACTTAATGTTAACTTTACTTTAATAAATATACATTTGTTTTTAATTTCAATCAAAATATTTACTGAGAATTTCTTTCCTAATTATATAATAAACATAGAGCTTAATTTATGGCTAAGTGTCAAAATGGCGAAAAGATTGATTGTAAAACAAACTAATTAGTGTTTTATGACAATGTTCAATTATCTATTATTTAATCATCACAAGGTATTCTTTGATCTTTTGACAACAATGGAACACTTTTACAGTAATGCTTTTCAAATATCAATCTTTTAAGCAGGAAAATGTATGAAATAAAAATGAATAAAAAAAGGAACTCAATCTGTTATACAGTGTTGTGTTATTCATTTAGAATTATAATCTGGTCATTCTAGTATGTATACCCCTTTATTTTTTTTTTTAAATATATGTGTGAAATATTTCAGACATAATAATACAATATCCTAATTATTGAAAGTCTTACCTTAAGATGAGTTTCAAAATTTGATGTTATCCTTAGACTGCCAGATATAAAAGAAAAGCAGTGTTTGCATTTTGCCTTGAAATTTGTATTCTTATCATCAATATTTCCAGGAAAGTAAAAATGATCTAGAGAATTCGACATGTCTCTTCAATATAACAGAATCCACTGCAAAATGATCACTTTTCACTAGAGTAGATTAACCATTTTTTTTTCAAGTTCTACATGGGGCAAGGCTATATACCGCTGCTTGTGGACTATTGGTCTTCGAAGATATCATCAGATTGGTAGTCCGTGATTCGGAAATGACGTGATTTATAAATACTTTTTTTCATTTTCCGTTTTTAAAAAGAAAGAATTGAGAAATTAAGGATCTAACTCCCTCAGGTAGGTTGACCCTAAATTGATTTAGCTTTTATTTTAGTTTCCTTTTCGTCATATAGCTTTTAAGTTTTGACGTCTCAAATGACCTGACTATGTATTTAACTTTCATATAATTTTAGGATTCCAAAAGAATGAATATTAAATGATTTTTAAATAACGAAGGGTTGAATGCAAAATTATAACATGTCATCTCGCAAAGATCTATCATTTTTGACTACTCAGTCCTACAACTATGCCCAAGAATTTGCACCAAAATGATGTTGAATGGAAAATCAGCTTATCACCAACACCACTTAGAAATCACAAAATGTTCAAATAAATTTGTCACCCTAATTATACGTTTGTTAGTTGATGAATACCATGTTTAGTTTTTTCATATTTGGTGGTAATTGTTGCATGAATGAATTAATAGTAAATACAAATGTGAATATTTAGTTAATTACAAATGTAAACATGTAATGTTATTGGAAGACAAATAAAATTTCATTTTTTTTTTGTGTAGGAAATATAACATCACAAACTTTCCTTCATCCTTTTAATTATTAATTTCCATGATTAGTTATAAAATGTTAAAATAATCAAAATTTCAATTAATTTCATTGTTCCTGTCCTGGAATGGTAATATCAGAAATTTGACACATTGTGTATTATCATCTCCACTGTTATTACAATCTCAGTTTTCTGTTTTAAACATCTGTTTGTTAAGTAATATTATCTGTCCCTTTATCAGCATCAAATGACAGATCTACAGCTTTAGTTAAGAATTTTATAATTGAGAGAAGATATGAAATTTTCACTCTGAAGGGTTTGGATGCAAGACTGTACTAAGTATAACGCAAAGAATAATAGATTATCGTTGATCATCTCAACGAGATTGATTTTCTCGCTTGAGCCGGTACGGCGAAAGCGAGAAATGCAATCGAGTTGAGATGACCAATGATAATCTGTTTATCGCTATTTTACCTATGACGACGTTGTCACTTTCATGTCAATTTCATTAGCAACGCCACGTGCCTGAATAGTTTCTAGCGATAATTTTCCATCTCAAGCGAGAAGCATGATATGAAAATTATCACAAAAAGATCAAAGGCAAAATGCACAAAATAGCGATAATACAAAATATTAACCTTCTATTTAATGATGCACCCATATTACTTACCTTGCCGAATTTCCAATACTACTATTGATAAAATAATCAGCAAAATTACAGTCCTCATCTTTTCAAATGAATTATGCAAACGTTCTTTCAAATAATGTCTTCAAAAGCCCTTTCGTACCGCCACATTCAAAATACATATTTAAGTACTTAAAGGCAGGATGTTGGTTTCCTTGGGCTCACTGTACTTTCGGTATAGCATATTATGCATATAATTTCCTTTTTACTGCACCCAATTATTGTACGACCATATCTTTTACTAGAGCATACCACAGGAACAAGAGGACGGACAATTATTTCAAATGAAGAAGTCAATTTTTCCTATAACGTCTTCTGATTTAAAAAAAACTATATATGAACAGTATTAAGTAAATAGACTTTAAACTATGAATGATTTTTTATCGAATAATGAATTTGAGTTTTCGCAAAAAAACAAAAAAAAATGCGGGTAAAAGTGGTAAAATGAAGAAAGACAATCTTTGTTTGTAAATTAATAGTAAATCAACTTAATATATTGACTCTTAAAATTAATGCTTTGAAAAGTTTTGCGATCAATTATAACATAGGGAATGTTGCACTATGACATATTTTGATGATTCCTGTTATCCATTTTTAAAATATTTTTTTAACTACTACAGCCCTTGATCCGTAAACATTAAAAAAAAAACAAGTTAACTGTATAATGCAATGAAGTTTATTATGAAAATAACCAAATCTGAACTTTTGGTGTCATCGATCAGTCCAAACCGTGACATGTAACCATTTAGGTAATGAATTTTATAAATTGTTTCACTTGAAATGTAAAAAAAAAATGGTATGTAGAAAATCCTTGTAAATATCTAGATTTTCTTGTCGAAATACAAAGAGCATACATCAATTCTTACACCTTTAAGTTTATAAAATGCTGATGCGAAGCATCTTTCCTGTCACCGAATGTTTATCTATATATATATGTACTTGACTTAAAGTATCACTTAACCCTTAGCGATAAGAAATCACGTTAATCTTCAAACTTAACTAGTGAACTTTCCAAGAAAGGATTGTTATGTCTTCCTGGTAGTTTTCACGACGAATATACACAATCATGGTTCAATATATCCAAAAATTGAAAACAACACGTTAAATAATTTCATGCGTCCGAAGCGCTTTTCTGGATTTACCTTCATCAGGAACGCTCAAAGCCAAACATTTGAAATCCGAGGATGTATAAGTACCGAAACAGTTGAAGAGCTATATGACAAAATACCTAAAACAAATAGCCAAATTCATCTAAGGTCAACTTTGCCTGAGGGAGTTGAAACCTTAGTTTCTTTATAATTTCAAAATTTATAAACGGACAATTTTAGAAAGGTTTGTTATAAATCATGTCAACTATTACACTAAATGTCACAGTCATGTTGTATTCAAGTAATCTTAACCAAATTTGACAGATTTTTAAGACCCCAAATCCAACCTTCAAAAACGGGGTGTTGATTACAACAACATTGAAGACGATGACTATCGGTTGAACTAAAATTCAAAATTTTACCAATTGTTTATGGGTTGATAGATACAATAGTCTGTGAAGTTTGAATGTTCATTATCATCTTGGGTAGTTTTGCTGTCCTTTCAATTGTTTAGTAAAAACTCATTAATAACACCAGGCTTATTAGCTGCCTCGTTGGCAATAATACCACGTCTCCTTAAATTTTTATTATTATAATACGTCATCAAAGATATCAGGCTTAGAGTAAGTCATCTCTTTACTTCTTACATTAAAAGGATTACAAAAAAAGGAAATATTTCGAATATTTGGAGGAGTATAGCAGATCACTTTTGCCATATATTGTGTTATACATTTATACCAGCAATTATGATAACCAGTTATTGGAAAGGACATTTTGATTTCAGATAAACCTGTAATAATACATGTACGATCGGTCGTAATTTAACTTTTGCAAGTATTTCGTTGTAGTAGGAGTCTATAGATATTTGTTAATTGAAAGGAGTAACACAAAAATATACATTTGTATTTATCAAGTAGCAACTAGAACTGTTCAAGGGTAGAACTGTCAGAATCAGATCTAGGGTAGAACTATTTAAAACATATTTTTTTGTAGAACAATAAGGACCAGTTCTATCGTAGAACTGTCAGAATATGTTCTAGTGTAGATGCGTTCTAAATGACGCAAACAATTGCAGCTGTCTATAGTCTTGATATTGATCAGTTGTTGTTGATGAGGAATTAATTCTGTTAATTCCCCATGTTTTGAAAACATAATTATTATTGAACATTTTTTTTTTCATTTGAATATGATACTGCTTAGGGAGCGACCATTGAACTTCGGGGGTGGTTTTTTTTGGGGGGTTATGTTTTTTTTTCTTAAAAATATTCTGATCCCCATTTGATGAAAAAAAAAATTGTGGTCAAGCAGATGACAAAAAAAATATTCTGAATCCAAATTTTCCCCATACCTTATAGTGTTAAATTTTGAAAAAAAAAAAATTTGATTGATAGTGTAACGTGTACACAGGGTAAGCATGTCTATTTCTATTTTAGAATAGGTTCGTTACCAGTTTGATACTGGATCCAAAATGTTCTATTTTCAAAATAGTGAACAAGTAAACTTTTTTTATAAATTGATATCAATGAACTAAAATATATACAACTGCTCTTTGCGTTCTCTAATGAACTATCTATTCTACTTCAACTATATACAACTGGTACAATTTGTACTATTACAAATTTGTCCTGGGTCAGGAACAAACTTGTTTTCTTGGTACAATTATGTACTCTACAAGTTAACACACTTGTCCAATACGGACAACAAAACGGTACAACTTGTAAACTCCAACTTGTACAAGTCCTTGTTTCTAACAGGCTTCAACCTTTATTACACTTAATGTAATAGTATCTAATATATCTAATATATAAGAGACAACGATCTCAAATATCAACGTACCGTAATTTCGGGTCTTCGTCTTCGTAGACTTATGACAATCGACCATGAGCAAGGAATTGCTCCTGCTTATATACCACAATGGTAGCCGTACCATTCTTGAAGGAGGGGTGCCTCATTACTCGTATTAGAGTTTCATTTGGAACACCCCTTCACATTTGACCTGACCCAATGTTAACCCGCCAAATATCTTATTCTTTTCTATGTTTATTAAAGTATATACAAATACATAAAATAAGGCTTCTGCAAAACTGTAACTAAGGTAAACTATCGCACCTATGATACAAAATCATCACAATAGCGTCGAAAAACAAAACAAAAATTCTGACTCAGACAAAAACCATAACCCCCTTTTGAAGTTAAATGGGAGGAAATATACCACTAATATTAAGGTAATTACCAAAAACAGTATGTTCATTTTGGAAATATACACATTTCGAGGATAAATACTAACGAAATCCCAGAATTTTTGTTAAATAGTAAAGATTTAAGTTTTATAATATTAAAACAAACCAAACGTCAAACAAATATGAAAGAAAGAAAATAGATAGATGAATGAATAAATTACATAGACGAAATAAATTACATAAATAATTATATAAAAAGATAAAACTTTTAAAAACTGTTCAAGTATCTAACTGTCGGAATCTATTCTTGGGATCCAAAGTTACAGCTGTCAAAAACTGCCAAATCGTTTTATCGTCTGGTCCGTAAATTTACTGATTATGTCCTATTCCAGATTATGACATTTGTACTGCGTGTGGGTTCGAATGGTTGCATGCATACCAGGTAAGTGACACTGATCACGGCGACTCACCGGTCCCGCTCCTTATGGAGTTCTTGCGATCCCCTAAGTTTTTTTGTTTGTTTTTTTTTACCTTTATTTTTTTCCTCTTAATTGATTTATGAGATTTGAACATCGGTAAACTACTGTTGTCTCAAATTTAGGATAAAAAAGCGTCTGTCAGAAACTGTTATAAAGGTGTTTGCTTGTACTTCCATATACGAATCACCCGCCTTGCGAATCCTCTCTCAGTAAAAATGCTACAATCGGGAATAGGACATAATCAGGATACAACTACTATTCTGGTATCTAATGATCTAGGACTGCGAAGAAATATATTGGTAGTGAGTTGAAAAAATGACATATCGTATCGGTCAACTAATGCGTGATGGTAACCAGTGTATATAAAGTGCGAATCCAGTTAGTTCATTTTCACTGTTGTATGCGAGTATGTCTATTGTAGAATAAAGGATGATGGGAAAAACTGCGTTTGTTTACTTTTTGAAAATATACAAAATAATAGATTTGAATGTATGTTTTAACAGAATTTCATTAGAATATAACTTTGTAATGTAGAAAAAACAGGATTAAAGTCCAAAAAAAGTGTTATTTAAGCAGCAGAATCCATAATATTGATTACTGAATGCGATTCATTTTAACTATAGATGCGAGGAATTATCACTGTAAGTGCAATCATTTCTGATGTGGAATTTTTGGAAGTGCGATAAATTTTCATTGTCGTTTTATATGATTATTCGACATACAACAACTGAAAATAGTTTTTAAATGACTTTAGTATTGATGATATTTACAATTTGAAATGCAAGCTAGTCGTAGATGCTTACTTGAATATACACGGGTATAACCACGTTCATATCATGAATATTCAAATATTGTTGGTGAGTTTACTATTAGCCTGTCATGGATCCGAAAATTTACTGGAGCAGAACATCCATGAATATAACGTTTTTCTACGGCGAATTTTCTTTGAAAAGTTTTAAAACTCGCTTAAAAAAGCTTTGAACATTTGTCACGCCGTGTCATACATATTTCTACCGTATTGATAGGCTTTTGCACAACGAACAGTACAAGAATGTACAACGAACGGTACTAAAGAAAGAAAACAAACTACAAAGAGAATGAATCGTACAGTGTCAAAATTCTGAGGTCAGTTTTTCAAGTAAATGTCTTCAAATAGAATTAAAACAACGGGTTTCTCATTCGTATTATGTATTTTAACAACAACAAAGCACAAAATACATGGTCGCATTTAGTGAAAGAGCCAACCAACTATGTTCTTTTTGTAGTTTAATCAAGTTTGAGTTACACATAGTGTTTGTTTAGCGATGTTTACAAGTAATTCACAGACCTGTCTATTTAAAATAGTCACATGGTGTTCATGTAATATAAATGTTATACAATGCTGCTAGGAGCAGTAAACCTTGTTTTCATAAACATTGAACAGTTAGTCAATTAGTCTTTTGTGTTAATATAAGAACGGTATATCTTCAAACATTGCTTCGCGATGTAGCGATTAACGTCCTGAATCAACTGTACGGCGGTTACACCCCGTGGTATAGAACCATGTAAACATGTAACAATAAACTGTTTTTAATATTTCTTTGTATTCTCACAATTGCGTATTGGCTTATTTGTAACACCGACTTATAAGACATTCAAGCATATTTAAGGTGACTCGACTGTTGCTCGAACTTTCTTTACTGTATAAGATTTGTACACAATGGCATGATAAATATCAATTATCCAGTCTTCCAATCGTCAATTGTTTGTGCAAGATGAAAACGTTTCCACTCATTCAATCGTGAAATGAAGATCGTTTTGTGAATGCTCTTTGTTATCTCAAATGCATCCATTAGAGCTATTTTCCTAACGCTTGTAGTTTAAAGGTTTGGTTGGCTTGCTTGCTTTGTTTGAGGGTGGTAATGGGGGTACCTTCATGACGAATAACGGTAAAAAATCTTGCCAATTGACATTAACGGTAATTTTTGGTGCATGACGATAAAATGAAGACTTTCTTCAAGACGATAAAAAAATCGACTGATTTTGACGAATCACGTTAATTTTTTTTCCAAAAATAACGGTAACGATAATTATTTGAGACCTCTGACGAATCACGATAAGAATATGTTGACGAATCACGGTAACATTTTAACCAATTTGACGCTAACGGTAGCCGAAAATGACCCTTTGACGCCTAACGGTAAAGGGCATTCATACCCTCTTGTTTGTATAAACGTTTGTTCAATCTTAATTACAATGCTTAGGCAACATTTACACAATCAAGGCCAACCACACCTTTTAATTACAAGCATTAGGAAATTAGCTCTAATAACGTTTAATTTATTAGTATGCGATGTAGATTTAGACCGAAACAGAAACTTTGCTTTTCCGGTGACGTGGATTGGCTTAACTGTCCAAGATATATGTATTTAATGATGACGTGTCATAGGAAAGAATAAATTTTATCCTACATATAGATCAGGACAAATTATTTGAGAAAATAGAATTGACTATATTAGCAATAAATACCATGTTTAAGGAATTTATTGATATATTACCTCAGACTTTCACTCACTAAGTATGCATATATAATCAATCCTTCTGACTTCATAAATTTTGTTAGAGAGTCGGCTGAATTAAGACTTTATATAATGAAAATTAATTAATTTCCATCTGTGAAAATGCATCGCATATACAATAGAAATTAATCGCCCTACAGTAAAAATGAAAGTCTAGTATCATTATTCGACAGTAAACATGAATCGCATAACGAAAACGGCATAGTGGAATTTGATTCAATATCAACAAGCTGAATAACAAAACCTGTTTTAAGTTAAACAAAATTAATAATTATGTTAAAAGGTACATTTTTCTGTAAATGAAATTTAACTGCTACTTTTAAATCTCTTGCACGCTCTGTTCGTGAACTATTCTTAATATTTATCAATTTGTGTATCAATTTTGCACCTGGATGGCTGTAGGCGCGATGAAAACTCGTTCGCATCTCATACCTATATCATGAATTTATAAAAACAGTACACATTATATATTATTTCTTATTTTATTCAAAAATCTTGAATTTGTCGTCTGTTTATTTATCATTCTACATCAGAAATTCATCACGGATACAGTAAAAATGACATTTTAGGATTCGCACATTACATACACTGGTAACTGCAAAACTAATGTATAGTATTAAAAATATGTGGTATGATTGTCAATGAGACAACTATCCACCAAAGTTCAAATGAAGTGGATGTAAGCAATTATAGGCAACCGTACGGCCTTCAACAATGAGAAAAATCCATACCATATGGTCGGCTATAAAAGGCCCCTACATGAGAAATATGATACAATTCAATTGAGAAAACTAACGGCCTAATTTATAACAAAATAATTTACGAAAAACCAAATATGACAGACATGAACAAACGACAACCACTGAACTAAAGGCTCCTGACTTGGGACAGGCACATAAAGAATGTGGCGGGGTTAAACATGTTAGTGACCGCTCAACCCTCCCCTAACCTGGGACAGTGGTGTAACAGTACAAACTATAAAAATCAATTGAAAAAGGCTTGATTCGTGATGGATACAAATAGAAATACATCTGGACGTGGACGGGTACTTATACATCCCAAAAACAAAAAGACACTAAGTACAAATCTCAGAGTACTCGCAGTTACTGACAGCTAGTTCAAAGCCAATAACAACTGATGAAAAAAATCATGTATCTAAGACTAAAATATGAATCAGTACACATCCAACATCCAATGGATTTGGTGTAAAGACGTCATTAACAGTCAGAGAAAAACATGACCTTGTGCAATGCAAAACTATAGGTATCGACAGATTGTAGTACCGTGAAAGTACATACGTGTAATATTTAGTACAGTGTCTTCTTCATAACTCTGTTTTAGTAGTGTTTGTGTTAAGATCACACATAATTTTGCTAATATGTGAGTATGCACACGCGTAAAGTATCAATTGGGATATGTAAACGTCATACGATGAGGCAGATGGTGTGTTTCTGATGAGAAAAGTAAAGTTGAAATAATCACGTATATCATAAATTTTAGTTTGAAGTTGTCCGTCTGTATCAATATCGAGGAAAAGGGCTAATGTCTGTTTAATAAGGTCGTAACAGTTGACAATAAATTTAAAAAAGGAACTGAAAAACAAGGTGAAATATAATCTATAAAGAAATATATATCAGAAAAACAGGTCAATGTGTTGTTTAACAGAATGTGACAATTTATCATTATTAACTTAAGTTTGTAGATAAACTTTTCCCCCATAAGTCATTTGATTTTGAAATGAAAACTCCAAAGTTAACTTCAGTAATATAAGTAAGTATGACAGCTCGTTATTTATTTTTACATGTTTTAAATATCAGATGAAGTGGTTCTTGGTATCATAATGCATGCAAATATGCATTCTAAACTAGTTGAAATATTAAACCAGTTATACGACAACGTGATTAAGTTTAAGAAAGATATTCTAAATCGGATGTTCAGAATAGATATTAGAGTTGTATACTTTAAGAAAGCTCTTCTTTCGAAAGCATGTCTTCTTGCGGACGGACAAAGAAACGCCCATCGGTTATCAAATAACATATTTACAAACGACAGTTGTAAAATAAATGATGTTTGAAGCAACTGTAAATAATCCATATTATCTTTGTATTTTTTTTTTCTTTCGTTTTCTATTTTATTTTTTGTATGGGCCAGTAAAATGGTTACGACATAGGTCAACATACAAGCTTTTAAACTTTTGTTATGTCCATTTAAAAAAAAAATAGTTTGTTAATGAGTTATTTTCAATTTCTAAGTCAGTCCTTGAAGGCATAATGGAGATGCAAACTCTATTCTAATGGTATACTCAATAAAATTGTAATAGTTTCGGCCTTCCAACTGTTAAAGAACCACTGATGATTCTTGTGTATATCTATGGCTTACTAACTTATAAACTGGTATCTTTGATGAAATTTCAAAACCACTTAGTCGATGTCACTGCTGGTAGGCATATCGTCCTCGAGGGTATAAACAACCCCGTAGTCAGAAGTACTGTTCGTGTTCTATGATTGATGCGGTCTGTGATTCTTAGAGGAGAGGCGAAAGATACAAAAGGGACATTCAAACTTATAAGTCGAAAACAAACTGACAATACCATAGCAAAAAAAGACAACTGAGAAAAGACAAACAACAGTACACAAAACACAACATAAAAAACTAAAGACTGAGCAACAAGAACCCTATCATAAACTGGGGGTGATCTCAGGTGACATTTAAAAACCACTTAGTCGATGTCACTGCTGGCAGGCGTATTGTTCCCGAAGGTATAAAAAAAACCAGTAGTCGGAACTTCTGTTCTGTTCTTTGATTGATGCGGTCTGTGGATCTTAGAGGAGAGGTGAAAGAAAATCATATGTCGAAAACAAACTGACACAATTGCAAAAAAAACGAAACCTAAGAAAAGAGAAACAACAGTGCACAAAACACAACATAGAAAACTAAAGACTGAGCAACACAAATCCTACCAAAAAGCAGGGATGATCTCAGGTGATCTCAGGTGCTTGGTAAATTAATTCCTCATAAAATGTTAAAAATCATTCGAAACACTTATGTTTTTTTTTTTAACTCCATAGTCATACTGTCACAATTTTTGTTGTTGTTGTCATTGCTCTTCATAATCGTTATTGTTTTGGACTTCTTACTGTTTTGTTTTGAGCGTTTCTTGTGACTCTTGTATAACGCCTTGTATCTTTAATGAGCGTTTACAGTGACTGCTTTTGACGTTCTTTACTGTTACAATTCTATTTCATTTGGCTAAGAAATAAACGCTGACGGTGTGACAAGTCTAGCAAGAAGAGGTAAAATAAATTACTTCAACATACAAATATTTCATTTCTAACCCAGTTTGTTTATGAATTTACAAGAGTAATAAGACCTTAAATATTGAGAAGTTGATATGAACCTAATGTCAAGTAAAAACTGACAGCGAATACTTTCTTCTTACTATTACTCCTCTTCGCAGCAAACAAGTACTTCTCTCCAGGAAGTAAAACATTCCGTCTTAAATCTTTGTACAATCGTTTAATATTGGATTTCAAAATGATTTTCCTTTTATTTCCATTTCTTTTTTTGTAATTTAGGGATGTCAATGGTCTCCAGTGAAGTCTCCAATTTGATTTTGGAGGGTATGATGAATGATTTTTATTACATATATACTATAAAAAACAAAGGATATGGGGTATCCATCCATGACACAAAATCAGCACATACACAACAAAAAACACACAAAAAGCAAACGGTCGATCCGCTTCCCTCCCCCCTTTCCCCTTGGAAAAATTGGCATGATCCAACTTTCCCCCCTTAGCGTGATGAGGACCAATAGTCAAACCCATGTTCTAGCTGAAGCCCACACGAAGAAAGAATGTGGCAGGATGGTAACAGTTTTTGTAGGAATGTGTGAAACATATGATAGTTAATAACCTCACTCTTGTTGGTCAAATTTGATGACATCAATATATCAATGGGATGTAATTTCACGGAGGTAATATATAAATGTGTAGAAATTTATAGGTCATTGGGTCATACATGTTAATCTTTTGTTAAGATGTTTGTAAAAACTGTGACCAGCAGCAGATGTTTATCTGCTCCATTTTTGGTGGTCTCTTTTACAATTGGGTGTGATTATTCTACAACCGACCAACAAAGATGGCAGCTTACCATAAATAAAATATCTATTAAATATGTTTATATTTCTGATTTAAAAATTTTTTTTATGGATTTGTTCTCGATTTGTAGTTACCTGTTTTATATTTTGTTATTGCCGTTTGTCTTGATTTCACCTCTATTTGGTCATGGCGTTGTTTATTTTATCAAACTTATGATTTTTTATCCCCGATTTAGGGCGTCATAAATATGCATGAAGTATTTGCCACTGGACGTTCAGCCAACAACAATCAATCAATCATATCTCCTCTAAACAGTACCATAATGACTTTAAACAAAATTAATTAATATAAAGATTATTCGTTTAATCCTTTACTGTAAACATATTTTATTAAAGAAATCGTTATAATATATAGTTACAAGGGTAAAGACATAAATACGAAATATACAAAAGATTCAATAATTGAGATTAGGAAACAAAAGCAGTGCTCTATATAAATTCGTCTCCCTAAATTCGAAAATAAAATTACAAGCTATGAATACATGCATAATAGCAAACGAATGAATATGTAACAAAATACAGTCAATGATTACAATAACAAAAGGAAAATTCATAAGAAAAAAATATATAGTAAAGGAAGGGGGTGAAAAGTGTTTTTAGAAAAATGAGTGTGTTATTAAAGAATGAAACAATATTTTTTATATAGGGGAGGAGTGAGTAATTAGAATTATTTGATTGTGAATGTGAATCGATTGCTACTTATAATAAACTTTTGCACAGTTTTGAATATCAGTATGTTTTGTTCTACTGTGAGTTTATCGGAGCCAAAAAGTAAGGCATTAGTGGAAATTTTGATTGGAATCTGTAGGTTGTGAATGTGTCTTTGGCGAGGTACATTGAATATTTTGCATTTTAATAAATAGTGTTCCGTTGTTTCAGGGTCTCAACAAACACACTTCGGGGATTGTATCAAGTTTCTGTCATAGAGGTGTTTGTTGAGTCGACTACAGTTCATTCTTATTCTCGCATGATATATTTGACCGGATCTGGAACCACAATAATAAAATACCGGCTTAATTTCACGGTTACTTTTAAAATTATTTTTGAAGGCGAGAAGGGACGGATTATTTTGTAGTTCGTATTGTCTGCGAGTTCCAGGATTTTACTGTTGCTGAGAGAAAATAGTAAGAGTATAATGTTGTTCTAGCTGCAATAGGTGTTAATCCTTTCAGCAGATATATACACGTCTCATATTGTTTCAAATTTAAAAAGAAAAAAAGAAGAAAAAAACACCAACATTGAATATCAAAAGATCGCAATCTGTTCTGCATGGGTTGTTTGTCTTATGATGATGATGATGGATGACTGTTTAACGTCCAGCGCGGCAAATTAGATGCCTATTTAAGACTAGAATATGTTAATGCAATGTGAATATTAACCCTGCTTTGTACAAGACCGTCTGGCTGAGCCGGATTTTTAACGTGCTAATTCACAAGGTCTGCAGGTTTGTTACATTTGATGAATATGCCAAAGGATATTTTCAATGGAGAAACGACTTGTCATTAGTTGCGATATTTTTATACGTATTTTCCACAACTATGATGTTGTTTCCTTAAATTGATCTGAATTTTCTGGTCCAATATTTAGTAAAACGTTGATATCAAGAGGCGAGCAAATCAGGGAAGTTTTCAAAATATACAGGATTCATGTTTTGTTGCCCTCGTAACACTTTGTATTTTAGATTTTATCATATTATCATAAGAGCTGTCTTTTCTTATATGTGAATCTTTAAATCTGATTCATAGTTCGAGTCAAAATAAAAATCTTACTCTTTCTTACTATAAAATTGTTTTTATCAAACGGTATGTATAAAACTAAAAGCTCTTAAAAGTCTGTGTCGCTCACCTGCATCTTCAACAATGGCAATTTTTAGTAATAATCTTCATTTAAGGGAATAACTCTATCAAGAATAAACTGACAATTTAAGTCATGTTGACATATATGTAGATCTTATCCTTCTGGTCTATTTTTCTTTTTAAAGTTTCAATTTATCTGTTATAGTTTTCGATATAAAAGGATGAAAATGCCAAAAAATAGTAATAATTATCATTAAAGGACAATAACTCCAATAAATAGTCGACAGAAGATTTCGGCTATTATGGCTTATTTGTCGATCTAGTCTAATGATCATTTTTTTAAAAGTTTCTATCTATCGGTTTTAGTTTTCAAGATAATAGGCAAAAATACAAAAATTGGGAAAATCGTCGTTAAAGGGCAATAACATTGATAAGTAGTCGACTAACGATATCGGTCAAAGCTGATTTATTTGTAAACCTTTCCTTGCTAATATATATATATATATATCATTTTTGCTTTTGAAATTTCTATCTATCTTTTATAATTTTCAAGATATTAAGCAAAAGTGAATTTTCTTTGGGTAGAATTCGTCGTTTAAGGGAATAACTCCTATAAGAAGTCGTCTGACAGTTTTTATGTTAAAAAAATGCAGTTTCACCCTATGTTCTATTTTAAGACATGTCGGAAATGTTTGTAGGCAGGCAGACATCTGTCACATTTTGAAAACTAAATACCCCATTGATGATTGTGGCCAAGTTTGGTTAAATTTAGGGAAGTAGTGTGAGAGGAGATGTTCTTTGTAAAAGTTAACGGAAGACAGACGACGACGGACGACAAACGACAGACGTCAAGTGACGGCAAAAGCTCACATTGGCCCTTTAAGCCAGCTGAGCTAAAAATGATGTCAATACGAAACAAGACACTACTGAGTGACTATGACTGTCAGGGATCAACAGTCCAGGTTCATATGATATTATGAATAAATGTATCATGTCGATTTAAGAGCGCATGTTTTTCTAACAAATTTTATCAGAAACTCTTGAGGCAAAACGTTTAGGATTTATATTTGCTCAGTAACAACAATTTTGGCATGCGAGGAGACACACTTTTAGTCGCAGCAGATAAGCTCTTTAATGAAGGAGAATATTTGTCCTCGTTTCCTGGATTAAGCTTTTATGTTTCAAAAGGAAAGCCTACGTCGCTGTCTTTATCATAATTATACATTTCCATCAAGTCATCTTTAGCTATCGGTTCCCCTCTGTCCTCAAAAACATCTTCTTTTCGACGTTTTTTATGTTGAGCATGAATTGCGCTATTCATTATCATTAATGCAATTACTAATCCTACTCCTATACCAATCATGAGTAGTTTTTGGGTAGAGGCTGTACAACAGCTTCGGTTGTATAGATTGCAGTTGTTTCTTGATTAATACGAGTACTTTTCGGATAATCTACAAATAGAAATATTCATTATAGCTTAAACAACTCTATTAAATCATTTCCCTATTCACATCTTTTACTGAATGTCACATATCAGCAGAATGAGCAATTTAACTTGTCATGAACAAAATGACGGATGCGACTAGTGGAACCGGAACTGTTAACCCTTCTCATCCACCGGATTTCACCTTATGTTTTAATAAGTGCGTGTCAATGTTTGCATCATTTAAATCTTTCACACTAAATCATGCATATTTGTAGATTAATCATACGTATCGATAGTGTTTATTTGGTAATGTTGTAGAGTTAGACATGAAACATTTTCATATCAGCGATTGTATGATGCTACAAGTGAATCAGAAACTACATGCATATGCATTTTGAAGCATTTGCGTTCGCCCTGTTTTCCCTGGAATTCGTTTTGCGTAATCTATCATTTATATGTATTGACGTTCTGCCATCGGATAGAAATGTGATAAGACATTAAATTAAAACTAGATATGTAACCATAATAATATTCTAATTCCTCACTTTAATTCGGCAGCAATTTGCATCAATTAAAGGAACACTTATAGTAAAAGAATTTCAAGCATTGCTAGAAAATACAGTAGAAACTGAGATGATGATGCCATTTATTTTCTTTTTTTTTGTAACTTATGAGTCTTGACATCGGTTACATGATAGTAATGTAACCCGGGTGCAGGATTTTCTCACATTTCACGCAAATAAAGTATTTACAATGTATATCAATTAACAAATTCACTATATTCAATATTCATTAAAGCAAAAATAATGCTGAGTGAAATCATTTCTAGCCCATCGTCGGGAGATGTTTACTTCGGTCAAAGTTTACTATTGTTTTATCTATATTTATGGAGATCTGATTGTACGATTTTACTTTGAGTAAAAACATTAAACGGAACCAATTTTACTGCACCAGAAACAAATCATATGTACATTTGTTTGTTTACAATTTTACCCTATACTTTTAAAATCCTTTTGGTATTTTTATATAATGTTTTCCTATCGCGAACCTGATTTGGGTTATTGTAACACGTGACATACACACTGAAATCGGTATAACAAATTGAAAATACCATTGTAAAATTGTATATGAAATAAAAATTATAAGTAAGTTGATTTCTAAAATGTTTCGATGTCGTACAATATTTTGCAGGGAAATTCAGAACAAGAATGCAAAAGGCCCTTTACATGCTGATAAAGAAATTTATCATATATATCAGAATTAAAATTGTGTTTGCCAGATGCGCGTTTCGTCTACAAACGACTCATCAGTGACGCTCGAATAAAAATAAATTTAAAAGGCCAAATAAAGGTACGACGTTTTATAAAGAGCATTTATACTACACTTTAACTTCTATCACTGGAAAGTCCTTTTCAATAGATATACATTTTCTTAGTGACTGAATAAATTGTAAATAAGATTGAATATTTATTTAATCCCGATATATACACAACCGCATACCATAGCATGAGTGGTTGTTAGATAGTTCGAAAATAAAAAAAATTAAATTGGCATTAAACATAGTACTTAAAAGGTGACATCAACTAATACTACAATATTCTTGCCGAGAAATGGTAATTGATAAATGTATTGAGATACGGTAATACTTTTTACTTTGCCTCTTTATAAGTCATATACTGCTATTATATTCAGTCAAAGTGTAGCAACTAGGGTAACAAACTCGCATAAGACTATAATGCATATTGACTAGGTTGAAAATAATAAAGATATGAATAATAAAGGATAAGAACATAGAACTGTTAGAACTGTTGCATTGTTGATGTGTCAAACTTATTCAACATAATCAAACTATCCGAATCAGAAAGAGTAGCAGTATTTAACACCTAAATATCTTGACAAGCATACGTTATATCGAAGATTGATTGATTTATTTGTGTTTAAAAGCCACTATCAGCACTATTGTGCTATATGCCGCTGCTGGTGGACTATAAGTCCTCGAAAATATCATCAGATCAGTAGTCCGTGATTCCAAAATGACGTGCACTATAAATACATTTCTTTAATTTTCCATTTTAAAAAAAAGAAAGTATTGAGAAATTAAGGATCTAACTTCCTCAGATAAGTTGACCCTAAATTGATTTAGTTATTATATTAGGTTCCTTTTCGTCATAAACTATTCACGTGTTTCGGTACTAATTCGTATTTGGCTTTCAAATATTTGCTTTTGAGGTTTATCAGGACCAGAAAAGTGTTTCGGATGCATACACTACATAAAGTGCTATATATTTTTAAAGCTAGCTTCATATAAATGAATATCTAGTAATGGTTGGAAGGCACATCATTTTTAATAACAAGCAGTTTCCTTCGGTTTTCTACGTTTATTTATGTTACATCACAACCAGTTAAACTTAATTTAGAATATATTATAAAAATAACAAAATTATACAAAACGACTGAGTTGAGTCTTATTAACAGCAAAACGCCAACATCTGACTGGTCTAGAAATGAAAATAACTTTTTTCCACTTTGAAAAGAAGTTGAAAGTCCCTATTAATGTTTACATCCATTTCCCTCGATGTTTTATTTTTTTCAAATGTAAATAAATGGTTTACATCAACCTGATTTATCCATCACACAATTTCATGAGTGTTTCTGACTTCTGATTAATAACGTTTTAATAGAGAATTTTAGGTTTTTGACGTACTTTAACGTAATTTTCCTCAACATTTCAAATAAATGTTTATTGTTATCTCCCTTTGGCCATTAAACTTGTAAATTAAACAAAAATCGTATATTTTGACGTACATAATACGCCTAAACTTAGTCATTGTAAAATTATATTTGTCTCCCTTTCTCCATTTACTAGTAGTTCAAATCTATTTTAAAATAGCGTATTCCACGATAGAGAACGTTTTTCACTTATATTTGAACATACGAAAAGGCAAACTTTGTTCGCAGGGGACACAGGTGTATTTTAGATGATATACAGGTAACAACTTTTCCTATCTTCTTTTCAACTAATTTGTCAATATGGTGTGCCGCGTTCAAAGAGTATACGGAAATATGAGTTTTCTGAACGTATTTCTTCTAAAGGGATAAATTTGATCAAAATTTTTCTTCAATGACACAAGTTCAGTAATTAAGGCAAATATATACTTGTAGATTGTAATGTTTTTTTCTAATATTTAGGAATATTTTTACGCCATACTCAATTGTATCGCTTTTATTGTAAGTGGAAACGTGGCATGTGTCAAAAATACAATAACTCGACTAAACAGTTGGCAACCAATTGGTCTTCTATGATCAACTAACAAGGGAACGACAATTTTACCTGAAAAGGGGGAAGGGGGGGATTGGCTCTGCATTTTTTTTCCTAATTAAATAAATCTATGCTGGTTTTTTTGAGAAAAATATATTTTGACCAGGGAGGTGTAAAAAACGAAATCTGAGAGCGGAATTTTACCATATAAAATAATGTTAAAAAAATAATAAGATGTCGCGGTTAAAAACTAAAAACAAATTCGCAAAAACATCATTTTTCCTCCAAACAAGAATGCCCCCTTCAAGTTATATGGTCGGTCCTTAACTGATATAAATCGAAGGCGCCTATTGCACGAATATAAGATTACCTCCTTTTAATCAAGTCCTAAAAAAGTTTGAAATTGAAATTTTTATACGAGAATATAGTGCGGTTAAAAACTAACTATACAAAGTCATAATAATTGTGTGCCACCTGTTGAGTAAGCTACCTATAGAAATGCTCCTGTTGGCCGTCGTGCAGGGGCGGGGATTCATGTGCGGTAGTTGTTAATCTGCGTGCAACACCCGGTGCGTCAGCACCTTAAAGTACCACAACTACGGTGATCTGGTACAAAGCAACTAAAGTTTGCATATACCTTTTGGCTATAATTATTTCGGCTCCAAAATGCATACACATTCGGCACTTCAAATATCAAACAATAAAACGCACTACACTTGCACTACCAATAAACACACGCATTCGGCTAATGAAATTACATTCACCTTTTTGATTTCTCTAAATTATACATAGCAGCGTTCCTCAATTTGGCTTTAAATTTTTCTTTCTTAATTCAGAGGACTCACACTTTGGCTTTAATTTCTAAATCCTTTCCGCACACCAACATTTGGCATTATTTTTCTTTCCAAAACGGCGGCATCCTTAAAAACTTTGGCATTAAAATTTTATTTTCATATTTCCAGCACGGGTTACGGCATTCCTCCTTTACCATTGCAACCTACAGTGTTTTTTTGGGGGGTGTTTTTTATATAACTTATTTACTTTCAACATTATAATTTTTCTTTTTGATTTACTTTTGGCTTATTATTTTCACTGTTTATAACTGTTGATATTTTTCTTTTGTTTATGTTTGGTTATTAAATTTTTATTTTTGTTTTTAAAAATATTAATAATATATATAATTCTACCAATGCAAGAAGCTCCAAATATGAATTCATTATATAAATTTATTTTCAAATTTTAACTGAAAATAAATTAAAAATATACAGATGGAATTTACTACAGTTTATTGTACCAACAAAAAGCTTTTATTACAATGGAAAATAACCATTAATAATATGTGTAATTTTTGTAACATAGAGGAAGACTATTCTCATTATTTTTCAATTGTTCTTATTTGACAAGATTTTGGCAACAAATATACGACCTCTTAAAAAGGAGTAATTTAGATTTTTTTAATAAAACTACAACACCTGATATTTGGATACAAAATCACAGACAACAAGTATTACTCAATAAAGTTTTTGATTACAATAATTAGTTTTTCAATATACAAGTCATACTATGTATCTGAGCAGAAAACAAAAAACATTGACGTCTACAGAATTTTTGTCAATGAATACACCAAGAGATTAGATACCAATATTAATGGACATAAGGTAATAAGTCCAATGTTACTAACAATTAAAAGGAACATAATCAATGATTAATTTTCTAATATTGTTATTATAGTGTTTTGTATACAAACTGTATGTCAATTAATCTAATCAGCTGATTATTCCCTGTGTAGTCAGTGGATTGTAACAGGGTACGTCAAGAGAAGCTTGGAATCTTGATGGTTTATGTAACAAGCAATATTTGATGAATAAAATTATTATGTTGTTAAAAAACAAATAATATATATAATTATATATAAATTTTTATATACCAAAGCCCGGCAAAGGGCCGACCATGCAGACCTGTTAAGGTATAGTCAGGTAGTTAAAACTCCCCTCCGTCAGTTCGATAGAACGCCAACCATGCAGACCTATTTGTATTTAGGTATATATCAGTATCGAGAAAACGGATAAAAAGCATAAAAAGAAATGAAAAATATTGACTTTCAAATACCGAAAACGTTTGAACGCAAGGACATTATTATTCTATCTGTGATTATTATAAATGTGTAAAACTATGTACATATGCTCTTCACCGCTATTTATTCATATAGTTACTTTTAAGGATTTTTTAGTACACTTTCATTTACGTACGCTGGGTTTTTGCTCGACAGAACTAACTTTTTGACATCTCTAATGACCTGACTATATTTTCAACTTTCATATAATTTTAGGATTCCAAAAGAAAAAATGAGTATAAAACGATTTTTAAATAACGAAGGGTTGAATGCAAAATTATAACATGTCATCTTGCAAAAGATCTCTGCTAACCATAACGCAACATCTTGCAAAAGATCTCTGTTAAGTATAACGCAAAGAATCCAAATATTAACTCTCTTTTCAATGATGCAATTATGTCACTTACCTTGCCGAATTTCCAATACTACTATTAATAGAATAAATTGTCAAAGTACAGTACCCATTATGCAAACGTTCTTTCAGTTAATGTCTTTAAAAGCCCTTTCCTACCGACACAGTCAAAAGACATAAGTACTTTGAGGCAGGATGTAGGTTTTCATTGGCTCAATGTACTTACGGTATAGTATATTATGCATATAATTTCATTTTTATTGAACACAGTTAATGTACGACCAAATCATGCACTATCCTAGACCATACCACATGTACAGGACAGACATTTATTTTCAAAAAAGTCAGCATTACCTGATGTCTCCAGATTTATGAAACGATATATGAGCAATTAGGACAGTGAAAAAATTAAAACAGAGATTATTTGAAACTATGAATGACCTTTTTTCTATTGATGAATTTCAGTATTCACAAAAAAATTAAATTAAAAGTGGTAAAATTTAGATAAAGACACACTTTGTTTGTAAATTAATTGTAAATCATCTTAAAATATTGACTCTTAGAATAAATATTTTGACAATATTTGCGATTTATTATAACATGAGGTATGTTGTACTGTGATATATTGTTGGTGATTCCTGTTATCCATTTTCATGGTTCTTTTTAACTAGTGTAGCCCTTGATCCGTAAACATTTAAAATCAAGTTAATTGTATAATGCAATGACGTTTATTATGAGAATGACCAATCTGAACTTTGGGTGTCAGCGATCAGTCTAAACCGTTACGTATAACCATTTGGGTAATGATTTTTATAAATTGTTTCACTTGAAATTTATAAATATGGTAAGTAGAAAATACTTGGACTTTGTTTTAAATATTTAGATTTTCTTGTTGTCAAAATGCATAGAACATATATAAAATGAGAATGGAAACGGGAATGCGCCAAAGAGACAACAACCCGACCAAAGAGCAGAAAACAGGCCACCAATGGGTCTTCATCACAGCGAGAAAATCCCGCACCCGGAGGTGGGATTCAGCTATCCCTAAACAATAATGTATACTAGTTCAGCGAAAAGGATGTACCACTAAACTCCGATACACATAAATGAACCAAAATTTAAAACATACAAGACTAACAAAGGCCAGCGGTTCATGACTTGGGACAGACGCAAACATGTTTTAAACATGTTTTGTGAGATTTCAACCTCCACCTCAAACCACTGTGGAATAAACAAACATACAGCAATATGCACAGTAAAATTCAGTTTAAAAGAAGTCCATGTCCGATATTAGAATAGGTAACAGAAGAGACTAAGCAAAATGACAATAATCAACATAAATTAACAAAGGACTACTAGCAGTTACTGACATGCCAGCTCCAGACCTCAATTAAACTGATTGAAAGATTATGTCTTCATCATATAAATTCTTACACCTTCAAATTATAAAAGTTGTTGTGAAGCATCTTTCCTGTCATCAAGTGTTTATCTATATAAATACTTGACATTAAGTATCACCTAGCCTTTGACAAGGTGAAATCACGTACATATCCAAACTTAGCTAATGAACTTTCAATGATAAGTATATTATTTCTTCCTCGCAGTTTGCAATATCTTAAATGTACCAAATACTCTAAGATTTATATCATGGAATGATCCATTTTATGATAAATTATAGTGTAATAAAATTCATAACATTAATTAAAAAGGATCAATTGTTACTGCAATACCATTTCCATTTATGTTATATCAAAACACATTTCAATAACCTAGATATTATATACACACTTATTTACTGGCTTTGAGGACAATATCAAGTTTATTGTCCCTTGAGACACTATTTATTTCCCGAAAAATATTGCTTTCCGAAAAATAATTCAACGTTCTAATAAATAGTCTTTTATAAAATAAACATATTCAATAATCTTATGGAAGACACATTGAATTCTAGTGCCGTCTTTTTTTTCTATCAATGTATTTTAATTAAATAATATAGGTTACCTAGGTTGTCATATCAGTCCTTTTCCTGTTTAACAAATCATAACAAAATTTGCAAGAATTGTCTAATCTGAAACTGACTATGTCGTTTGGAATGAAAAGCGCAACATATTTTAAAGCGAAACAAGTACATTTTTATTTAAAATCACGTCCGATAGTATTTTTGCTAGTCACAATATGTAATTAATCCGTTGAAAACATGACGCAGTTACGGGAATTATTAGTTAACAGGTGTTAAGTTGGTTTATGCCACAGGGTAGTGATATGCGTCAAATGTGGCAGCAAGTCTATGATTTGTTTACTACCGCTGGTTAGCATACGTGCTGTGTGAAAAGAAAGCCGAGTGTGTAAGTCTTTCCTGCCAGTACATAGCCTCTACACTATCAAGACTCCTGCAGTGCATCCCCGCATCAGTGCACGTAAACTGAGGTCGAGTATATCAGACTAAACGGCAGGAGATCTCGGAGCAGTAAGGGCCCACCGGTGTGTGGACATGCCCGATCACTCATCAACCTTGTCCCAGCAATGGATAAATAGTCGGTTAGATGAGAGTAAGGCAACTCATCTAGGAGTTGGTAAACTTCGAAAACAAATCTGGATAAATGGATTCATGAGCTCAGGACAGCAGCCCTTCTAGAGGATTGACACCTTTAACACAATTTCTCTGGCCCTCCAGGTTGGAGTGTTAGGCATGGGGTTAACTCCTCCATCTTGTAAAAATATCACAGTTACAGAAACCACAACAAATGAAAATAGTTGGTTGCGGCCTTATGTCCCACTGGGGATGAAGAGGATAAGTAAGTAAGTAAGTAAGTAAGTATGTTAGAAAAGCAACGATCAAAAACAAGAATAAAAACTGAAATTCAATTAGGAATCATATTTACTTAGTAGTTTTATTCAGCTTTTCCTTTCTAAAGATACGGTATGATCAGGCAACTTTTTGGTCCCTTGAATTTGAAAATGAAAATAATATTGTAAATGTACCAATTGGCGTCCTTCAGATGTTCATATGTATTATAGTCTGACATATATCAGTATTGATAGCTTTGAAGCTTGCCTTAAATTTGTTTGAAGGCTGCAAACTTCATTAATTTAGTGTAAAACTGTAAAACAGCCTATCGTTGATATCTTGTCATGTATATTTAGATATGAGCCAAGGTTTTAACCAAAAGGATTTAAATGTGTTTTATACGGATGTAACGGTGTGGAAATATATGTAATTTCAACATATTTATGACGTCAAAATGACATCATGAGTAACATTTCTGCA
This sequence comes from Mytilus coruscus, assembly GCA_017311375.1. Lineage (NCBI taxonomy): Eukaryota > Metazoa > Mollusca > Bivalvia > Mytilida > Mytilidae > Mytilus > Mytilus coruscus. The sequence goes on from CM029604.1 coordinate 88,189,803, forward strand.
CTTAACTTGTCCAGATTATATCAAACTTTTCATTTATCAATAAAATTTTGAAAGTCTTTAAATAATTCTACTACTTTTGCAATTTCAGGGACAAAATACTCCTCCTTTCACAGGCTAAATATTCTTCTTTAAAATACATCGTCACGAGGAATAAGGGAGTATCGACATGATACCAGGGTCAATATCCTCTTGTTGCCGCTACTTTGATATGGTTGCATTTCATGTGCAAGAAAATACGACAGATTGACGTCTGATGCCAAACAACGACGTTATTCGATATATGACGTCACGCCCTTATAACTTTACTTTAGAATTCCATTGAAAATTATATATCACTATTTTAATCTTCGATATGGTAGTTGAAAGAGAAACAGTAATAAACAGCTGCTTGCACACATTAAACATATGAACATATGTGTCACTCCGGCATAGCTGGTGTGGACACATATGTCCCTCCGGCAGCAAAGGGGTTAAGGAGAATGCAAGAAAATTTGAGCGCCCAAAAGCTAGCATCAATTTGCATTTAGCTAAAATGAATCAAGCAAGTTCAATATATTATTTACATTGACTGCTTGTTTGGTCTATTGATAGTTTTAAGTTTGGAAAATTCGTTTTCATCTTAAGTAGTTCAGCTGTCACTGCTGTTGCTAAGTAAAAACTCATCAAAGATACCAGTCTTATAATAAGTTATCAAAGATGGCATATATTAAGTCGCTCATTACTCCTTACATTAGGGGATTATAAAAAGAATATTTGGAGGAGTACAGCAAGTAACTTCTGACATGTATTGTGTTAATAATTTATAGTATCAATTATGTTTACCAGTTATTGGAAGGAATTTGCTGTATACAGGTATACCGAAATTTCAGATATACCTGTAATTATTGTTATAAGAATAGTTAACATTATACCTCTGATCCTTTGTACTGTAGTTAAGTCTTTGACGTGTTTCTCCGACATAGATACGTCCACATGGAGTACATTCAATACCATACAGAATATTAGAAGAAGTACGATTCAGTACGACGCATATTGTAGCATTAGGTGGTCAAATTATAATATTTTGGAAATCATTTAAAATTAAGGAATACAAAACAGGTTTCAGTCATAAGTATAGCACAGGTTTTACCGTTTTACGATTACATTTAGAAATAAGACAATCTTAAAATCTAACTTATCTAACTTATCTGAAAAAGAAAGGCGAAAGATACCAAAGGGACATCCAAACTCGTAAGTTGAAATTAAACTGACAACGCCGTGTCGAAAAAGGAAAAAAAAGAAAAGGACCACAAGACAAACAACAGTACACAAAACACAACATAGAAATCTCAAGACTGAGCAACACGAATCCAACCAAAAACTGGGGTTATCTCCGGTTCTCCAGAAGGGTAAGCAGATCATGCTTCTCCTAAAAGTGCAACCAATTATCTCCTTTTAACTAAAATGTTAATTAGGCAACAGCAGTTTACCCATGTTCAAATCTCATAAATCGATTAAGAAGACAACTAAAGGTAACAAACAAAATCTGACGTAACCACATGAACTAAAAAAGTACGAGACCGGGTACGTCGACAGGGCTAGCGCCTGCTTCTATGCATGCATCACCGCCTTGCGAATCCATACTCAGTCAAAATGTCACAATCGGGAATAGGTCATGATCAAGAACATTACAGATAAGACGACTATTCTGGCATCTAAAAATCAAAGACTGCGAACAAATACGGATAGTGAATTGAAACACAGACATATCGTATCGTTCGACCAATTCGTAATGTTGACTGTAAAACTAATGCATGTATAGTGTCGATTTCTACTGTTCTTCTTCATAACTCTGTTTGGACAGATTTTGTGTTAGGACCACACACAATTCTGATAATATGTGAGAATGCAGAAGCGTAAAGTATCAATTGAGAAATGTAAACGCCATACGATGGTATGTTACTGCTGCGAAATGGAAAGTTGAAATTATCACGTTTGTCATAGATTTTAGTTTGAAGTTGTCAATCTGAGTCAATATCGAGGATAAGGGCTAATGTCTGTTTAATAAGGTTATAACAGTTAAAAGAAATGTTAAAAGAAACCGAACAACAGCGTGCAATACAATCTATAAAGAAATATATATATTAGAAAAACAGGTCAATGTAGACTGTGTTTAGCAGAATGTGACAATATATTATTGTTAACTTTGTTGATAGCCATTCCCTCCCCACCATAATTCGTCAGAGTATGAATTGAAAAATACAAACTTAACTTCAGTAATATAAGTAAGTAAGGCAGCTCTTAAATTATTTGTTGTTATATTATTAATATGAGATGAAGTGGTCTTCTTGGTATCATTCTGCGTGGTAATATGCAATTATATAAACTTGTGGAAATACTAAACCAGGAATACGACAAAGTGATTAAGTTTAAGAAAGATATAAAAATTCGGATGTTTAGAATAAGTAGATATTGGAGTTGTAAACTTTAAAAAACTTGTCTTTCGAAAGCATGTCTTCTTAAGAATAGATAAAGAAACGATCATCGGTTTTCAGAAAACATACAAACGAGAATTGTAATGTAAATGATGATTGAAGCTACGTACCGTAAATAATACAAACTATCTTCGGTTTTCTCTTTTATTTCATTTTTATATGTTTTTGTTTTGTATTGGCGAGTGAAATGTTTATACATAAAGGCAACAGTAGTATACCGGTGTTCAAAAGTCATAAATCGATTGAGAGAAAACAAATCCTGGTTACAAACTAAAACCGAGGGAAACACATCAACTATAAGAGGAAAACAAAGGACTAACAGGAACACTGAAGTAAACAAAACAAACGACAACATACATAGAAACGAACTATTTGACAATAACTGCCATATTCCTGACTTGGTACAGGACATTTTAAGAAAAATGGTGGGTTGAACCTGGTTTTATGGCTAGTCAAACCTCCTCTTATATGACAATGGTAAAAATACCGCTAAAATGACATCACTACGTGACAGAAATACAGCACAAACACATGCAAGAACACTCATCACAGAGAAACGCACAAACAAATAATATGATAGTCGACACAACATGGAAACCGCAGAACAACAACAAACATCTTCCATCAACGACAGAAGACACCACAGGACATCACAAACAGTGACGCACTTACGTAACGAACATGCAATCTCGAATTATATACAATTATTTTCACAATACCAGTCCAAACAATTTTCATGACAATGATGGTATTGAAAGGCAATTTTATAACTATTTGGACTAAAAACGATAAGACATAACCATTATTAACTTATACCATTGGTCAGGGTACAAGATTAATGACCATAGGTAAATTAATTGATTGTTGTTCAAAATTTTTGTTATGTCCATTTGAAAAAAAGGTGTGTCAATGAGCTTTTCAATTTTTTAAGTCAGTACTCCAAGGCAATATGGAGCATTCAATATTTCTGTGTTTTTATAACATTGACCTGGATAAAATATTTATTTAAATCGGTTATTCAATAAAATTCACACCACTTCATATAGATGGCATCCTGCGAGTTATATAAGTGTAACTTGTATATTTGTCTGATTCAGGACTCTGGCAAAAACATGCGAAATTATGAATGTTGGAAATCAGCATAGATAAATCTGCAAGAACATAACTGGGTTTGGGGAAAGGGGTTTGGACTGGGCGTGGATGGACATGAATTCATGTTCTCGATTAAAACAATTAATGTTTTCAACTGATTGACCGATCAATGGTACAAGATTGAATGTAACTACTGAATTGTGCAACTTGAAACAAATATTAGAGTATAGTACAAATTGGTTATATAGTTATATCTTATATGTTACATGTTTTCAAATTGGTATGAGTAGAAGTTTATTCTTTCAACACAACATTTCTAGACTGTAGGAAAATGCAAACGCAGAAATTTAGAGTATGTCGCTCTATTTAATTTTGTGGGAGCTACTTAAATGTTTATCCCTAAAGATAAAGAGTATATCCTAGTGACAAAAATGATGATTGTAATAGAACCCTTTTAATACACGTTTTCTGCACTTTAAGTATGAAATCTACGTAATCGAGGATATAAATTCGTAAACTTGTATTGAGCTTTTGCTCTTTTTGAAGGTCAACCTATGACTTTGAGATGGAGAACAGAAATGAAAGCGTTGTTCCTTTGATATGGATTCAGTCTAGTGCTTGTAAAAATTGGTTCACAAGTTAATACAGTATATCCCTTATTAATAATTTTGTATCATCTTAGCCGTTTGTACCCTAGAAGTTTAATTAATTCCTTTTAATTTCAAGTCTTTATGTGTTTGTCACAAATCTGGAGCCTGTAGTTCAGTGATTGTCCTTGGTTCTTGTCTGTCATATTGGTTTTGTATTTTTTTTTTTTTTTAAATTAGGAAGTTAGTTTTCTCAATTGAATTGTTTCACATTTTTCATGTCGGGGCCTTGTAAAGCCGACTATACGGTATGGCTTTTTTCATTGTTGAATATCTTTTCATTTGAGAAAGGCACGGTTCGGAGATAATTGAAATATTGTTTATCTACACATGAATTTTACTACACTACATATGAAAATTCGAACCGACCAGTCTTTGCTCTTACGGCTAAATGCCGCGTGCATTACTTTGATGCAGCAAATACCAATTTTCTAGTTCATGGTTTGACCAGATCGGGGTTCGAGCCTCCCACACTAAAGCCGTGCATGCTTCCACGAGACCACCAAGGCGGTTAATTAAACTTTGAGACCGTGTAGGGGTGGTCAAGAATATTGAATAAAATTAATTGTTCTTCATGATGTGGAAGCGGTCACAGCATATTTAATTATAGAGTTTAAGTAGCCCTGGATCTGGCTTTGTAGTTCGGATTTATGTTATATTTGCTTTGAATAACTTTTAAAACTAACTTATGATGTAATTGTGTCAGAAAAGATAGAGAACGTATTTTAATATTGTGGTTTTTCTGCCATAGATTTATACGATGTATCAGAAGAAGAAGAAGAAAAAAGAAAATGACAAACAGAACCAGAACAAGGATTTTTAAAAAAGGTGGTGCATTAACCATATATATGACATATATAGCTTATTACTTTGTATTTTGATACAAATATACCGCTATGTTAGATTTAAGTATCAACTGATTCGGATGAAAACAGTGAGCTCGGATACCATTAGTTGGAGTCTGGATCCCTAGAGTTCTAGTCCGGAGAGTTAGTCTGCGTTACTCTATAGAAAACTTGTGACTTGTTATAAATCGTGCCACAGCTTGTGATAAGTGGCCTTGTCAGCATAAAACAATGTGGAGAGGGAACCTTGTTTTCTGTGACGTCAACAGTATTTGTTGTTGGAAATAGAACCTTATTTATTGTGACGTCATTAGTGTATGTTGTTGAAGTCTAGGATACTTTCAACGTTTTTGTTTGAATTTTGCCGTTCTCACACAATAAAATAGATCTTGTGCGTGTTTACCGCATCTCTACATTTTGTTGTTGATTATTATAATTTTATTTTGTTACACTCTGGTGAATTACCTATAGCAATCTTTCTATTGATATCAAATATTGGTCTTGTTCTTTGTTTCCCTTTTCATGATGCACTTTGCCTGAATCGATTTTGTTCAACATTCCACAGTCACAAATAATATATATTATTGACCCCATGGCACATACACTTTCAGATACAACTCTTGTAAACCTCAATTCTTCCCCACAAAATTCACAACTATCCACCAGTTTTTTTTGCAATTATGTCGTTTCAAAAACTCGTCTCTCTCCAAGACTCCACACTTCAGGAATGTTTCTAGCTGATCGTAAACTGTTACATGAGGTGTTAGTCATATTCCTTTAAATGCTCACTGACCTTTTTCCGGCTCGACTTTTCAGCTAAATTCTTAACAAAACGTCCTTTAATGCGGGACGCCATATTATCTCTTATTGGATAACAAGGCGCCACATGACATTCTTTATTCTTCAGTAAAAAATCCATCGGTCTTTAACAGAAAAAACGGAACAGAAAACCGGTCGTTTTTCAATAACTATTATGTAAATACAAGTTGCGCTAGCTAATGCGCATTAAACTATAGGCTGTTTGGTCTTTAACGTATATACCGCCGCTTCAGTAAACCAGATATAGTGAAAAGCTTTTTAAAACTAATGATTTGCTTTATTCGGAAATTCAAAATTTACTAGATATATTCCAAAATTGCACACGTGGAAATTATTCTAAAATAAATAAAACGTTTGCAAGAAAAGTTATTCTTTACTGGTCCAGAATGGAATCTTTCTTTTCACTATAGGAACGACTCATCCAAGATACAAGACTTATAATTTTGTACGCAAGACTCGCGTTTCGTCATCATAAGACTGATCACTGACACCCGAATCAAAACAGTACAACTAAGTAACAACACTAAACATTTCCTATTTGGCGATTTTCATTTATCTTATTTTCTGGACAGAATTATTTCCTTATAGTCCTCATGTACCGTACGATAAGTGCACTTGTCAACTCCTTCCGTATGTCTGTGTCTGTAGTGACCTTTTGGTTTCGATGATTGTAATCTATAAATTACTTGAATCCTGTTGTTCTACTTTCATACTTATAAGAGTATAACTAAAGTTTTGCCTATTAAATTCATTGATTTTCTAAAATTGAAAAATGTGATGCCTTGAATTAAGAACAGAATTGTTTCTGTTTAAATGTCGGTCTTTTGTGACATTTAATTTCCTGTGATAATATTGTATGACGATTGAAATAAGTTTGTTGTAGAATTTGTGCTGGGTATGTTTTGTATCTGAACGTATCGCCATTTCAGTAGTCAACACTTATATTCTGTCATCAAGTATGAAATTGATGCGCGCTGTCATTCTCTGTAAATAGGCAGTTCGTTAAATGGCAAAGTCATTCGAAACACAAAGGTTTTTCTAACCTCTAGTGAGATGGCCTTAGTCCGATTTGGCACATCTTTTGGAATTTTTGGTTTTCAACGATCCTCAGCTGTGTAATTGTTTCGTCCTTCGAACTGTCATATTATAAGGGCAACACTGATGATTCTTGTGCATACGAAACGGGTGTCTATAACTTAGTAGTCAGAACTTATGTTCTGTTCTATAATTAATGCGGTCTCTGATTCTCGGTAAATCAATAGTTTATAAAATGTTAAAATCATTCGAAACACTTATGGTTATTCTAACTCAGTAATCAGATTGCTACAATCTTTTGAACTCTCGGTTTTCAGTGCTCTTCGTAATCAGTATTGATTTGAACTTCTTAGTGTTTTGTTTCGAGCGTTGCTGGTGACTCTTGAATAACGCCTAGTATTTTAATGAGCGTTCCCAGTTTCTATTTTTGACGTTCTTTACTGTTACACGTCCGTTTCATTTTGGCTAAGAAATTAACGCTGACACTGTGACAATTTTAACCCAGCAAAATTTAAATTAGAAAAATAGTTTTCAGGAGCCTGAATTTAATTTGATAAAATACATCGCGAAATTTATTATACTTAAAGGTATGTTTATTTAATCATTAGAGAAACATAATACACCATTTTGCTTATTGTTTGTTATGACTTTGCACGAGTAATACGACCTTAAATGTTGAGAAGTTGATATGAACCTAATGTCAAGTAAAACTGACAGGGAATGCCTCCTTCTCACAATTACCCCTTTTCGCAGCGAACAAATACTTCTTTCCAGGAAGTAAAACATTCCGTATTTAATTCACATCTAAAAGTTATTTTTAATATTAGCTTTTAGAAATGGTTTGCCTTCATAGTACTGTTTTATTTTCATTTCTAATTTTGTAATTGTAGGATCTCAATGGACTTCAGTGAATTCACCAGTTTAATCTTGGAGGGTATGATGAAGGAATTTTATTGCATGAATACTGTATATCGATATGGCTCTTTGTTTATAAAGGACAGTCATACCAAATCTTATCTGTTTTATATTGCTTTCAAGATGAAAATCTTCCCACCTAACGTACTCTTTATTCTTATTACATGCTGTGTGTACGCTTTTAACATTTTGCAATGTCTTTAATGTGTAAGCAACTTTAAGTAGAATTAGATCGTAGATGCATGCATATACGTTGTAAGTCACACATTGTTCTTTCTCTTATGTTTATTTAAAACTCGGGGAACTTTTTACAACATCGATCAAAGCGAAATAATCAAATTTGTGACTTTTGACGTTTTACAACCAACAACAACACAGTAGTATACAGTGTTAAATTCCAACCCTCGAAACCGTTCAAAAACAAACAAGGAGTTTGAAAAATCACGCGAAGTTCGCGAATTGTTTTGGATAAAAGACTTCAAACAGCTTATCCTCTCGGTCTCAATGACAAAATATTAGGGCAAGGAACATATCTAAAACTTCTATCGATGTCATTAATATTGTTGATAAATGACTTAGAAATAATAGGTCTCATGGTAAACGCAAAACCGTAATCAACGTATTAAACATCGTATAAATTATACACTTGCTGATCTGTTATCTATAATAAAGAATAATGGTAGACATCAAGTATTATGCAAACTGGGTCAGATACCCATAAGTAAATTATATGCTATTTTTCTGGAGTGTGATAAAATTTCTTTTTAGCCCGTTTTATGAATACACCCGTATTATTACAGCCTTTTGTCATCACAGGCTATTTCCTAGTATTGATAAACCTGAAAATCATAAACGACATTTTCTTAAATTAAAATATATAAATAGAGGTATTGATTTTATTAATTTGTCTAGCATATTCAATGACTCTTCCGTATATAGCTTAATACCTCCATATTTTGATAATATAGAACAACCCATTATTTCGTATTCTTATAAAAACCGAGCAGAAATTTGATTTTAATTATACGTCAATTACATCAGACGTCAATATAGAAAATAATGTTCCTTCCACTTGAGACTGCGAAACATCTAGTTTTAGATATGTTCCCTATGGTCATGTTATTACAGGAGACCTCAACATCGTCGAAGACCGTGAAGTCATAACTTTTCTAAAGAAAGGACCGAAATACCTTCCTCCATCTATAATAGATTGGAAACAGTGTCGTCAGGTCATTAAAGACGCTCTGTCTGCCTACTGTAAAAATTGGTGCAAACGTGAAAAATCGGATAAAAAATCTTTAGACAGTTATTTGAATAAAATTATGAATACTGTTAATATTCGAATATCTCATTTAGAAAACACTTCTAAAATTAATAATAGGATCCATGATATTCCCATTTCTGGAATAAAAATAAACTCAAGGTACTCGCAGAGCGGTTTGTGTTCGTACCGGCAGACAAGGCAGCCAATAATGTAGTGGTGGTGTGACGCATATACTACACGGAAGTTCTTCAAAACGAAATTATCAATTCCTCTACATTCAGGTCCGTACGCACCACAGAGAGTCAAATCGTTAACAAGCATACCACTGCCACTACCCAACTTAAAGCATCTTCCGAACATTTGAAAGTCCCTACCATGTACTGGTTACCGAAATTACACAAAAAACCATTTAAATTCCGTTTCATCTCCGCATCTAGTAAGTGTTCTACTACTAATCTATCAGTTCTTCTAACTACCTCCTTACTACTATCAAAGAACTGGTTATTAACTTTTGTAACAAAGCTTATGAAAATAATGGTATTAATTATTTTTGGAGTGTTAAAAATTCTTTAGAGGTTTTAGATAAAATACATGCTTTTGATGGTCCTTATAATTCTGTTGACAGTTATGATTTTTCTACTCTGTACACTACACTTCCACACAATCTTATAAAGAAAAAGTTTTGTATTTGATAAAATGGTCTTTCGAAAAATCTCATTGTAATTTTATTTGCTGTAACTCGTTTAAAGCCTTTTTCTGTAACGAAAAGGAAAGTATGCTAGATACACTTACTGGAAATGTGAGGATATGATTGAAGCTTCAAATTTTCTGCTAGATAACATTTATGTACGTTTCGGCGATAAAGTGTATCGTCAGGTAGTAGGTATTCCTATGGGCACTAACTGTGCCCCTTTAATAGCAGATTTATTTCTATATTGCTATGAATCTCAGTTTATGACCAAACTCAGTAAAGACCCATCATTGTTATATTTAGTTGATACATTCAACAATACCTACCGTTATCTGGATGATATTTTTCGTTAAATAATCCAGAGTTCTCTAAATATACTTCCGAAATTTACCCAAAAGAACTTACTTTAACTAAATCTAACATAAACAGCAGCAGTTGCCCTTTTCTAGATTTAGACATTTCAATTTCTAACGGGAAACTACATACTAAAATTTACGACAAAAGAGACGATTTTCATTTCCTATTGTTAATTTTCCATTTTAGACGGCGATGTGCCTTTGGCTCCATCATACGGTGTTTATATATCCCAACTCGTTCGGTATGCCCGTGTGTGTTCTGATGTCATAGATTTTAACGAACGTAATCAATGCATCACTGGGAAATTATTGTGTCAGGGATTTCGATACCATAAATTACTTAAAACTTTTACTAAATTCTTTCATAGATACAAAGATTTGATTAGTAAATTTGGCTGTACCTGTAGAAAACTTATCAAAATGGTATTTCACATCCTAAATTTTACGGTAATATTGTACTTAAAGCGAGGAAATCACTATGTGATCCGTGTAAACTCATCGAACCTTTAAACAAACTTATAAGTAAGGGTTATCGTACCAATATTGTAATTAGATCTCTGAATATAGTTTACATTGGCACTAATATCGATTTTGTCATTAGCAAATTAAAACATAACTAAATTGTATCTTCTTTTGAGGCGGGATGTTTAGAGACACACACACGTTAATTTTTATCTCTAAAGATGTAGCTCCTCACTATCCTACTCACTGTCGATACATTTATTTTGGCATTGCACAAGTCATGTCTTCTCTGACTGTTCATGACGTTAAAATACTAAATCCCTGGGATGTGTTTTAGATGATTTTAGTCTCTGATGCATGATTTTTATTATTAATTGTTTTGACTTTTAACTAGCTGTCACTAACTGCGAGTACTCTCAAATCGTACTTTCTTGTTAATTCGACCTGTTGATACTATTTGTAATACTTTTTGTTATTTTATATTAATATGGATCTTGTCTATATACCAGCTTTGATTATTTGGATTATCTACTAATTTTCACTTCTTCATACTACATTTGTATGAACATTAAGATTATTCTCCTTAAATCTGTACAGGGAAGTTTTAGCTAGCTCTAATTGTATAGTTTTATTGTTGATGTTCACCCTTATGTATCTAGTGTTAAATTAGGTATTTATATGACAGACCTTTCTTGGTATTCCTAATTATTGGAAGATTTTATATAGACAGAAGTAGTATACCTAAAACGACAAAGTTATTTTCATTTACCTGTATATATTATGAAAACCGGTTTTTTCAAAAGTGATTATTTTCTAAGGGTTAAATATTTCGCGGTGGTGTCTTGCCATGGCTTTGTTTGGACTTGTTTGTTTGCTTTTTGGCCTTGAATGTTTGTCCCTAATATTTTATTAACTATGTATTTACATTCAGGTATCACAGATCAAATGTATTCGTTCATAGTGTGTTAATTTACGTTTTTTGATTGAGTTAAGCCTTCCAATTGATATTTTATCGTGTGTTTTTCTATGTTGTGATGTTATACTATTGTTTCAGAAAAAGGGAGAAGGTTTGGTGCCATTTAAACGTTTAATCCCGCTGCACCTGTCCTAAGTCAGGAATCTGATGTACAGTAGTTGTCGTTTGTTTATGTAATTTATACGTGTTTCTCGTTTCTCGTTTTTAAATAGACTAGACCGTTGGTTTTCCCGTTTGAATGGTTTTACACTAGTAATTTTGGGGCCCTTTATAGCTTGTTGTTCGGTGTGAGCCAAGGCTCCGTGTTGAAGGCCGTACATTGACCTATAATGGTTTACTTTTGTGGATTGTTATTTGGATGGAAAGTTGTCTCATTGGCACTCACGCCACATCTTCCTATATCTATTAGTTGCGATACGGTTTAGTGGATGATAATGTACTCTAACTTGGTAATAGTTGATAAAGGTATTTCCCTTGTTTCAACAACCTTGAACGGTTAAATTTATTATATAATATCGGAAATACTTTCAATAACGATGCAATACTATTTTAAAAGAAATTTCTGTTTTCGGAAAAGAATTACTCCTTGGACTTTGAGATTGATGATCCATATATGAAATGCCTTTAGCAAATATTACAACTTTTGTTTTTTTTCAGTGACACTACACCACGCGAGTATACTATTTTAATTGACTAAAAACTAAGTCCTGGTATTTTAAGTTGACATCTCCTCATCAGATTTAAATACATTACATTCTCAGTCTCTTTGTAACAGACATATGTCTTTGAAGAAACAAGACAGCAGGTACAGATTTAAATACATTACATTCTCAGTCTCTTTTTAACAGACCTATGTCTTTGAAGAAACAAGACAACAGGTACAGATTTAAATACATTACATTCTCAGTCTCTTTTTAACAGACCTATGTCTTTGAAGAAACAAGACAACAGGTACAGATTTAGATACATTACATTCTCAGTCTCTTTGTAACAGACATATGTCTTTGAAGAAACAAGACAACAGGTACAGATTTAGAGAAAAACAAACTGATCATTCGATCACAACTGGTATCACATTATTTTTTGTCAAGCTCATATTGGCTATAACAGTTTTAAGTTTTCTCAACTACTTTTATTTATAAATGTCTCTCTTTTTTCGTTCATCGTAGTAGTTTTATGCGAATTTAGAAGGACAAATGTCAAAGTTATACGCACCGAATTCGTTCCGTCCGATGTGCTTTCTAGATTAAGCTCAATCACGAACAACATTCACAGCCGAAAGATGTATTGACCCAAAGTTGACATGAATAAAAGTGACGTGGTGTTCAAGTCAATGAGACAGCGGCCCAACTACACACACATAAAAACAAAACAAAACAACAATCAAAAGACATTTAGAGGCCAACATATCGGGTTCAATAACAAATCACAGTTTATATAATATACAGTATGTCATAATCTTCACGCCTACGAGTTTGAAAAATAGTGCTTAAATGAAGGTCTGAATGGGAGTCCTTCAAATCTGTTTTCTTTAATTTTTTTAAGCCATTTTTCTCTATTCTTTATAAATTTGCTCATTATTCTCTGTTTGTTCTTTATATTTCATTTCCATATTATTCTCTACTCTTCAATTTTGTGGCCTATTTTTCTCCATTCTTTGTTTTTTAGCCATTTATTCTGCACTTGTCGCCCATTATTCTCTATTTTTCAGCCCCATCCAGACCCTTACAAATTTTAACAGAGATTATAAGAGAACTAATATCCATCATTAAAAAAAAGCATAACAAAATGTCCAAAGGCAACCACTGAACATGAATTAGGACAGGCATGTCTATATGTATGAAACAATTGATATACAATTTTGTTCTATGTTTATAAAAGTATAAAATCAACAACAAAATAATAACTATCAAACAAAAAGAATGTAACTATTCTCAGTGGTCATATTAAATTTAAAAACATTAAACCAGTCATGATATGAATCAAATAAGGTGACAGCATTTGTCGTACGGAAATAGTTAATCAATTACAGGTGCGAGGTGTACGGTGTTTTCTTTATGATATACATAAATCACAACTTTAATTGGAATGTTTTGATAAATGGAACTTGTCGAACGATCACACATTTTGCTGAACATTCTTAGTGTAAAGTACTTGACCTTGATCATCAGAGGTTTTTCGTCCCCAAATGTTCCTCCTTTTGTAAATGAGAATGGAAATGAGGATAACACCAAGGGTAATAATCACACCTACCCCTGCGATACCTGCTATAAATTCAGGTCTAAATAAAATTGTTTGATTAGTTCCAGCCCGCAAAGATGCAGACGTTGTGAAAACAGAATTTTTTAGAGGAGAAATACGGTTTCGTTTAGTGACAACCACATTTTCAAAAGAATCTCCCACGTCTGCTGGATAAATAACAAAACTTTCCGTCGATTTTTCAATATTTTCGCTAATGGAACCAACGTGAGTTAATAACTTAACACCTTCATGTTTTGGTATCATAACCAAGAATCCTGAACTTTCGGGTATTGTGATTGTCTCAGCTGTAGTAATTGAAACTTTAGTATGCTCAGGGCTGTCACCTGTTGATGTAGGAATGATGTTGGCTGTTGGAACAATTGCTTTCAAATTATTCAAACTGTGCCGCTCTGGTTTGGCTTCTTTATCTGAAGGTAATTGTGTCTCCGATATATTACGGGTATGAATCTTGTCATTACTCAGTCTGGTTATTTCAGTACCATTATCTACGCTGACTTTAATGGTATTATTAAACAGGATATCTTTAGATGAACTGTTTTTCTGGTCTTTATCTGTTACGGTACTGTTCTCTGAAGATACTGTTGCTGTTTCATGGTAGATTTCACTCTCAAGATCTGTATCTGAAAAAAAAGAGATTTAAATCAGTGGGTTTTCCCTAATTTAAATACAGGATATTTGGTACAATTACATGTAAATAAAATCTGATATCAAATGAACAGTGATTTAATGATTATAATTACTGATTTCTTATAATGAACAGTTATTCTATGTTTAAGTGCTAATGTTATTTTAGATGGAGAAGTCATAATCGTCTGTATAAGCAAGAAGGCGGTCATTTGGGTGTTAGAAAGCTTAATTTTCAATTTTGATATTTGTTTGTTCTTTGTTAAGCAACTGTGTTTCTATTATCAACTTCTACTAGTAAATGGTTGGTAAAGGCTTCTTTTTGTCACTATCATTATGCGTATCTGAAGATAAAAGACTGCAAAGCGCATTAAATGCCAAAATATTTCACAATGCCTTACATGTATGATCAGCTTTATATTTTGGTTTTAATGTGTATTCAAATTATCATGTTGTTTCGACAATTATTTTCATTTTTTAGCGATTAAATAATTTTGTTTGGTTAATAATTAGAATAACAAGTTAACTCCAACTAGGAAGGATGATATGGAAAAAAGAATTTCATTTTGGATAGTGCAGGTTAAAGCTCAATTCAAATTAAGCCACTTGTCTTCAACTTGAAGCTGACAGAAAAAAACAAGGAGACAAAATTATGACAGAAGTTCGTAAGGTCAAGTGAGCTGACGAGTGGAAGGAAATATTCTATTCAAACGTAATTCCAAATAATGATGTCTTATCAATCCTACCATTTGTACACCTGTAAAAACTAAAATCATCGACAGCTATATCAGCTGTATGGCTACGCCCTCTGGTGGCTTGTACTACAATCTACAATGGTAAAAAATAGACGTGAGCTTCACAAATTATATGAAATATTGCAATATACATATTTTCTACATAGCTAGTGTTAATTTCAACTGCATATCTCATTTAACTAGTTACTGATGAGTACTGAATGTACATGGTATATACACAATCCATCAAACATATACCAAGAAATGTAACTCTTGATCTTTGTGTCGCAGTCTCGATTAATTTCATTTCCGTTTTATGTTGTTTGATTTACAATGGCTTACGGATAAACACTCTTTTTATGAGATTTGAACATCTGTAAACTACTGTTGTTTAAATTCAAATCATTTGGCTCGGCAAAATCAAGATGGAATATTTGTTAAAAGCAATTCACATTCATTTTGTTTGAAACCCTAATCATGATATATTGCTAAATCAAGAATCATACTCCGGAAAGAGCAAGACCAGAAAATGTCGGACAAAAGAAGGTAAAATTTCAAATCCGAGTTAAAAAAAAAAAGGAAATTTTAACAGGGGGTTTTGTAATTTAGGATTATATCAGTACATAACAAAAACGAGATAGTTAACTAAAAACAGGTCGAAAAAAAACTTTATTAACTTCTTATTCCTTTCAATTATCGTGGGCTTTCAAAGAACTCATTAATGGCATGCTTTATATCTCAATATCTCACTTGAAAATCTCCTTTCTGTCGTTCAATAAACACGTCGGCTTTGTGCCACTCGTTTCCTTGGTTACCACCAATGAGAAAGAGTTGACTTTCCACGTGATCATGTCCTGATGGTATTCGCAGGAGAATCTCTAGGTTACCCATATCTATAAAACAAATAAATTTGACAAATATATTGTTCTTGCGTACATTATTCGTCTGAAAAAAGAGATGTATTATAAACAATCTGGAAATAGCATTTATTCAATATAAGGTGTATCCAAGCAGTAGAAACTAGTGCTGGTTATGGCTTTCGTAAAAATGGCTGTCTTGTTTATACTGGCGTCTGTTCTGCATTTTTTATTTTGAATTCTTGATACATTCATTAAAAAGGTCTCAACAATCTTTTTATTGTTTTTTATCAGTCCCAAAGATGATTGCAAAGAAGTAAAATTGCTTGATATGTTTGGATTATGTAATATATATATATATATCTGTGTGGCTTTAATGCTTATACCTATTATCTTAGTTTATGTAAATGTAACCGCAGACATATCTAAATGTCCATTCCTTCTGCTCATATCCAAGAGGTAACAGCGTAAAGTCAACCATACAGCCAGACATAATACGTATGAGAGTGGCCTGCTTAATTGGCTGGTTCTTTAACTTGTCGTTTAATGGTTTTTAGCTGGTGTTGCATGGTTCATTAGCTGGTGTGACATGGATTTATCTGGTGTTGCATGGTACTTGGTGAAATTGTGAGTCATTTCAGTAGATTGAGTTGTATATAGCGTGATAAAGATCAAGGTTAATTATACTAGATGATTGATTGCGTTATTTTGGTGTTTTTGACGGTTCAGTAAATGGTAATATGTTGGGTCATATTGAATTTTAATTATCTTTGTTAATATGTAATTGCAAGTTTTATTCTGAAGAGAAACCTCACTTACATCCAGCTTCTTCTGGTCCTAACATGTGATACCAGAGCTGAAAACATCGACGACTTTTATACCAGGGATAGACGGGAGATAACAACCTACTGTAGTGTCCATGTTGACTAGGTGTGGACGATTCCATATAGATATAATGACCTGTCAAAGAACAATATTGTATAGTTATTACTCGCATGCATACAGATTTCCTCGAAACTTTACAATTTAAGTATCATACCAAACGCTCCTTTTAAATTGGTAAATATATCTGTACAAATGTAAATAAAGGGAACCACAAGTTAAAATGACTCAATGAGACAGCAAACCAACGCTACAAGCTAATCAAATTAAGCATCTAGGGGTCAACATTCAGACAAAAAAATGGTGAAGGATGAACTAACCCTACACCATATGACAAGCTCTATTTTTTTTTCGAGTTAGACATTAGTATGGCTAGCAATTAGGATGTATCTATGAACTTGACATGCCGATGTGCAATCACTTTAAAGTTGATTTTGGGATGATCCAAACAGTTTCAGAAAATCTACTATACTATGCCAGCATCTAAATATGAGCTGCAAATGTAATTTTGATTCGATTAAGCTTTCATGTACAACTTAGTGTGTTTTATTTTAAACTGACCATTTAAAAAGGGTTTCTCTATTTCTCTATTTTATTAACCAACGGAAAGAATGAAAAACAACTGTCATATTCCTGACTTGGAACAGGAATTTTCCTAAGAAAATGGTGGATTAAACCTGGTTTAATAGTTAGCTAAACCTCCAACTTGCATGACAGTTCAGTGTTTAAAAGTTGTTTAAGGGTTATGCAGTACTTGTAAATAGATACTGTCATAAGCTTACGTTTATACTTGATGATACAATAATTGTTATAGCATTTGTATTTGAAGAAAAAAAAAAAAAACCAAAAAAAAACAAAAAAAAACAATTGGCCACAGTTACATATTGTACATATGCTGATTTAATATATGAATGGATGATAATGGAATCAAATGCTGAATTTCATTTTCAACAACGGCAACCGATGAACTGTATTCAAATTCACTAATGAAATAAATTATTGTTGTGGCTTTATTCAAACCAGTTTTCTATTAATGGTGCATTAAGCGATCTTACTTGTTTGGTGTATCCTATCGAATGTGAATCTCTAAGGGTTTAATATATAACAAATTAGGTCAATAAAAATTTTCATACGAAAAAAATGAAAAAATTAATATAGTTGAAAAAAAAAACAAAGTGTAAAGCCTTCATTTGAAACGTTTAGTGTAAGACAAACCGTTATTGTTTTTAGGACCCAACGTGTGGTCAAATTTCGGGCCAGTTCTTTTAGTGTCCGTTTCTCTCATGTTAATCCGCCAATCTGATTGATGGCCTATGTCCTGTGTCCACCCACATAAAGAATGTTGTTCAAAATTACAACTAGCAATGTCAACTGCAGCTACAAGAAAGCATATAAAATATAATCAATTTAGGTGACCAGTAAGTCTGTATTTTCTCAAATAAAAAAGACTATATTAAACATGTGTTAAATAATAATAATGATATTAGTATTAATAATAGTATATTTGATTTTATAAGGCATTGTCATTTATTTTCTTTACAGAGAGGAATTAACGAGAGTGGTTCCATTCATCTTGCAATCGAATAGTACCATCTTAAGATTTTGATAAATATCTGCTGTTCACCAAAGACTTAAATTAGTTGCCACGTTTATTGAATTAACATGTATTTGTTTAAGCCCTCACAGTGCAAGTTCATGTAAGCTTGGACATGATATAGTAATCCTCTTCACAGATGTAAGATGGTATTATAGATATTTACGATCCTTATCTTTCCTCTACATAAATGGCGTAAAACACGACACAGTTGTAACAAGAGAGTTAATTGGTGCACGCACCAAATTCTTGGGCCGGAAATATGGAGGTTTTTGGTGTAAAAAAAAAGTGCAAAATATTATATAAACAATCTGTATTATTGAGTTGACTTTCATCCTCAATTGCCAGAAATGGTCCAATCCAATTAGTTATGATAATGCTATAAAATATAACTTAATAGTGCAGTTGATGAAATCGAATATCTTTTAAAAGCAGTTGATGAAATGGAATATCATCTAATTCATTTTCAAGACTTGATTTTGGAACTCGTGACTATCAAAGTTGCATCTACTGACAAAATAATGCTATTCCTCATCTCAGATATGGACTTAAACGCAGCCTTTCATCTCATTAACTCATCAATGAATTTTATGTCAAGATGACATATTTTTTTAGGACCCTCGATTCTGACTATTACAGACGCATCTACTGACAAAATATTATTTCTCCACGAGTTGCATCTCAGATATGGACTCTAACGCAAACCTTAATTAGTCACTCATATGTGAAATGTAGGTCAAGATAACCTTATTTTTATCAGAACCCCTTGATTGTTTAAGACGCATCTATGAACAAAATCTCATGAACTATGACTTATACTTCCACAGATAGACGGAGAGCTGTGGTGTAGTGGTTAGTGCATCGGACTACTAACACAAAGGTTCCTGGTATCCCCGTTACGGGGAGAACATTTCAGGGACTGAATTTTCGGCTTTCTCTTGACACCATTTGCGAGTGTGGTCTTGAGAAACGATGATAGTCCGTCGGAAGGGGACGATAAATGGCTGACCCGTGTTTAAGAAGAGCCATATCTCTTGTACGTAAAAGATACCCTTGTAGATTTTGAAAAGAGAAGGCTAATGCCGCTGCAAGGCAACACTCGCATCCGCAAACTACTACTACTAAATAGAGTTTAATGGCGACTACCCTTGCGGGTATTGCGCCAGATTACCTTATATAAAAACATTTCAAATAAATGTTTTAAAATTTATTATTATTTAGGAATTAACCTGTATTATATATTCATATTATAGTAAATTGTGAGTTTTTTTTTTTTTTTTTTTTTTTTTTTTCTTAAATTTAATCTTAATATTTAAATCTGAACTATGGTGTGTATTTTAATTATCTTAATTATCTTGTGGTTAATTTATAGTAAGAAGAAAAATTTATGTGAGCTTATTATTCTGTTATTTGTAACTTTGCCTGCTTTGTTTATAAATATTAAATGATTTGGTAAGTAGGTGTGTTTGTTGTTTATACATGAAAACTGTAAGTATCAAATACTCTTGGATAGACATATCTGACTTTTCCAAATATGCAAATCCTAGAAGGGGTCTGACATATTCCCGTACATGGTATATACATTAATACAATTATACCGCGGCTCGTACGTCCTTGGTAAATTGTGATTCTCTGTATATTGAATTTGACTAAAGATAGCATCTTAACTTATATTATAAAAGATTCTTAAACTTACGTTATAGAAGAAAAAATATATATAGTATTACCGTGTATGTATAAATAGGATCTATACTATTAATGTATTGTTTTAACATATTTGTGTGTATTAAATTGTAAGTGTTCATGTTTTGCAGTTATGTACAGTATAGATACCTGAGAGTGCTATCTTGGTAGTAGTTTAGTGTACTACTTAAAAAAAAAAACTTTCGTAAAAGTTTTAGACTAAGTGTATATTGTCAAATTCAACGGGGTTATGTTTCTATTTTTTAGAAATCATAAACTGATAAATGATACCTTCCAGCTCTGTTACAACTATTAAAAGCCAATATTTAGAAATGAAAAAACTAAAAAGGTAAATAATATATATCTACCAAATTATTTGTTTTGGTGTCGCCCGTTTAGACTGGGGTTGTTTCCTTGCACTGTAAAGAAATAAATTGTAGGTAAATACTTGCAGCCGTGAAGCTACCACGTGGTAACCATGTGCTGCAAGCAGACACGGCGAGGAGGCTGTGAACAAAAGGCATCCGCAAAGTGGAAAGGGATTAATATAAGTTGCAATAACTTGTTTCCCAATCCACTATAAATAAATATGTTTAAACTAGATAGATGGACTTTAACTTTGTGATGGACAGATGAAACACTATATCCCTTCCCCAACTTCGTCATGTTCGTTTGACAAAAGATATAAAAATCTTAAAGCAAACAAATATCAAATTATTCCTCTCAGTAAAGGTTGAGAAATCCTAGACTTAATGTTTTCATTTCTATTCGGTTTTGGTGAAATTTAAAGTATCAATAAACAGTCATAAAAATAGGAACGTAGCTTTGTAAGATAGATAGATGCTTTATTTCCATCAAATGGGCTCACAAGGAGCATAATATAATCATTATAATATTATTTTTACAAATATAATAAACAATACAGTATACATAGTTACAAACACAGATAAGGAACAACAGTTTTCACATATTCGTATATATATAGTATATATAAAACCTTCGTCTCAGGCACACCTCTAGAAAGTAACAAAAAAAAAAAAAGAATTCTGTGAGTAGGCTAAATATTTCTAGCTTAACTGCAGGAGGCACCAAGGGACGGTGCTATATGGCATGGTGGGTGCATATTAAAATGTGTATCGGGACATTAACATGATTAATGATATGGTAAGATATTGTAAGAAGTTGCACATAACTGGTATGTCATCCTCGTGCCTGGTGCAGAGGAGTCAGTACTATTTAAAGTGACACAACTGCAAGAGGCACCAAGGGACAATGCTAATTGACATGCCAAAGTGCACATATTACGAAAAGATAAAAAACTACCAGTTTAATCAAGAAATATCACAAACAGAAAGGTAATAGAACTTATACGATGTGTCCTGTACCCCACCATGCCAACCTCGTGCCTAGTGCAGAAAGCCTGATTTAAATATTTATCTTTCAAGTTATATTTTGTCTTCATCAACTAACTCACAGACAGATATCAAGATATCAAGATTCTCTACATTAAGAAGCCATATCAGTTTTTGGCTAGGAATCAAATGCGTAAAGTTTGGGCATAGTGAGTTAATAGTGGAATTATATTTAACCATGAATTCTGCTCAAACCGATGCGAAGGGTCAACTTGAACAAACTACTAGTTATGAGAAATATTGATCATTGTTGAATGCCTCGTGGTGACTTGAAGATGAAGGACAACAATAAAACGTTCCATATTTGGGTTTTACCATGTATTGATATTAATATTGTCTCATGTACATTTAATTCATATCCTTCATATGATCATTGGGTATACGACAGACTAAAAACTGCTTCATACTACTACTAATCAGAAAGCAAATTATTCTATTCGTAAAACTGACAAATCCTTGACAAAATGTTTGCATTTCAATCTGTTTGGTTGCAGTAAAATTGCAAAGTATTAACAAACACCAAGTGGATATTTGAGAGGTTTGAAAATCTCTATCAGTTACCTATAAAACTCCGAGATCGTTTACGTTGAAAGTAAAGATATCTTTATTATGATTATTTTTCTAAATGATGAAAACTGTATATATAATAATCAAAATAGAATATAAAATGACTATTTTGAGAAAATAACGCAAACTATATATCATTTCCCATGTTCCGACGACGAGTTCTTGTAAGAACATGGTACCTTGTTTACATTTCTAAAAATAGCCTGGTTTGGGAAATCCCCAAATACGGGTCACGCATTCTGTGCATAATAAAACAATGAACAATCATTGTTATAAATATTTGGCATCTTCTTCTTATATAAATATTAATAAAAAAGTATTTATTTCAATTACCTTAAATCTTTAATTTTCATATACCGCAGAAAATAATAATGTAGATCCGCAGAAACTCATGTAACAATCTCAAACCCATATCATATAATGGACCAGCTTAGTGCCGGCCCATAACAACGGGTGATTGGATGATTAAAAAGTTGATAAAGGTTTTAATTTGTATGTTTTCAGTTTTTACAATTTTTTTTAGTTTAATTCTTTTCATTGAAACGTTTTCTAAACAATATAAATTAACCAACAACATTCACATTTGACCCAAAAGATCCGATTAAACATGTTAAACCCTATGTGTATTTATATCTTTGAAATATGAAACAAACTAAGAACATCAAATGCATGTATCATTATAAAACGACAAACTATATATTAAATTATATCTTCAAATGAATACGAAATGACAATTATGAGAGGTTCAGACCAGTGTTGTCAGTATAACTTGTAGAGAAAGTTTGGGAGTGGTTCAGACCAGTGTTGTCAGTACAACTTGTAGATAAAGTTTGGGAGTGGTTCAGACTTAACTTACAGTGGCGGTTTGGAAGTGGTTTAAACTAGTGTTGTCAGTATAACTTACAGTGGCAGTTTCGTTTGGAGTGGTTCAGACTTAACTTACAGTGGTAGTTTGGAAGTGGTTCAGACTTAACTTACAGTGGTAGTTTGGGAGTGGTTCAGACCTAACTTACAGTGAAATTTTGGGAGTTGTTCAGACTTAACTTACAGTGGCAGTTTGGGAGTGGTTCAGACCAGTATTGTCCGTCACAGCTGATAGTACTCTCACCGTCCATTATATATCCAGGATCACATGTCACAAGTATAAGAGAAGATTCTGACAATACATCGATTTCTCCATTTTCTACAGATGTGAAACCGTTTTGGTTGCATCCTTTAGCTAAAAACATGAATGAATAGTTAATAGCGTATGATCTTACAGATATTAATAAGCAAATCTAATTATAATTGCAGATATTCATTAATATTTGTCGTCAATTGCTCTGAAACTCGTGCATGACGTATCAGTTGCATGACGTATCAGTTTTGCAGCCTCGTCATTTTATTCACGGTGCTATATGGCATGGTGGGTGCATATTAAATGTGTATCGGGACATTAACATGATTAATGATATGGTAAGATATTGTAAGAAGTTGCACATAACTGGTATGTCATCCTCGTGCCTGGTGCAGAGGAGTCAGTACTATTTAAAGTGACACAACTGCAAGAGGCACCAAGGGACAATGCTAATTGACATGCCAAAGTGCACATATTACGAAAAGATAAAAAACTACCAGTTTAATCAAGAAATATCACAAACAGAAAGGTAATAGAACTTATACGATGTGTCCTGTACCCCACCATGCCAACCTCGTGCCTAGTGCAGAAAGCCTGATTTAAATATTTATCTTTCAAGTTATATTTTGTCTTCATCAACTAACTCACAGACAGATATCAAGATATCAAGATTCTCTACATTAAGAAGCCATATCAGTTTTTGGCTAGGAATCAAATGCGTAAAGTTTGGGCATAGTGAGTTAATAGTGGAATTATATTTAACCATGAATTCTGCTCAAACCGATGCGAAGGGTCAACTTGAACAAACTACTAGTTATGAGAAATATTGATCATTGTTGAATGCCTCGTGGTGACTTGAAGATGAAGGACAACAATAAAAACGTTCCATATTTGGGTTTTACCATGTATTGATATTAATATTGTCTCATGTACATTTAATTCATATCCCTTCATATGATCATTGGGTATACGACAGACTAAAAAACTGCTTCATACTACTACTAATCAGAAAGCAAATTATTCTATTCGTAAAAACTGACAAATCCTTGACAAAATGTTTGCATTTCAATCTGTTTGGTTGCAGTAAAATTGCAAAGTATTAACAAACACCAAGTGGATATTTGAGAGGTTTGAAAATCTCTATCAGTTACCTATAAAAACTCCCGAGATCGTTTACGTTGAAAGTAAAGATATCTTTATTATGATTATTTTTCTAAATGATGAAAACTGTATATATAATAATCAAAATAGAATATAAAATGACTATTTTGAGAAAATAACGCAAACTATATATCATTTCCCATGTTCCGACGACGAGTTCTTGTAAGAACATGGTACCTTGTTTACATTTCTAAAAATAGCCTGGTTTGGGAAATCCCCAAATACGGGTCACGCATTCTGTGCATAATAAAACAATGAACAATCATTGTTATAAATATTTGGCATCTTCTTCTTATATAAATATTAATAAAAAAGTATTTATTTCAATTACCTTAAATCTTTAATTTTCATATACCGCAGAAAATAATAATGTAGATCCGCAGAAACTCATGTAACAATCTCAAACCCATATCATATAATGGACCAGCTTAGTGCCGGCCCATAACAACGGGTGATTGGATGATTAAAAGTTGATAAAGGTTTTAATTTGTATGTTTTCAGTTTTACAATTTTTTAGTTTAATTCTTTTCATTGAAACGTTTTCTAAACAATATAAATTAACCAACAACATTCACATTTGACCCAAAAGATCCGATTAAACATGTTAAACCCTATGTGTATTTATATCTTTGAAATATGAAACAAACTAAGAACATCAAATGCATGTATCATTATAAAACGACAAACTATATATTAAATTATATCTTCAAATGAATACGAAATGACAATTATGAGAGGTTCAGACCAGTGTTGTCAGTATAACTTGTAGAGAAAGTTTGGGAGTGGTTCAGACCTAACTTACTGGGGCGCTTTGGGAGTGGTTCAGACCAGTGTTGTCAGTACAACTTGTAGATAAAGTTTGGGAGTGGTTCAGACTTAACTTACAGTGGCGGTTTGGAAGTGGTTTAAACTAGTGTTGTCAGTATAACTTACAGTGGCAGTTTCGTTTGGAGTGGTTCAGACTTAACTTACAGTGGTAGTTTGAAGTGGTTCAGACTTAACTTACAGTGGTAGTTTGGGAGTGGTTCAGACCTAACTTACAGTGAAATTTTGGGAGTTGTTCAGACTTAACTTACAGTGGCAGTTTGGGAGTGGTTCAGACCAGTATTGTCCGTCACAGCTGATAGTACTCTCACCGTCCATTATATATCCAGGATCACATGTCACAAGTATAAGAGAAGATTCTGACAATACATCGATTTCTCCATTTTCTACAGATGTGAAACCGTTTTGGTTGCATCCTTTAGCTAAAAACATGAATGAATAGTTAATAGCGTATGATCTTACAGATATTAATAAGCAAATCTAATTATAATTGCAGATATTCATTAATATTTGTCGTCAATTGCTCTGAAACTCGTGCATGACGTATCAGTTGCATGACGTATCAGTTTTGCAGCCTCGTCATTTTATTCAAATTTTCATAGGTTATTTCAGAAAGACATTGCACTAATTGAATCTTAAAAAAGATAATTAATTGTAGTGGCTTGAATACAATACATATCAGGATATAAAAAAAAATCCAAGTTAGGTACAAACTCTTTGCTGTTTCATAAAGATTAAAAAAAACGGCCTTAAATTTAGTTTCTAAGCAATCCAGAATTTTTTATGTCCGCGACTTTGTTGTTTTAAGGAATTTAGTCCTCTCTCTCATCTGGAACTAGTACATTATAGACATAAGATATTATTTTGTTTTACCAATCATGAGCCCTTGTCAGGCAAGATACATAAACATCATAGTACATTAATTATTATCAAATATGCGAGTTGTTCAAGTGAAAATTTACAATACACAAAGAAATGAAGTAAAATATGAGCAATATATAGAGAATATCATATGGCTTTTTCAATATCACATCCGTATCAACCCGAGACACCAATAAAATCCCAAGAGCTCTGCTCGAGGGGTTATTTTGGTTGACCTTATCATAAAGGTTCTTTTCTCCAGTCTGTATCATCTACACTGTACCGCATACCCGTATCGCATAGCTAAAACCCGTATCGCATACCCCGTATTGCACTTAGGGCGTGATCTTATATGTTGAATAACGTGAAAGTTGGACATATAACGTCCAGTTGCTGTATTTCCTGGCATGATACGAAATGTAACCACATTTTCAAAAGCAGAATTTCATAAAAATACTTTCAAGAGAAAACAGGTCATTTATGAAACTGATTTAGAATAGAAATTTTCATTTAGGAAAATGACAAAAGACCCATTCTCTCTTCGCTCGTATTTTGTTAAAAGTGCATGTACATGTTTGTGTGTAAACTTTGGTGCAATCGAACTGAGATAATAAAATGATTAGGACTAGAAATTCTAATGTTGGATTATTTTTTAAAATGACCAGATTTCCCTTTTGATACAAGTATTAAACCTAATGCAGTTGTTATTTTTGTTGTAATATGATCCTTGTTGTGATATTATTGTTTTGTTTGTCAGATTAAAAATAAATGGTGTTATATTAATATTCATTCATTAGTATCAGTATCAGAGTTTCATTGATGAAAATGTTTTTAGTTTTAAAAAATGATGCGGTTGCACAAGCTTCAGAGGTAATCATGGTATTCAGTTTAGATATATTTCCCCTGAAAAACACATGTTAGTCAACGTTTTAACATCAAACATATATATATATATAAATCCCTCTGTTTGTCTGTCCATAATCGTTGAATAGATGATACTTGGTAACATTGTTGTCCACATTTATGTATACAAATGAGATCATATTGCAGTATAATATGAAAACAAAGGTCACCGTGAAACTTGGTTAAACTTGACAACAAATATTGGAAAGGTGGGTTGTATTCTACAGGAGGGAACAGCTGACAGTATCGTTAGTGAATGCATTTAAATACTTAAAAAGTCAGCTTGAAAACTACAGGGAAATCATAATGTTCTTCTCTCTCTTATAATTTCGGACGATTTATAAAAAAAAGGGAACGAATCACGGATCTAGTGTATAACACGAATCTGATTCTATTAATATATATGAATACACATGTTTGTATTAAAAACTATAATGGATAAGTACACCAGTATGAAAGGTGGAAACTTTATGCTTGCTTTGTTGATTTCAAAAAAGCGTTTGACAAAGTCATTCATTCTGGTTTAAAATATAAGCTATTAAAACATAATATAGGTGGTAACTTTTATGCAATCCTGAGAGATATGTACAATAAAAGTGAATTATGTGTTAAAATAGATGATGTGCTTACTCCTAATTTTTATTCTCAAATTGGAGTAAAGCAAGGGGATGTTTTAAGTCCCAACCTTTTCAAGATTTTTATAAATGATTTACCGGATGCATTTAAGGAAAGCCCAGACGCTGTTGATATAAACGGTCGCAGGATTGACTGCCTCATGTATGCAGATGATATTGTTATTTTTTCTAGTTCCAAGGCAGGTCTTCAAAAACGACTTGATGGTTTATCCAAATTTTGTACTAAATGGTGTTTAGAGGTCAATCTATCTAAAACCAAAGTTATTATATTTAACAAACCTGGTAAACTTTTAAAAGAATATTTTTATTTCGAAAAGATACAATAGAATGTGTTAACAATTAGAAGTATTTAGGTTTAAAATTTATATCTAGTGGACCTTTAAGCAAGGAAAGGAAGAATTATACAAAAATCACTAAAAGCTGTATTCAAATTGCAAAGATCTTTATCATCTTCCAATCCAAGTATTTCTACTGTATTATATATATGACCATACAATAAAACCCATTTTAATGTATGGCAGTGAAATTACAGGTTTAAAACTAGCTCTGCAGCATGTCAGAAAGAAAGTGAATATTTATTACAGCACATTTATATGAACGATTTTTTAGATAAATCCAATTTAAGATATATGAAGTATATATTAGGTGTAAACAAAAAGTCTTCTAACCTAGCTGTGCTAGGAGAGCTTGGTAGATTCCCTTTATATTTTTCAGTTGTATTATCAATGCTGAAATATTGGTTTAGAATAAAAATATGAAAGATGGTTTACTGTATGATACCTATATGTGTAACAAAACATGTTTAATAATAATATTGAATGCTGGTATTCATCTATACATTACATTTTAAAAGCTGAATATTCATAATTTGGAGGTAAAGCTCAACTTTTTTATCAAGTCAGTTAAGCAAAAACTTTGTAATAGTTTTGTAAAATTTTGGAACACAAAAAGAAGAGATACAAAGAATAGTAAATTAGATACTTATTTCAAACTTAAAACTTGTTTTTCGAAAGAAATGTATCTATCTTTAAACAATTTTCAATTGAGAAGTGCCATATGTAAAATCAGAATCAGTGCACATGATCTCAAAATAGAAAGAGACAGGTATAAAACCTTATATATAGAAAGAGACCAAAGGCTTTGTAAGAAATGTACTCTAAATCTGGTTGAAGATGAACAACATTTTATTACTAGTTGTCCAGCATACAAAATGATAGGAGATATTTTTCAAGGAGATAAACTGTATCTGTCCCAATTTTATATATCTTTCAAATGAGGCAAAATTTGTTTGGTTATATATTAATGAAAATTTGTCTATACTTAAATATCTAGGGAGCTATATTATTACATGTCTAGATGTTAGACGAAATGTTAATTAATGTATGTAATAATAATGATAATTGTAATGATTTTATAGTTCTGATCCTGCCTGGAATTAATTGTATGTGATTTTATAGAATGAAGATAATAACATCTGTCTGAACTTTTAATGTTTCATTTTAATATATAAAATGTTTTTCTGTTACAAATCATGATGTATTGTTTTATGTGTACATGTTATGCTGCCCATCAAGGGCCTTGATTGAATAATAAATATTCCAGAGTTTGTCTCTAGTGCTGTGTGGAGGCAGTAGAACGTTTCCTGTGCTTGAGGTGTATGCTCTTATAATATTTACAGTTATGGTGTGCTTGTTCATGTGATAATTTCTCATATTAATACACCGTCAAAATTTCATGTTTGGTTAAATTTCTTCAAAATACTGGTCTGGTCATCTGTTTTGTTTATTGCCCTTTCATACTATTTTAAACTGCTAGGTTTTCTTACATATATTTCGATGTGCCCTGTGCTGTCTATCATTTGTTGTTTAGTTTTATATGTATTGTCTATCATTTGTTGTTTCGAAATTATTGGTCTTTGTTGGGCAATGTATGACAAATATATGTTCAAAACCTCGCCCGTAATTATAAATTATGTAATTCATTGACCGCTCCTGACATGTGTAACTTCAAGGCATATTTTAGCGGCGATCGATGTCTTTCAAATTACTTTATTTTTATCAATAGTACCGCTTAAGTCGACGTTAGCCGTCTTGACCTTGTTGTAGGGTATGAATAATTTGTTCATTGTTGAAGACCCTACATCAACTGTCAAGATGAAGAACAGGAATAAAAGCCCTGTTCATTGATAATTTTCTATGTTTTCTATGTATTGTGTGCGATTTTGTCCCATGTACATTTACTCCATATCCTTTCATTTTCTATCTATTCTTATGATAAACAGATCAATACATGGCAAAATCCATATCGCATGCTGTATCACACCTCGGCCAATATCAGCCCTCGGGAACTTCGGCCCTCGTGACTGATCTTGGTTCCTCGTGGTGATACAGCATGCGATACGGATTTTGCCATGTATTATTCTCTATATAAAGTGTTATGTGTAATGAGGTCAATTTTATAAAATAGATATAAAATATATTAACATGAAATAATAGAACAAGCAATATAGTTGCTTTTTTTTCGTACTTTTCATGACCAGTGTACAACAGTGAGGAATTTTACATCATCACAATGCAGAGGTCATCAAGGAGTACATACATTTATGGGCGTATTGCATTTCCGCAATTTTTTAATCATAATATATGACAACTGATAACAAGGAATATCCATGGTGATCTATTATCAGCGAAAACAAATGTAAAAGTTCTATGAACAAATCAAAACTTACCATGACATGTGGGGATTGGTGTTGTCCATACATCAGCAAAACAATAGGCTTCGTTTGAACCGAACAGATCAAATCCTTCGTCACACTCATATTGTATAGAATTATAGGGCTTGGTTTTTATTGTCGCAGTCCCATGCTGTAAATACTCCTGAACGCAATTAGAGTATACTGAAATGTAAATAATAAGAAATATCTATAAAGTATTTGTAGTTGGGTTATTACTAACAGGATAATCAGAATGTGAAAAAACAAAAGAACTGAACAATAATAAATTATTTAATCCTAAACTCCAGAATCCGTACAATGTTATTTTTAAATCCATTTCTTTTGATTAGGAGCAACCATTTAACTTCCACGGGGTTATGGTTTTTGTCTGTCAGAAATTTTTTTTGTCATCTGCTTGACCAGAATATTTTTTCATCAAATTAGATCAGAATATTTTTAGTAAAACCATACCCCCCCACACACACACACACCTCGAAGTTAAATGGGTCGTTCCTTAGAACGTCAAATATTTTCTGATTTGTATTGAAAAATACCGTAATAAAATCAATTTCAAACGATTTCCTAATTGTTTTCGTACTACACGGAAAATCCAACGCCTTTCATTTTTTTTTAACCAAACAAATAATTAAAACCATAAGCAAGGGGATGTTTTAAGTCCCAACCTTTTCAAGATTTTTATAAATGATTTACCGGATGCATTTAAGGAAAGCCCAGACGCTGTTGATATAAACGGTCGCAGGATTGACTGCCTCATGTATGCAGATGATATTGTTATTTTTCTAGTTCCAAGGCAGGTCTTCAAAACGACTTGATGGTTTATCCAAATTTTGTACTAAATGGTGTTTAGAGGTCAATCTATCTAAAACCAAAGTTATTATATTTAACAAACCTGGTAAACTTTTAAAAGAATATTTTTATTTCGAAAAAGATACAATAGAATGTGTTAACAATTATAAGTATTTAGGTTTAAAATTTATATCTAGTGGACTTTTTAAGCAAGGAAAGGAAGAATTATACAAAAAATCACTAAAAGCTGTATTCAAATTGCAAAGATCTTTATCATCTTCCAATCCAAGTATTTCTACTGTATTACATATATATGACCATACAATAAAACCCATTTTAATGTATGGCAGTGAAATTACAGGTTTAAAACTAGCTCTGCAGCATGTCAGAAAGAAAGTGAATATTTATTACAGCACATTTATATGAACGATTTTTTTAGATAAATCCAATTTAAGATATATGAAGTATATATTAGGTGTAAACAAAAAGTCTTCTAACCTAGCTGTGCTAGGAGAGCTTAGTAGATTCCTTTATATTTTTCAGTTGTATTATCAATGCTGAAATATTGGTTTAAAATAAAAATATGAAAGATGGTTTACTGTATGATACCTATATGTGTAACAAAACATGTTTAATAATAATATTGAATGCTGGTATTCATCTATACATTACATTTTAAAAGCTGAATATTCATAATTTGGAGGTAAAGCTCAACTTTTTTATCAAGTCAGTTAAGCAAAAACTTTGTAATAGTTTTGTAAAATTTTGGAACACAAAAGAAGAGATACAAAGAATAGTAAATTAGATACTTATTTCAAACTTAAAACTTGTTTTTCGAAAGAAATGTATCTATCTTTAAACAATTTTCAATTGAGAAGTGCCATATGTAAAATCAGAATCAGTGCACATGATCTCAAAATAGAAAGAGACAGGTATAAAACCTTATATATAGAAAGAGACCAAAGGCTTTGTAAGAAATGTACTCTAAATCTGGTTGAAGATGAACAACATTTTATTACTAGTTGTCCAGCATACAAAAATGATAGGGAGATATTTTTCAAGGAGATAAACTGTATCTGTCCCAATTTTATATATCTTTCAAATGAGGCAAAATTTGTTTGGTTATATATTAATGAAAATTTGTCTATACTTAAATATCTAGGGAGCTATATTATTACATGTCTAGATGTTAGACGAAATGTTAATTAATGTATGTAATAATAATGATAATTGTAATGATTTTATAGTTCTGATCCTGCCTGGAATTAATTGTATGTGATTTTATAGAATGAAGATAATAACATTTGTCTGAACTTTTAATGTTTCATTTTAATATATAAAATGTTTTCTGTTACAAATCTTGAAATCATGATGTATTGTTTTATGTGTACATGTTATGCTGCCCATCAAGGGCCCTTGATTGGAATAATAAATATTCTTATGATAAACAGATCAATACATGGCAAAATCCATATCGCATGCTGTATCACAACTCGGCCAATATCAGCCCTCGGGAACTTCGGCCCTCGTGACTGATCTTGGTTCCTCGTGGTGATACAGCATGCGATACGGATTTTGCCATGTATTATTCTCTATATAAAGTGTTATGTGTAATGAGGTCAATTTTATAAAAATAGATATAAAATATATTAACATGAAATAATAGAACAAGCAATATAGTTGCTTTTTTTTTTCGTACTTTTCATGACCAGTGTACAACAGTGAGGAATTTTACATCATCACAATGCAGAGGTCATCAAGGGAGTACATACATTTATGGGCGTATTGCATTTCCGCAATTTTTTAATCATAATATATGACAACTGATAACAAGGAATATCCATGGTGATCTATTATCAGCGAAAACAAATGTAAAAAGTTCTATGAACAAATCAAAACTTACCATGACATGTGGGGATTGGTGTTGTCCATACATCAGCAAAACAATAGGCTTCGTTTGAACCGAACAGATCAAATCCTTCGTCACACTCATATTGTATAGAATTATAGGGCTTGGTTTTATTGTCGCAGTCCCATGCTGTAAATACTCCTGAACGCAATTAGAGTATACTGAAATGTAAATAATAAGAAATATCTATAAAGTATTTGTAGTTGGGTTATTACTAACAGAATAATCAGAATGTGAAAAAACAAAAGAACTGAACAATAATAAATTATTTAATCCTAAACTCCAGAATCCGTACAATGTTATTTTTAAATCCATTTCTTTTGATTAGAGCAACCATTTAACTTCCACGGGGGTTATGGTTTTTGTCTGTCAGAAATTTTTTTTTTGTCATCTGCTTGACCAGAATATTTTTTTTCATCAAATTGGGGATCAGAATATTTTTTTTAGTAAAAAAAACCATAACCCCCCCCACACACACACACACACACACACACACCTCGAAGTTAAATGGGTCGTTCCTTAGAACGTCAAATATTTTCTGATTTGTATTGAAAAATACCGTAATAAAATCAATTTCAAACGATTTCCTAATTGTTTTCGTACTACGGAAAATCCAACGCCTTTCATTTTTTTTAACCAAACAAATAATTAAAACCATAAATGTAATACAACTCCAGAATAAAACTGAAATGAATATTAATTATTATATCTCCAAATTTAAATATCCAAAACGCATCATTAAGAATAACTTAATTTACATCATGATAATATTTATTTCAATGTGAATTTTTTGTTGAAAAATTGATAACACTCAAAATCAAGTTTTATATGAAACAATAGAATAAATAAGCTTACCTTGTAATATTAATACCGAAAATAAATAATAACAAAAATACAGCTGTAATAAAATCTCCATGTCTGAGTAAAATTCTTGTACATCAAAATTCCATCTAAAAAATTCTTCAAATTTTGAAAAGAGGGAAGTAGGCTGAACTGTCAGTATGTTATTAATTATATAAACAATAGGAGTCTGTATGTATTGATCAGTAACCATTTCCGCCGCGGACAATTCATGACATAGAAACAACACGGGTTGTTAATCTAATTAGAACTAGTATACCTCATCGTGCTCGAAATGAATGAATAACCCATGGGAGTGCCTCTGAGAATGATTCGGAAATAACAAACACATTGAAAACCGTGAATAATCACAACAAATATGCATGTGTCAAGTGCGGTAAGGAATATTTGGAAAATTGCTCATACAGCTCATCAAACGATATAGGTTTTCAACAGCAACTAACTATTACATTCACTATAATCATCATCATTGATCATTACATCATACTTATTTAAAAACATTTTACTTTGTAAAAGCCAGCGCAAATTATATAGACAAGTTAATCCCATAGTGTTAATTAGGTTTTAGATAAATCTTTGTCAGAGCTCTCTCGGAAAATAATATTTGTTAAAACCACGAGCGTTGTTTATCCCCTAAAAAAATTGTTGATTGTGATTTTTTTCATCATTTCATTGAGTTATCTCATGTTTGCTTAAACATATAAAGATTTCAGTAGTGCATAAAAATCACAGGGATTTACATAAAATCTGATTAGGTATAATAAGAACTTGTTCTTTTGAAATGTGGGAAAATATGCAAATATACACGCTTAATCACGGTTATGATTGTATCATATATATTCGTACTTTAAAGCACTTGACAGTTTATATCACTGTACTTACTTTCACTTTGTATTCAGTACTTGACAATCAATGAAAACTATACAAACGAATATATATATATATATTATTTAGAAAACTACCCTTTACATCGGGGCACCAATCATCAGGGTAGAAGTGATGGTGCGTCTATACTATATTATTTACAATTATATACATTATAGTTAATGGGTTCATTATAGAATATCTTTGAAACAATAACATACATGGCACATTAATAAGACAAAATAGAGATTTCTAAAATACATAATCATAATAAAAAGACAATTTATATAATGTTAAAATATACATGTAATTAAAACACTCATAGACAAATAAGACCATGCAGCATGTATAAAGCATAAAAACTAAGATCAATCAATATATAATAGTACATACGAGTAAGTTAACTCAAAGGTTATTTTGGTTCAACCATAATATGACGTAATCTAAATAATTCTAAGAGATACATTCTTCCATAAACATCATAAAAGAACCAATTTCATCGTTAAAAGCATAACCAATATCGCCAACTAAAATAATACTTGTGCACGTGGCGACAGTTCCAGAAAACTTACATTTCTATTATTAAAAGAGGTGAAAATTTAGACCTGGTTTGTTCAAGAGATGTACACCCGAGCAGAAAATGTTCTAAATCTTCTGACTCCTGAATCACAAATGGGACATAGGTTGTCCTCGGACATATGCATTCTAAAAGAAACTGCTTTAGAATAGAATGTGTGGCAAATGATAACTTTTAACAAAACCCTCAATTATTACTTTTACAATTATTACTTTTACATTCTGTTTTTATAAGAAGGCTGTGACCATTTTCATTGATTTAGTGACATATAATGAAATGATTTTCAAACCCAATAGAACAGAAAGACCCCCGCAAAAAAAATCAATAGGAAAAAAATTATAAAATAAAAATAATTTTAAAAAATAATAAAAGATTTTTTTAATTGAAATATTATATTTTGTTTTATGTTGCCTTGTACATGATTATTGGCATGTCTGTCTAAAACAACCATATCTGCTCCTAGCAGATTCTCAGAATTCAATATATTTTTATCTCTCACCGACTATTTCTTCTAGAATTTCCATTATATGATTTGTTGACAACTTTCATTTTAATTTTACTAATGTTCACATTTTAAATCCATTTCTTTTGATTAGGAGCAACCATTTAACTTCCACGGGGGTTATGGTTTTTGTCTGTCAGAAATTTTTTTTTGTCATCTGCTTGACCAGAATATTTTTTCATCAAATTGGGGATCAGAATATTTTTTAGTAAAAAACATACCCCAACACACACACACACA
Source organism: Mytilus coruscus (assembly GCA_017311375.1). Taxonomy (NCBI): domain Eukaryota; kingdom Metazoa; phylum Mollusca; class Bivalvia; order Mytilida; family Mytilidae; genus Mytilus; species Mytilus coruscus. The sequence goes on from CM029604.1 coordinate 88,225,969, forward strand.
CACACACCTCGAAGTTAAATGGGTCGTTCCTTAGAACGTCAAATATTTTCTGATTTGTATTGAAAAATACCGTAATAAAATCAATTTCAAACGATTTCCTAATTGTTTTCGTACTACACGGAAAATCCAACGCCTTTCATTTTTTTTAACCAAACAAATAATTAAAACCATAAATGTAATACAACTCCAGAATAAAACTGAAATTAATATTAATTATTATATCTCCAAATTTAAATATCCAAAACGCATCATTAAGAATAACTTAATTTACATCATGATAATATTTATTTCAATGTGAATTTTTTGTTGAAAAATTGATAACACTCAAAATCAAGTTTTATATGAAACAATAGAATAAATAAGCTTACCTTGTAATATTAATACCGAAAATAAATAATAACAAAAATACAGCTGTAATAAAATCTCCATGTCTGAGTAAAATTCTTGTACATCAAAATTCCATCTAAAAAATTCTTCAAATTTTGAAAAGAGGGGAAGTAGGCTGAACTGTCAGTATGTTATTAATTATATAAACAATAGGAGTCTGTATGTATTGATCAGTAACCATTTCCGCCGCGGACAATTCATGACATAGACACAACACGGGTTGTTAATCTAATTAGAATTAGTATACCTCATCGTGCTCGGAATGAATGAATAACCCATGGGAGTGCCTCTGAGAATGATTCGGAAATAACAAACACATTGAAAACCGTGAATAATCACAACAAATATGCATGTGTCAAGTGCGGTAAGGAATATTTGGAAAATTGCTCATACAGCTCATCAAACGATATAGGTTTTCAACAGCAACTAACTATTACATTCACTATAATCATCATCATTGATCATTACATCATACTTATTTAAATAACATTTTACTTTGTAAAAGCCAGCGCAAATTATATAGACAAGTTAATCCCATAGTGTTAATTAGGTTTTAGATAAATCTTTGTCAGAGCTCTCTCGGAAAATAATATTTGTTAAAACCACGAGCGTTGTTTATCCCCTAAAAAAATTGTTGATTGTGATTTTTTTCATCATTTCATTGAGTTATCTCATGTTTGCTTAAACATATAAAGATTTCAGTAGTGCATAAAAATCACAGGGATTTACATAAAATCTGATTAGGTATAATAAGAACTTGTTCTTTTGAAATGTGGGAAAATATGCAAATATACACGCTTAATCACGGTTATGATTGTATCATATATATTCGTACTTTAAAGCACTTGACAGTTTATATCACTGTACTTACTTTCACTTTGTATTCAGTACTTGACAATCAATGAAAACTATACAAACGAATATATATATATATATTTTATTTAGAAAACTACCCCTTTACATCGGGGGCACCAATCATCAGGGTAGAAGTGATGGTGCGTCTATACTATATTATTTACAATTATATACATTATAGTTAATGGGTTCATTATAGAATATCTTTGAAACAATAACATACATGGCACATTAATAAGACAAAATAGAGATTTCTAAAATACATAATCATAATAAAAAGACAATTTATATAATGTTAAAATATACATGTAATTAAAACACTCATAGACAAATAAGACCATGCAGCATGTATAAAGCATAAAAACTAAGATCAATCAATATATAATAGTACATACGAGTAAGTTAACTCAAAGGTTATTTTGGTTCAACCATAATATGACGTAATCTAAATAATTCTAAGAGATACATTCTTCCATAAACATCATAAAAAGAACCAATTTCATCGTTAAAAGCATAACCAATATCGCCAACTAAAAATAATACTTGTGCACGTGGCGACAGTTCCAGAAAACTTACATTTCTATTATTAAAAGAGGTGAAAAATTTAGACCTGGTTTGTTCAAGAGATGTACACCCGAGCAGAAAATGTTCTAAATCTTCTGACTCCCCTGAATCACAAATGGGACATAGGTTGTCCTCGGACATATGCATTCTAAAAAGAAACTGCTTTAGAATAGAATGTGTGGCAAATGATAACTTTTAACAAAAACCCTCAATTATTACTTTTACAATTATTACTTTTACATTCTGTTTTTTTATAAGAAGGCTGTGACCATTTTTCATTGATTTAGTGACATATAATGAAATGATTTTCAAACCCAATAGAACAGAAAGACCCCCGCAAAAAAAAAATCAATAGGAAAAAAATTATAAAATAAAAATAATTTTTAAAAAATAATAAAAGATTTTTTTAATTGAAATATTATATTTTGTTTTATGTTGCCTGTGTACATGATTATTGGCATGTCTGTCTAAAACAACCATATCTGCTCCTAGCAGATTCTCAGAATTCAATATATTTTTATCTCTCACCGACTATTTCTTCTAGAATTTCCATTATATGATTTGTTGACAACTTTCATTTTAATTTTACTAATGTTCACATTATATATCAAAGCATTATAAAAGTATGGTAATGTTCTTAACAGTGCTTATACAGTTTGAACAAGGAGGTTATATAACCTCCTTGATATAACCTCCTAGCAATGGGATTGAACAACTGGACAACAGTTAAATAAAGATCGTAGCTATATCCCTGTATTTTTAAGAGATTATTGCTCGATATTTGCAACGCAACCAAATTAACCTCCCTTTTCTGTGTATGACAATCTATTTACTGTTTGTTTTATTTTTTTTCACCGTGAGCGATATATCTTTTGAGTTTTGCATTTGTATTTTCCGATTCTCCAATGGTTATGTTCTGTTATCTATTTCACATGGAAAATGTGTTCTCGTATCACACTGAAAGTAACTCTGCACTGAAAGACATGAATAAGTGATGCGAGAAATGCGTTAATTAGTGTGGACTAACTATCCTGCAATGTGTTACGAAATTTCGACCTTTCCATTGGTTATACATTAGGTCAATGGTGATTTTCAAAGGTCTTAAATTTCTCCATTTGCAACAGAGATGTGTGATTGTTTGAATAAAATACAAAACACTCACATGTTTAACCTGAAAATACTATTTTTGTCAAATTTGATTCTATTCTGAAGCGTACAAAAGAGCTTGAAAACAGTTGATGTTAAACAGTAGTCTGGGTTCCTGACACAATATTTGAAGTGAAGCTTGCAAAATGGAAAATTTCATCAGGACAAAGATAGTTTTCACCATGCATAAGAGAAATAGGTTATAAACAACTCGGGAGGCTCGTTTATTATAATTTTGAAATTGACTAACTAGAATTGATATCAATATAATCTATAAGTAACTGTATACGTAGATATCTGTAATTAACTTGATTAAGGTATTAAGATATAAAGGGGAGACTTGATTACTAAAAAGATAACTGAATCTGCAATGTAAAGATAAAGATAAATATAGCTGTATAAACCTTTCCAAAGCAAGAAGCCTATGTCAATATAGTTGACCTTGTGGTGTTGTAATATGGTGTTATTTATAATATTCTTAACTTTGGAGATTCTTGATCTTTGTCTTTATAATTTTTTATTGCTTTACAGAACTTACCAAATGGCTTTATGTGTTGATTCCATTTATTGGGCTGCAGAACTTTTGCGCCAATTTCTATTTTTAAGATTTTCTATCTTTTCAACATGTTCAAACTTATCAATTGCGCAAGGACACAGAAGTCATTTGCCAACTTACCTGAAGCATTTTCATAAAATTTTCTGTTACCTATGGTGGCCGGTTAAGGCCATTTCGCGTTTTCGCGTTTTCGCGTTTTCGCCTTTCATATTCTATAGGTCGAAAACGCGAAACGCGAAATCGCGAAGTCGAAACGCAAACGCGAAGTCGAAAACGCGAAAACGCGAAAGGCGAAGTCGAAAACGCGAAAACGCGAAGTCGAAAACGCGAAAACGCGAAATCGCGAAGTCGAAAACGCGAAATCGATTTCGCGTTTTCGACTTCGCGTTTCGCGTTTTCGACTTCGCCTTTCGCGTTTTCGCGTTTTCGACTTCGCAATTTCGCGATTTCGCCTTTTCGCGTTTTACGATATACATGTTATTATAACATAACATTTTAAATATAATTGGAACAAGACTACAAAGTATGTCATTCAAATGATTGTCATATAAATTTCATATCTGTGGTTTACTTTAAATATTTTCATAAATTAGACAATTCCTTTACATTCTTTGTTTCAAATACTCTAACAAGTCATTATCTTTTAAAAGTGTCAAATTTATAAGTTAAGCCACAATGTAAACTATAGGCGGTTTTTGTTGTTGTAATTATATTTTGTTTATATACATCTATTGTTTACATGTGTATATTAGTAGATTAATTATGTTTTAGTCATATAGTTGATATTGTATTTAGAGAGCCTTATTTAAAATTGGTTTAATCCAAATGAATTACTCTCTTTAAATAAAGATATTATCATATTATTATTATTATTATTATTATTATTATTATTATTATTACTGAACAAATTTAAAACAGATGCATTTGTATAAAATGCCTTTGAGTATACAATTTGCTTGAAATCATATTTTGACATTTAAAAATATATTTGTTAGTTGACCAGATTCAGTTTCTCTATTTGTTTTGTTAATCTGGTTCTGACACGGGAGGATTGTTGTTATTGTCTACCGCTTCAAGAGTATATCCCTTGTCCCTTGGTGTCTCCTGTAGATGAACAAATTTCCATCTTTGAAAATTTGAAATATTAATCAATGCGTTTAGTAATATATGGAAACACAGTCTACATTTACATGACTTTTCCATAAATCCAGGTTACTTTTGTTTAAATTAAAAGAACATGCGACAGGTTTAGGATATCTTTGCTAATATACATGTAATTAAAACACTCATAGACAAATAAGACCATGCAGCATGTATAAAGCATAAAAACTAAGATCAATCAATATATAATAGTACATACGAGTAAGTTAACTCAAAGGTTATTTTGGTTCAACCATAATATGACGTAATCTAAATAATTCTAAGAGATACATTCTTCCATAAACATCATAAAAAGAACCAATTTCATCGTTAAAAGCATAACCAATATCGCCAACTAAAAATAATACTTGTGCACGTGGCGACAGTTCCAGAAAACTTACATTTCTATTATTAAAAGAGGTGAAAAATTTAGACCTGGTTTGTTCAAGAGATGTACACCCGAGCAGAAAATGTTCTAAATCTTCTGACTCCCCTGAATCACAAATGGGACATAGGTTGTCCTCGGACATATGCATTCTAAAAAGAAACTGCTTTAGAATAGAATGTGTGGCAAATGATAACTTTTAACAAAAACCCTCAATTATTACTTTTACAATTATTACTTTTACATTCTGTTTTTTTATAAGAAGGCTGTGACCATTTTTCATTGATTTAGTTACATATAATGAAATGATTTTCAAACCCAATAGAACAGAAAGACCCCCGCAAAAAAAAATCAATAGGAAAAAATTATAAAATAAAAAAATAATTTTTAAAAAAATAATAAAAGATTTTTTTTTAATTGAAATATTATATTTTGTTTTATGTTGCCTGTGTACATGATTATTGGCATGTCTGTCTAAAAACAACCATATCTGCTCCTAGCAGATTCTCAGAATTCAATATATTTTTATCTCTCACCGACTATTTCTTCTAGAATTTCCATTATATGATTTGTTGACAACTTTCATTTTTAATTTTACTAATGTTCACATTATATATCAAAGCATTATAAAAGTATGGTAATGTTCTTAACAGTGCTTATACAGTTTGAACAAGGAGGTTATATAACCTCCTTGATATAACCTCCTAGCAATGGGATTGAACAACTGGACAACAGTTAAATAAAGATCGTAGCTATATCCCTGTATTTTTAAGAGATTATTGCTCGATATTTGCAACGCAACCAAATTAACCTCCCCTTTTTCTGTGTATGACAATCTATTTACTGTTTGTTTTTATTTTTTTTCACCGTGAGCGATATATCTTTTGAGTTTTGCATTTGTATTTTCCGATTCTCCAATGGTTATGTTCTGTTATCTATTTCACACATGGAAAATGTGTTCTCGTATCACACTGAAAGTAACTCTGCACTGAAAGACATGAATAAGTGATGCGAGAAATGCGTTAATTAGTGTGGACTAACTATCCTGCAATGTGTTACGAAATTTCGACCTTTCCATTGGTTATACATTAGGTCAATGGTGATTTTCAAAGGTCTTAAATTTCTCCATTTGCAACAGAGATGTGTGATTGTTTGAATAAAATACAAAACACTCACATGTTTAACCTGAAAATACTATTTTTGTCAAATTTGATTCTATTCTGAAGCGTACAAAAGAGCTTGAAAACAGTTGATGTTAAACAGTAGTCTGGGTTCCTGACACAATATTTGAAGTGAAGCTTGCAAAATGGAAAATTTCATCAGGACAAAGATAGTTTTCACCATGCATAAGAGAAATAGGTTATAAACAACTCGGAGGCTCGTTTATTATAATTTTGAAATTGACTAACTAGAATTGATATCAATATAATCTATAAGTAACTGTATACGTAGATATCTGTAATTAACTTGATTAAGGTATTAAGATATAAAGGGAGACTTGATTACTAAAAGATAACTGAATCTGCAATGTAAAGATAAAGATAAATATAGCTGTATAAACCTTTCCAAAGCAAGAAGCCTATGTCAATATAGTTGACCTTGTGGTGTTGTAATATGGTGTTATTTATAATATTCTTAACTTTGGAGATTCTTGATCTTTGTCTTTATAATTTTTTATTGCTTTACAGAACTTACCAAATGGCTTTATGTGTTGATTCCATTTATTGGGCTGCAGAACTTTTGCGCCAATTTCTATTTTTAAGATTTTCTATCTTTTCAACATGTTCAAACTTATCAATTGCACAAGGACACAGAAGTCATTTGCCAACTTACCTGAAGCATTTTCATAAAATTTTCTGTTACCTATGGTGGCCGGTTAAGGCCATTTCGCGTTTTCGCGTTTTCGCGTTTTCGCCTTCATATTCTATAGGTCGAAAACGCGAAACGCGAAATCGAAGTCAAACGCGAAAACGCGAAGTCGAAAACGCGAAAACGCGAAAGGCGAAGTCGAAAACGCGAAAACGCGAAGTCGAAAACGCGAAAACGCGAAATCGCGAAGTCGAAAACGCGAAATCGATTTCGCGTTTTCGACTTCGCGTTTTCGCGTTTTCGACTTCGCCTTTCGCGTTTTCGCGTTTTCGACTTCGCAATTTCGCGATTTCGCCTTTTCGCGTTTTACGATATACATGTTATTATAACATAACATTTTAAATATAATTGGAGACAAGACTACAAAGTATGTCATTCAAATGATTGTCATATAAATTTCATATCTGTGGTTTACTTTAAATATTTTCATAAATTAGACAATTCCTTTACATTCTTTGTTTCAAATACTCTAACAAGTCATTATCTTTTAAAAGTGTCAAATTTATAAGTTAAGCCACAATGTAAACTATAGGCGGTTTTTGTTGTTGTAATTATATTTTGTTTATATACATCTATTGTTTACATGTGTATATTAGTAGATTAATTATGTTTTAGTCATATAGTTGATATTGTATTTAGAGAGCCTTATTTAAAATTGGTTTAATCCAAATGAATTACTCTCTTTAAATAAAGATATTATCATTATTATTATTATTATTATTATTATTATTATTATTATTATTACTGAACAAATTTAAAACAGATGCATTTGTATAAAATGCCTTTGAGTATACAATTTGCTTGAAATCATATTTTGACATTTAAAAATATATTTGTTAGTTGACCAGATTCAGTTTCTCTATTTGTTTTGTTAATCTGGTTCTGACACGGGAGGATTGTTGTTATTGTCTACCGCTTCAAGAGTATATCCCTTGTCCCTTGGTGTCTCCTGTAGATGAACAAATTTCCATCTTTGAAAATTTGAAATATTAATCAATGCGTTTAGTAATATATGGAAACACAGTCTACATTTACATGACTTTTCCATAAATCCAGGTTACTTTTGTTTAAATTAAAAGAACATGCGACAGGTTTAGGATATCTTTGCTAAGATCAACCTACGACAGTTTTGAGGCGAGGTCTTGGATAGTCCTAAGAGGATCATAAGACATGTCATAAGATATTCTAGTATCTTATAACAGGTCTTAAGATAGCTTCATGAAACCGTCCCAAGTTTTATTTGACAAAGTCTTATCTCCACAATGTTTTAAATTTTAAACTTTTTCACACAAGCTAATTTAAATATTAAAATTTTAGATTCACAACAAGAGCATTAAATGAATGATTATGTATTTTAAGTAACCATGGCGATAATAATCATTAATTTCATTTATTTTAAAATGTCCAAACTATAACTTCCAGCAAATTGTATGTTCAAAGGCATTTTATACAAATGCATCTGTTTTAAATTTGTTCAGTAATTGTCAACAAAGAATGTGAAGAAATTGTCTAATGTATGAAAATATTTAAAATACGTCACAGATATGAAATTTATATGACAATCATTTGAATGACTTATACTTTGTAGTCTTGTCTCCAATTATATTTAAAATGTTATGTTATAATAACATGTATATCGTAAAACGCGAAAAGGCGAAAGGCGAAATCGCGAAAACGCGAAAACGCGAAATCGCGAAAACGTGAAACGCGAAACGCGAAATCGCGAAAACGCGAAAACGCGAAAACGCGAAAACGCGAAATCGCGAAAACGCGAAAGGCGAAATCGCGAAATCGCGAAGTCGAAAACGCGAAAACGCGAAAGGCGAAGTCGAAAACGCGAAAACGCGAAGTCGAAAACGCGAAATCGATTTCGCGTTTTCGACTTCGCGATTTCGCGTTTCGCGTTTTCGACTTCGCGTTTTCGCGTTTTCGACTTCGCCTTTCGCGTTTTCGCGTTTTCGACTTCGCGTTTTCGCGTTGATTCGCGATTTCGCGTTTTCGCGTTTTCGACCTATAGAATATGAAAGGCGAAAACGCGAAAACGCGAAAACGCGAAATGGCCTTAACCGGCCACCATAGTTACCTGTTACCTGTTACCTGTTACACATATTTACAATTTACTGTTTGGATACATGGTGTATATTTGCTGATGGTACAATCAAGTGACTACCTACATTAAATTACGTGGTACAGTTGCAACTACATGCCATAAGAAGCATACATAATTTTGGAAAGAAAACTTTGAAACGGTTGTATTGATATTATATTTATAATATATTTTGTAAACATACGAACAACCGCTCAAGGGTTCAAAAGGAGGAAGTGCTTATGTTTGGGGAATACAAAATAATCTTTTCTTTTAACAGGATTTTTTTTACTGAATTTACAATTACTGAATGCAGTAACCGGGATGTATTTCTTCACATCTTTCTAATTAACAAACCTCTGGAGTCCGAGGCTTTTGTGTTAGGTGGGGAGGTATGAGGGGAGGATTGTTGTGACGTTTGGTAACGAATATATGTCAATGGATGGTCAAGCTTGAAGCGAAATTTATATTTAAAAACGGACAAAATGGACCTCAATTTTTGTACTTGATTGTCTACCCTTATCTTTACACTTCCTTCAAATTTTGTGTAATATAAACGGTTTTCCACCAGCATTTCTTATTCCTCATTTCAAAGTCAATATCTTTTGGGTCTGTATTTAGAAAATTAACCTCCTTCCTGCAGAACAACATATATATTATTACGCTGAAAATACCAATAAATTTATAAGCTAATCTAGTATCCTGGAAATTCTAGTTCGTACACGTATCAATTTATCAATTTTTCTAGTTAATGTACCAGTCGTTCTTGGTAATTTTTCTAGTCTTTATAGTCAATTTACTCATCGCCTAGTAATTGTTTTCTAGAATGGAAAGTAGTTATAAAGACATGGCAGTAAAATAACATCCGAGACCGGGCTTTAAAATCAGTAACGCTCACCAGACATTTTGGACTTTGTATAAAAACATCCAAAGATTTCACGCTAATCGTATCATTTCGTCTGTGGTCATAAAAACTGTAAAACTTTGACATTATATATAAATGTTTCTTATAAAGAACTTAGATTTCGTTCCTCTTCTAATATCTACCAGAGAGAAGGTTTGTCTTAAAGCTAGTCATTAACGGTTATATCAGTGTCTTCAAGTCATTTACGATCTATTAGTGCATTTATGTCATTAGCACTGTTCTCAGTGTCTTAAAGTCTTTAAAGAGGTTTCAAAGTCATCAACGATTTTCTAATTATAATAGTGTCTCAAAGTCTGTAATTATATTCTTGAGCGTCTTGGAGTCATTAACGATTTCTATCATACTGACAAAAACCACGACAGAACGATAATCGTTTTCAACTATTCAAAATAGACTTAGATCTCTCGACATGCTCGATATGTCAAATCAAAATTGAATTGTCTCGGGGATATTTTTAGTAGCCCCAGCACCCAAAGATGTTGTTTAGACAAAACCACTACCATGCAATATTGAAATAAACATTACTATACAACGACACAACCCAGCATATCATGGGGTCCCACTATTGGTTTGCTTCCTGGTTTACAGAAACAAATAATAAATAAACAACTTGTATCAAGTTAATGTTCCATTACACTCTCTAATGCTTGCTGTCGTTAACAACCTCGTTATCATTTTCCTTGTAATGACTGATATTGATATTGTTATATTTGGAGTACTATAATATTCGTTGTAAGTCTTCATTAAGCTACGAATTGATGACTTAACTTAATAATGAAGATCCAGCAAAACGCCACTAGATCATAGCTGAATCTGATATGGAATGGATGACATATAAGATTTTAAAAGAATCACGATTTTACTAAATATACCGACAATAATCCCCAGAATTACTCTTTATTAGTCTAATGCAAACAATAAACCTGGTCCCTTTTGTTGCACTTATATCTATATCAGAGTTTTATGAATAAAATTTAACATATTGGATAACTGACCTAGTCTTTCCTTTATTGTGGATTTTCCATGTGCCCATCTTGTGAAGCTTCTATTTCCCCATTGTTTCGTTACCTGTTACCTGTTACCTGTTACACATATTTACAATTTACTGTTTGGATACATGGTGTATATTTGCTGATGGTACAATCAAGTGACTACCTACATTAAATTACGTGGTACAGTTGCAACTACATGCCATAAGAAGCATACATAATTTTGGAAAAGAAAACTTTGAAACGGTTGTATTGATATTATATTTATAATATATTTTGTAAACATACGAACAACCGCTCAAGGGTTCAAAAGGAGGAAGTGCTTATGTTTGGGGAATACAAAATAATCTTTTCTTTTAACAGGATTTTTTTTACTGAATTTACAATTACTGAATGCAGTAACCGGGATGTATTTCTTCACATCTTTCTAATTAACAAACCTCTGGAGTCCGAGGCTTTTGTGTTAGGTGGGGAGGTATGAGGGGAGGATTGTTGTGACGTTTGGTAACGAATATATGTCAATGGATGGTCAAGCTTGAAGCGAAATTTATATTTAAAAAACGGACAAAAATGGACCTCAATTTTTGTACTTGATTGTCTACCCTTATCTTTACACTTCCTTCAAATTTTGTGTAATATAAACGGTTTTCCACCAGCATTTCTTATTCCTCATTTCAAAGTCAATATCTTTTGGGTCTGTATTTAGAAAATTAACCTCCTTCCTGCAGAACAACATATATATTATTACGCTGAAAAATACCAATAAATTTATAAGCTAATCTAGTATCCTGGAAATTCTAGTTCGTACACGTATCAATTTATCAATTTTTCTAGTTAATGTACCAGTCGTTCTTGGTAATTTTTCTAGTCTTTATAGTCAATTTACTCATCGCCTAGTAATTGTTTTCTAGAATGGAAAGTAGTTATAAAGACATGGCAGTAAAATAACATCCGAGACCGGGCTTTAAAATCAGTAACGCTCACCAGACATTTTGGACTTTGTATAAAAACATCCAAAGATTTCACGCTAATCGTATCATTTCGTCTGTGGTCATAAAAACTGTAAAACTTTGACATTATATATAAATGTTTCTTATAAAGAACTTAGATTTCGTTCCTCTTCTAATATCTACCAGAGAGAAGGTTTGTCTTAAAGCTAGTCATTAACGGTTATATCAGTGTCTTCAAGTCATTTACGATCTATTAGTGCATTTATGTCATTAGCACTGTTCTCAGTGTCTTAAAGTCTTTAAAGAGGTTTCAAAGTCATCAACGATTTTCTAATTATAATAGTGTCTCAAAGTCTGTAATTATATTCTTGAGCGTCTTGGAGTCATTAACGATTTCTATCATACTGACAAAAACCACGACAGAACGATAATCGTTTTCAACTATTCAAAATAGACTTAGATCTCTCGACATGCTCGATATGTCAAATCAAAATTGAATTGTCTCGGGGATATTTTTAGTAGCCCCAGCACCCAAAGATGTTGTTTAGACAAAACCACTACCATGCAATATTGAAATAAACATTACTATACAACGACACAACCCAGCATATCATGGGGTCCCACTATTGGTTTGCTTCCTGGTTTACAGAAACAAATAATAAATAAACAACTTGTATCAAGTTAATGTTCCATTACACTCTCTAATGCTTGCTGTCGTTAACAACCTCGTTATCATTTTCCTTGTAATGACTGATATTGATATTGTTATATTTGGAGTACTATAATATTCGTTGTAAGTCTTCATTAAGCTACGAATTGATGACTTAACTTAATAATGAAGATCCAGCAAAACGCCACTAGATCATAGCTGAATCTGATATGGAATGGATGACATATAAGATTTTAAAAGAATCACGATTTTACTAAATATACCGACAATAATCCCCAGAATTACTCTTTATTAGTCTAATGCAAACAATAAACCTGGTCCCTTTTGTTGCACTTATATCTATATCAGAGTTTTATGAATAAAATTTAACATATTGGATAACTGACCTAGTCTTTCCTTTATTGTGGATTTTCCATGTGCCCCTCTTGTGAAGCTTCTATTTCCCCATTGTTTCGTGCCCCTCTTGTGAAGCTTCTATTTCTCTGTTGTTTCGTGTCCCTCTTGTGAAGCTTCTATTTCCCTGTTGTTTCGTGCCCCTCTTGTGCGATGAAGCTTATATTTCTCTGTTGTTTCGTGCCCCTCTTGTGAAGCTTATATTTCTCTGTTGTTTCGTGCCCCTCTTGTGAAGTTTATATTTTTCTGTTGTTTCGTGTCCCTCTTGTGAAACTTGTTTCGTTTTTTCTCGAGCTTATAGTAGCATGTTTGATTTTAAAGAATTTCAACGTAATATTTTTACGATTAAAAAAAAAACAACATAAATCATGATGAGGCCATTTTTGAACACTCTGACAATTTTTGTACTTTCTATTGTAGGTAGCTCTCATCTCATAAAATGAATACACGTGTTTTAAGAACCATTTGAGCCCCAATTAATGCAATACAACTTCATTTGAAATCTTATTTAAGAATGGTCCAGTTCGCATATATAGCCTCATTGGGTGAACTTATACTTAACCAAAAGGAGACTATAGCTTATATGATCTCTACCATCTCAATTTGATGCCGTTTATCAAATCAACATCTACAAGGCAAACTGACAATAAAGCTTTCGTTTATCAATTAAATTTGATCGGAATCACTTATCTTTTCCATGAAATATTGTTCAGTTCGAGTACAGACGATTGTCTTCCTGATATGAATGTCAGTCAAGTCACAATACGGTTTCCGAAGAAATACAAAGAACTGATAAAAGGAGATACTCTTGTTAATCACATTTCAATCGCTGTAAAATATAGAAAATTATTAGATTCCAGGGCATACCGTATTAATTAAAGCCTGATAGCTGTTTATGAAGATGATGTATAAAGTCCTTAGAATGCCAGAGATCTTTATTCTGAGCGGTAAATCTCATTAAAAGATACAGATTTCTGAAGAAGCGAACTAATTGAAGAATAAGATTCTTTGATCTCAAAGATTATGAAGAACTTCTGTAAAAAAGAACTGAAACCTTTGACAACAACGTAAGACTAACAAGATCTAAAAGACTATGCCTGTAATAACGCTTGTTAATTTAGCCAGATCGAGTATTCGTACACACTAGGAAAAGTACTTAGCATTTCAAACTAACATTGCGAATGTTAGAATTAATTAAACACTTTTGTTTCACTGTCGTTCAACGATTTTTTCTGTTATAGAACAAAAAAATATTGATGCATAATTAAAAGCCATGGAACCGTTTTTACAGGCTGCCTAAATGAGATGCTTACATTTTCAACAATAAAACAGATTGTAAAATCTATTATACTATATGGAATAAGAGAATGTTGTAGGATTTATCGTTTTTCGATGGTGATTATTTTGCTTTAATGTTTTATTGAAAGCTTGATACCTGAAATTTACATAGAAAATGTAGGATTAATAAACCACTTCTTATAAATAATGGTAAGTAAATATTATTCACTGAAAATTTGAAATCATTTAAAGATTACTTTGTAATTGTCAAATATAATAATGTTTATCTTTGTAAATCTAGAATAAGCGACATGACATAGTGAACAATATATCTGACAAAGAATCATTTTATCCCTTAGAAATTAGCCCTCACAGTTTAGCATTATACTCAAAAGAAAGTGTATTGCGACGTTTCGTCATATAAGATTTCATATCTGATGGAAAACCATCAAAAACTTTGATTGCTATAAGCAACTTTCTGGAATTTCATTTATTTTACAAAAAAGCACTAATAAAACGTATATATGCAACATGCAGAAATGTTTGAAATTTTGCATTCCACCAACACTTAAAGACGTCTGTATTGTATAATTGAACATGTAGGTCCTTAATTTTATGTATCAAAAGGTATATACCACATGATTCTCTGTTTTAATAGGTATACTGGTTCAGATGTAACATTATCATAGCATACATGTACATTCTTCTGTACTTGTCTACAATAATAGGTAAGTCCCAATTTTAAAAATAGATCAGGATATACCCATCTGTATATATGTATACTATAAGTAATAGGTTAGTCCCAATTTTAAAAATAGATCAGGATATACCCATTTGTATATATGTATACTATAAGTAAGAGGCTAGTCCCAATTTTAAAAATAGATCAGGATATACCCATCTGTATATATGTATACTATAAGTAATAGGTTAGTCCCAATTTAAAAAAAAAATAGATCAGGATATACCCATCTGTATACATGTATAAAGTAATATTTAATATCACTGAATACATGCTTCTGTACTGGTACGACAATTTAAAAAAAAATATATAATTTAGATCATCTGTAAAATCCCTACCCAGTCATAAGCAGCCAGAGAGAGAGAGAGAGAGAGAGAGAGAGAGAGAGAGAGAGAGTCTAAATATCAAAATATTTAAATTTTAGTAAAAAGAGTTAAGTTTTGTTTCAGCCTATCACTTAGAGTAACTAGATCGCAGTTTTTTTTATGTTTATAATAAATCTGTCAAAGAGACGTCTCGACTTCTAATCAATTTTCTTCTATTTTTTAATGTAGTAAAGAAATGCATTTTCACCACAACATAATTTCCCATGAGAGGTTAGAAACTTGAATTAATTTTCTCGACTGTAAGAAATCATTACATTTATTATTTCTGAGCCTTGAAGAAAACTACAATAGAATTTTATATAAATTGACTTGATATAGAGTGTTGAAATAATTTGTTACAGTACTGTAATTTGTATTGATTAGATATAACAACTTTTGAAACTGTAACTTGATATCGGTCAAATTTCATATGCTTCTAAGAAATCAATTCTTGATTAAAACCAATTAAAACTTAAAATAAAATAGAAAGGTCATATGAGTATTGGGCACTTTACGATATTTTAAGTTTGTAAGAAAATGAAAATTCCTTTCTTCATGATAAATACACGCGTACTCGCTAACGTCCGAACTTATGCATGGAGAAAGGTATTGGCATTTTCTAACATATACTCTAAGTATTTACGATTTAACAATCAAAGCAAAAACGTTTAGTTCATTTAAAAAACAGATTTAGAGTGAGCTCACAATTTCAAACCCCCTGCTCTTGCTTATAAGTGAGAAAAAATATATACGCCAAATAATGCAGAGGCAGACAAAAGAAAGTAGATTAACACACGGCTTAATTTACCAAATGCATCAACCATTAACATTTCTTTAGTATGCATTAACAAAAATACTTAATATAGATAGATATAAGAAGATGTGGTATGAGTGCCAATGAGACAACTCTCCATCAAAGTCAAAATTTATAAAAGTAAACCATTATAGGTCAAAGTACGGTCTTCAACACGGAGCCTTGGCTCACACCGAACAGCAAGCTATAAAGGGCTCCAAAAATTACTAGTGTAAAACCATTCAAACGGGAAAACCAACGGTCTAATCTATATAAAAAACGAGAAACGACACTTATGAACCACATCAACAAACGACAACTACTGAACATCAGATTCCTGACTTAGGACAGGTGCAAACAATTGCAGCGGGTTTAAACGTTTAAATGGTACCAAACCTTCACCCTTATCTGAAACAATAGTGTAACATCATAACATAGAACGTATAGCCGATTTCTTCTTTCCCTGAACTGTTGATTATTTTTTTTTCATAACCAACAAGTGGTTGGTTTGGTTTTAGTTTACATTGGTCAACATTCAATAATGACGTAAAATTTACTTTCTCTCCTCTGGTTTTGCTATTATCACGTCAAGAAAAAGGTGGCCATGTCTGATAATGTCACAAACAATGGACGCATCTTTGTGCAAGTCATTGATAAAGAAAGATAAAGCTTGCTATAGTTTGTCAAAAGCTTAGTTTGGACATTTTTATAGCAATTCAAAATTACTACCTATCACCTTTAGTATGACAATAACAATAAAATTTCTATACAAACTGTTAGACTGATTTTTCATAATAACATTGAAGTGGAATTAAAGTCTTATAGGATTGTAAGTATGCTTTATTTTACCACCTTGCACTTTCACGACATGACTGTGGTTTTCTACAGCAGTTTGTTCAAATTTCTGACCAGTTGAACAGTTTCGTTTTATAAAACAAATTGCAATTTTGTCAGAATTTTGAATAAGTTACAATAGGTGGAGAGCAACACTAACAGTCAAGTCACAGTAATATCTCGCCAAGCCTCGCGTTTAAATTTGAAAATAAGCTGCCTCGTAGGATAACAATATTTAAGTTAGTGTTTGAATCTTTATTTCTCTAACTCTATATGCTTTTCCGGTTCTGATCAGTTTTAGAAATTTTTTAACACCACACGTGAGTAAACTTGTCTCGTGTAAGATCCAAAACATTGCACTCATTCATTCCATCAAATCATTAGATACATATATACTTCCTATATATCAGATATAGTGGTAGTATTATAATCACGTTGACTTCAATATTTATCCAATCTCTCGATAGTTAAATTTTCATTTTTTTTTTTAAGTATGAAAATTTAAATATATCGATTGTAAAACTATCATGATCAACGGGGTGGTGTTTATTGGCAAACAAGAAATAGATACATAGTGACTGTCACGGATCTATAAAAAAAATGTAACATGGTATAGTTTATCGATATAAAGTGCATTAATTTAAAAACAAGCATCTATGTGGCAAACGTTATGTAGATAGTTGACAGATCTGAACATTTGCCAAACAGTTTAGCTTTTTAACAAGTATCAAGAAGTTCCGATGTGTAGATGCTGAGACACATGCGGCAGAAATGTGTTATGGACGTAAGGACAGACAGAATTATCTACCGTGAAAACGTAAATGGTGAAACTATTTTCTATTTTATAAAATATTGTAAAATGCAGGTGGGCAGCTAACTACGTCCGACATATTATTTTGTAGTTGTCTCAAGTTTCTGTAGACTTATTATTCTAGTTATTGACATTTTCTTCAGACTAAATACTACTGGATAATTATAATAAAAGTTTTGTTATTTGAATAATAAGAACGTTATTGAAAAATCAGAATTATATAGGAGTCAGAAAAATAAACTGAAATATAATAATTGCGTTATTAAGGTTAGGTTATTAACTTTAGAAGTATTTGTTTCTATTATATTATTACTCCTTTTTGTACTACTCAGAGAGTACATGTAGTGTTTCGGCAGCTGTCGTACATTTTTCATGGGTTACATATGTTGTATAAATTACTTTTTTCATCAAAGTTATTCTTGATGAGATCTGCTCTCATCAGGGTTATACTGGAATCTTTGTGCTAGTAAGAATTATTCTATTATTGGTTTTCAAAATAAATCTCTCTACGTATTCCGTCAAGACCTAGCACAATCCAATATTTTCAATTGCCCTGTTAAATTTAAATTGATCATGGGTTTCTATCTGATAATATACAATGTTATTTTTCGACATAAATAAGAGGTTGAAGTTTTGTTTACCCATAATATAGTGGACATGTTTTAATCATTTTCCGAATTTTAATAGACACTCTCAATCAAACTTTTGTTAAAAAGCTCGTGTATTAAGGACACTTTTAAAATAGATATACTTCTTTTAAAGTAAGTTTTACTGTCATCATTTTTACAATTCAAATGTTAACCTGAATATTTTCAAACAGTTTTTTGGAAAGTTTGTTCGTGAAAGAGAATTTCAAGTTATAAGAAATAAAAGCAGTCTAAATGCGTTCTCCAAATTTAACCTTGCGCCTGGTAGACAACCTTATTTGTCAAACTTGCTCGATTTTAAGTCTACACGGTTAAAATTGTTAGCACGAACAAATTGTTTACCCATGAATCAAGTTTTGTATAGAATGAATATGTGCGAGACTCCCATTTGTCAAATGTGTTCATGCAAATCTGAGGAGTCCGTGGAACACTTCGTTCTCGAATGTTCTGAATATTCCCCTATACGAATTAAGTATTTTGCCGATATAAATGAGTACCTAAGTACTAACTTCACCGACTTTTGCTTCACAGAGTTACCGTCCTACGAAAAAATAAACATACTGCTAGGTGAATATTTCTATAAGGTTGATCCAAATGTTTGTAAACATGTTGATACTTTTAGTAAAAAGATGTTGAGTGAAATGTACACTTACAGGTCTTCGATTTTAGAAAATTAAGCTAACTGTGATTTGCGTGTGCAATTTAATTGATGTGATCTCTAAATGTTGAGATGTTATCTTAGTATATAATGCTGTTATGTTTTACATGAAAGTTGACTTGTTTTAAAGAGATTCAATTTTTAACTATGATATTTGTCCTATGTGTATCTTATTTCATTGTACATTATCCATTGTATATGCTCTTAGACGCATTTGTAGGTACCCTGCCTGCAAGTGCCCCCGTTGTAAAGGGGTAGTTTCTTAATAAATATATATACTGTGCGTATTGCTGTGTGTTTGTTTATTCTACATTGGCTAGAGGTATAGGGGGAGGGTTGAGATCTCACAAAACATGTTTAACCCCGCCGCATTTTTGCGCCTATCCCAAGTCAGGAGCCTCTGGCCTTTGTTAGTCTTGTATGTTTTTTTTTAATTTTAGTTCATTTATATGTTTTCGAGTTTAGTGTGACGTCCATTTTCATTGAACTAGTACACATTTTTGTTTAGGGGCCAGCTGAAGCCCGCCTCCGGGTGCGGGATTGTCTCGCTGTGTTGAAGACCCATTGGTGGCTTCGGCTGTTTTCTGCTCTTTGGTCGGGTTTTTGTCTCTTTGACACATTCCCCATTTCCATTGTCAATTTTATCTATGACCAAATAAGAGTAATGCAAGTACTATTAGTTAAACTGTCCCTTTTTGGACCTGTAAGGCTTTTGTTTTGCGAAAAGCGGGGGTGGCGATAAGCGAGAGTGGCGATATATATGATCCAGTACATTAGAAATGACAAAATAGTCGTGAATAATTCGCATGACTGGTTGAGTAAAACGATCACTAGGGAACTGCAAGGACAGACATGTATTTGCAGTTGTATTGTTACGTGCGTGTGGCATTGATATTTTCATTTACAGTTATGTTTTGTCAATACAGACAATTACACGTCTTTAGATTATTCTTTATTTGAAGTCTGCAAACTTTAAGGATACTTATTTGTTCGTCCGTTTTGAATTTCTTAACTATTTGCTTTGTCTTACTCTGTTAATGTACCCATAAAGTTAAATGATTTGATTGCTGGCGACATTGAATGAATCAACGTTGTACATCACAAAGGTACAGGATAACTGAGTTAAAGGGGACGAGAGTCTACATCATTATGGCAGATCTTAAATATAGATATAGATTATCGGAACCCTCTCTCCCCCACATCCTCCATCATTTCTTTGAGTGCAAAAACTATAGCATCTTACAAGTTAATGCTTAGAAAATATAAATTCATTTCTGTCATGACTATTCCAAAGTTTACATCAACATTAATCTGAATGGCAATGTTGATCAACGACTCATTACTCCCGCAGAATTTCACAAGGCAGTGACGGTATTGTCATGATAAAATTATTGCTTGTATTACTTTTCTGAAGGATTTTGATAAAGAAAATCAGTTTTAGTTTTTACCATTGAAATATTTGGTTGTTTTTTTTAACAAAAGCAAACTAGAACCGTTTTATAGTGTCAATCCAGTTATTATTTTTGTTGTATAGTGTCAATCCAGTTATTATTTTTGTTGATTTAAAATATATAATCAGTAAATGCAAATACAATAGCCCCGAGTAAAAAAAAAACAACCGAAAACGCACAGAGACAAAAACTGTTTAAAGAATGAATATTTGTAATAAGTTGATTCTTCTTGGTTCGTATTGTTCTAGTTATTTCCTGTTAGTCGTTCTTTATATGATGGTAAAACATTTCTAACTCTTCACAGAATAAAATACCTTTTCTCTCTAAAATAACTTATAACTTTAGTTATGTTAATTTGCTAAGTATTTTTGTTTGTTCGCGTTTGATGCCACTTTCAGTGACCTTGATTATATCATGGAAGCCAGTTGTTATTGATGGTGGGAGCCGGAGTACCCGGGGAAAATCACCTGTAATTAGGAATTCACTAACATACGCTTTTTTGTAACTTTAAACTTATGCATCTCATCTCCATGTTTTAGAGTGCAAGTTTAACTGTTCCATATCACCCTACCTCAGAGATCGTTGGTATTTAGTCAATCAACCAAGAACAATACTTAGGGTCAGAAGAAAAAGTGTTGTGTTCAAAGAGCCTGGCAAAGAAACATTGAGATATAAGTGTGCTGAAGGCAAAGGAAATACTTTTCTTCTCAGGTATGATATATCGTTCATTCCATTTTTTTTTAAATTGTGATATAATCTAAGTACAAATTGAAGAAGCAACTCAACAACACAACTTAACGGTGATCTGAAGGTCAATTATATCATCAACAGAATAAAATTGGTTAATAAAAAAATGTCAAGCTCAAAATTGACCAAAGTCTAGACAAGTTTAAAATAGATTTTACAGAGACTACCAAAAATGTGTCATCAACACAACATTCCTTATAGGACAAAAGTAATTAGTTGATACTGATTTGGAACATGTCAATTAACATGTGGCGAAGAACGTTTTTAGTTCTCATATTGACTTCGGACAACAAATTTGAAAAATGTACAGCGAAGAACGTTCTGATTGATATTGTAGTCTTTGGAAACATGGTTAATTTATAAGTTGAAGTTTACTTTGTGACCAATAAATGTTTGGATCTGCTTTAATTGGACTCTGTCGGATAGTTGTCTGGTTGTCAACCATACCGCGTACATCTCCTTATTTTATGTTTATTTTGAACTTGCTTTCAGTCACGACGAGTACTCTTAGATCGATGATTTGTGTATTTTTGTGTTTTGTGTTTTGTTTTATTATTCATTTTATAATTTGTGCGTCGTACCTATCTGACGAGTCAAACCCTATTAAACTAATTTTTATAGTTTGTTCCTATGTTGTGCTGTTGCACCACTGTCCAAGGTAAGGTCGAACATGTTTAAACCCGCCATATTCTTTATGTGTCTGTCCCAAGTCAGGAGCCTGTAATTCAGTGGTTGTTTTTGGTTAATGTCTCTCCTATTTGGTTTTTTTTCGTGTATTGATTTTAGCATAAACCAGGTCGTTGATTTTGTCTTTTGAATTGTGTCCCATTTGTCCCGTCGGAGCTTTTTATAGATTACTATACGGTATTCGTTTTGCTCATTGTTGAAGGCCGTACGGTGACATGTAGCCGTCCATTGGTCTTGATAATTGTATCCTTCACAATCATACCACATCTCCTTATTTTTTTATAAGAAAATAGTTTCAGTAACGGTAACAAATAAAACAATACTATGAAATAAATATAAGTTCAAAGAAATTTGTAACCAATACATTGTTGTTTTTATACATGATGTAGCCGACTTAAGTTTTGAGAAGATAATTTGCAATGACTATAACATTTGTTACATTTGCCATTTTGTTTCCTGTTCAAATAATTAATTTACAACATCTGGATAGGTTTTATTATAGCAAAATTACATGTAATTATTTCGTGCAGACTTAAAACGCATTGGATAATGGGAGATTCACTTCGTAATTAATTTTCAGGCAACTAGTTAGCACTTGAAATTCTTTTTTGTCAAGTAGTTTCTACCCTAACTTTGTTATAATCACTTATATATTAGAAAAGCAATAGCGTTTTAAATGGAAAACCTTTCAACATGCTTGAGAACATACTTTTGAATACTCCCAATTCTAGTTCAGCACATCATTAACGTCAATGTTATGTACTTTGGATTGCTACTATATTACCTAGATTTATGCATGACCACGTGTTTCTTCCTTTGTTCTGTCACTCCATGTTTTGCTAATCTGCCGGCAATGCTACTATATAATAGTAAAGAGAGTTTCCAATGAAAGCATTTTTTTCAGATTTCAAATTTAAATGTAAAGAACGAATTTCACTTCTGATGTCGGAGTTCTCCTGCTATCGTTAAAGTTCTTTGTAAATCTGGGACATATAGTTCCAAGTGTAAATCAAATTTTCATAAAATATGAATTAATTGATTTTTTTTTTTTATTCAAAGTAGACTTTTTGAAATTTTGATAAAAAAAAAAACAATACTACAGCGACGTCGAATGAAGCAAAAATTCAGACACAAACAAGCAAATTCGGAACAAAAACAACCCGAGTTTAATGAACTATAAATGGAGCTAAATCAAACAGAGAACAAATGGAAATGATTTTGGAATTAGGTTCGAGTCTATTCTCAATGATCAAGAAAGGTTTTTAATATTAATAAATTACTAATTTTACATTTGTCTGTCAGGTTTCGCTGCTGCATGTGCGAAGCTATTTATAAAAATTTATAAAAAAAAAATGGTTCAGCTAAAGATTGTATATAATTAAAATGCATAATGTTGATAAAGTTATCTATTGAGCTAGAGTTTTATAAAAATAGAATATGCAAGTACTATAGGATTTTCTTTGATATCGTGTAAAATGTGTTTTATTCGAGAGCTTCATATACAATGTACACGAAGTTTTCACATATCTATACGAAAGTTAACACATTCACATATTTTCTTTTCAATTTCAGAATTCGAGACTATAGGCCTGGTTATCATGGTTACTTATGTATCGGATTTGCTTACATCGCATATCATGCACGTGCAGAATACAGCCTCGTTCGGCTAAATGGCAAGTCTTAATTTTAAGCATACTAATATATTAAAAGAAATAATGTTTTATACGGCATCAATTTGGGTATTCTTCTTAAACGTAAACTCAAGATGAAGAACAGGAATAAAAGCCCTGTTCATTGATAATTTTCTATGTTTTCTATGTATTGTGTGCGATTTTGTCCCATGTACATTTACTCAATATCCTTTCATTTTCCACTTGGAAATAAACTTTATAAACGAGAGGTATAGGGGGAGGATTGAGATCTCACAAAACATGTTTAATCCCACCGCATTTTTGCGCCTGTCCCAAGTCAGGAACTTCTGGCCATTGTTAGTCTTGTATGTTTTTTTTTAATTTCGGTTCATTTATATGTTTCGGAGTTTAGTGTGACGTCCATTTTCTATGAACTAGTACACATTTTTGTTAAGGGGCCTTGGGCTGTTTTCTGCTCTTTGGTCGTGTGAGTCAAGGCTCCGTGTTGAAGGCCATACTTTGACCTATAATTGTTTACTTTTACAAATTGTGACTTGGATGGAGAGTTGTCTCATTGGCACTCATACCACATCTTCTTATATCTATCATTGACACATTCCCCGTTTCCATTCTCAATTTTATTTTAAATTTCTGCTGCAGAATTTGTCTTTTTATATACAATACACTGAAAGCTAAAAATTAATAATTGAACCAAGTAAATTATTGAAAGGGTAGTAAAACAAAACAAACATTTCGACATTAGACACCAAAAAGTGTATATTGATTAAATCAAAATTCAATTGGATGTAATCAGAATGTAATTTTTTAACAAATCCGCACAGATACTTAGATCAAACAAGAATTCTAATAATATGCACCTTTACATGTATATCAGAACATAAATCATCTGGCACCACTCGTTGATCAGGAATATAGATACGGAATGAAGACGAATAGATATTTTTCAATTTAAAATCTGTGTATTGAATTCTGTGAACGATAAGTTAGAAAAATGAGTTAAATAGAAAATGGTGAGACACAGTAATTAACGGGAGACTTGGAAAGTTTGGCAGTCTATACGGTGCCAAATATGACAGATTCGTCCAATTTACACAAGATAGATACCCAGTGTTAAGCCACAGCTAGTGGTTAAAAGAAACAGGCTAAGACTCAGTCGATAACGGGGATAAATTCATAGATCATTTGAAAAATGCGAACCGTAGAAAATTTCGTAGTATTAGGACTATGCAAACTTTAACTTAGGACCGATTACCTATATAGGGTAGATACGATCGAAGGTAACATAACCATGTGTGATTTGGTGAACGGTCCTAATGTAAGTAACGGAAAATTAGATGTACTTCTACTATGAATTTTTTTCAAGAGAATTCTGTCTCTGACTTCGAAATAAACGTTCCATCACTTATTTTACAAGTAGAGATTGAATTAATTAGATGATTTTATGATCTTTATAATATTTTGACTACGTTGATTGCATTAAAAAGTTAGCAAAGGGAAGCAATACCTCTTCGAATATAACATACAAAACGTCGGAAAATAGCAAATACATGCAAACATGAATCGTTTGAGTTCATAATACAATTGGTTATTTCTTTCTTTTAATCAGATCCGTCTATTGGTCACAGCTTGATGGGACCTTTATTGTACAGAGGGGATTTTGGTCCTATGTCATTGAATGATGTGTGTCTTGGTTCATCAGTGCCTGTCTATTCATATCTTCAGCGAACAAGTATGTTGATTTTAAGTATGTGTCGGTTAAAATGCAAGAACAAAAGTACACACAACTCTCGCTTGCAATATCCTTCTTTGCGCTTCTATGAAATTATTTATAAAAGATGGACTGATTCTAATTATTTAGCTTGTCACATTTCAGAGCTTACAATGAATTATTACTTAAGATACATATATAAGTGTCAAAAGATGTATTTTTTCTGTATTATGATGACATGAATATATGTATAGCTGTTGTTACTTACGGGGGCAATCGGACATAATTTGTAAAGACAATTCAAGTGCCTTGGAAGGTAGAGTGATTCTTTTTGCACTATTGGAACCAGTAGTGCACGTATATGATCAGATACCGTTGATGATAAGCGATGAACGAAGGACATGAAAGTGACTAACGGCATTCGGTAAAGGTCAAATGTCATGATGACGAGGAATAGAATTTCAAAATGGTGATTTCAGTTGTTGAAGACAGCGATAAATATCTGCACTATGAATATCTTTTGAAATTTGACGCATTCAATATACACCTTAAATTTTCGAAGTGTTTTTGGATAATGAATAAAAAGTAAATGGGGTATACGTTAATGAAACAACGATACACAAACCCAAAGGACGATTTTATCGATTTTCTGGTTTCGATATTCACCAATTTCTACACATTATGTCAAGCTCTAAATCTCCCCGTGTCGTGATAAGTTGTGAATAAAAACTCGTCGTTTTTTCTTTGGTTTAGGTCCGGGATGTAAGTTTCCGAAGGTACTTCGTCATTCCTGGAGTACTTCTATTAAGATTGCATGGAGAGTGTCCTTTACAAAATCTGATTTCACTCTGACATTAATGAATGGGACAGATGTTTTATTCAGATGTGAGAAAAGAGATAAACATATTTTTCAACTGCGGTAAGTACAATCGTCAAGATTTATACAAACATATCATTCGCATAATTTTCTTTTGTACTATAGATGACCGAAGAAGCAAGAAGAGAAGTACACAAGTCATATAAAAAATGAGAAATTCTTTTGAAACCAAGACCTAGATTCTACCACTGTTGTAAACAGTTAATTATGTATAAATATAAAAATAAGGAGTATGGTATGATTGCCAATGAGACAACTATCACAAAAGTTTAAATGAAGCTAGTTCAAAGCCAATAGCAACTAATAAAAAAAATAATGCATCTAAGACTCAAATATTAATCAGTACACATCCAACATCCAATGGATTTAGTATAAATATCTCATTAACAGTCAGAGAGAAACATGACCTTGTGCAATGCCAATATACAGGTATCGACAGATTGTAGAGCCATGCATATACATAATGTATATAAAATGATATTTAGTTTGATTTTAATTTACTGATAACAAAATCAATATTTGTACTAATAAAAACAATATTTAAAGATCTAGTTACAGTGTTGAATTAGAAACTTTTTAGAATAAGTTTATTTAAAGGATTGACAAGTTTACCCGGAACGTATCTAAATTTCCCGGCTCGGTAAACAACATTCCCGTAAAAATTAGGGTGTGCTATTCCGTTTGAAATAAGTTTTTTTCTACAAGTACAGCCAAACTTGCAAACCAAATCTTTGTATCTATGGAAGAATTGAGTAAAGGTTTTTAAGCAATTTGTGGTTACGAAATCCCTGACTTAATAATTTACATTAAAAGTACAATTTAAATTCGTATAGATACTATAATGTTATGTTTGTATTTTTTTTTTTTTTTTTTATCTAATATTATTTTTATCGCGAATTGAAGTATGTACACGATTTCTTGGCATTTGCTCTGAAAAATATTTGAACTATGTCGAATCTTCCGGGTGTGTTTTATAATTTATTCTTATTGGATTAATTCATTTCAACATGATATCGTTGGCTTTAATCATTTCAGAGCTATTTCCATAACATCAAATCAGGATGGAATATTGTGCCTTCGTATTAAATCATTACGTAACGATCCTTTCTATGATTTTGAAATCGCCCGGATGAATAGTAAGTATCAGATAGAACACATAATTAGTTACTCCAACGAGCACACAAAAACGAAAACATATCACCACAGAAACCCACAAGCATTTTAAATTATTGCTATGAATAACGTTTTTTTTTTTTTTTTTCTGTAGAACAAGAGCAAACACTATATTAGATATAACGCTTTAAGAAAGTAAGAAAGGAAAAGTAAAATAACAAAAATACCGAACTTGAAAATTCAAAAACGGAAAGTCCCTTATCAAATGACAAAATCAAAAGCTCAAACGAAGACCATGTACGCTAATATTTTTAGCTCAGATGTTTTACTGTATTTTGTAAAATTGTAGGTGGAAGTACAGAAATGGGGATGATTATGACAATACCACGTGGTAAACCATTTCACATGCACGAAGATTGTGATTGGATAGACAGTCCAGCTCGATCGGAGTTCCTTTACACTCTTCCTAAAGCATGATGTTGAAAAGTGTAAAACTGTTTTATTCTGAATATCTGTATATTCATAAATTCACAATGATATAGTTTCTGTCATTACTGACTAATTGTTTTGGTGTTTTATTTATATTTGTGTATATTTATCTTGAAAATTTCATTACTAGTAAAGTCGTGTCTTTGGCTAACCTCGGGCCTTTGTTAATCTTGTATGTTTTTTTTTTTTTTAATTTTGGTTCTTTTATGTTTCGGAGTTTAGTGTGACGTCCATTTTCGCTGAACTAGTATACATTATTGTTTAGGGGGCAGCTGAAGCCCGCCCGAGGGTGCGTTATTTTCTCGCTGTATTGAAGAACCACTGGATTTTTTTAAATAAAGGGTAGTAAAAATGCGTTTTGATAACTGATTGTATAATACATAATTGATTGACCTATGTTCATGTTTTCTCCCTGTGTGTATCAACTATGATTCAGTTCCGCTGATTAGTTTTCATGTTCGTAGGATGCAGAATTTACTAATCATGTCCCTTTAAGAGAAACGAACAAGCTGTTCTGATCGTTTGATTGCATACACAGTCAAAACATTTTAAAAGGGTACCAGTGGGAAGACAATATATGACCTTTATAATCAGGTTCCTCTCATACAGAAGTTGAATTTATACGTAAGAATCAAGATGAGGACATATGCACTGCCTTCTGACAACAATTTGCTAAACAGAATGTCTGTAAAGACAGGTTTGACTGAATGTCACATAGCTCTGAGATTGGTGTCAATAACAATCTTTTATATGGTGCTGGACGAATAATATTTACATTCTTCTTGCCCTTTAACTAGCGGTGCATTACATTTGCGCGCATTACCATTACATTTGCGCGCAAAAATCATTACGTTTGCGCGCAGCTTTTGATTACATTTGCGCGCATTCTTTTACAGGGAAACTCAGGTAAATACAGGTAGATTATACTTATTCATTTATTTAACTATTATTTTCGAGCAGGATAAGACCGTATTTATTGTGCACAAACACTTAGTCCTGGAAATATATACAGATGAAAATGTAAAACTTGAATCTAAAGATTAAAAGTACTGATTTTACATGTCGTAACGTTCACAAAAATACATGGATGTGCTGAATATAATTTCTCATTGTAGGGAGCATGAAATGATTCCGGCGGTTTGTAGTACGTCTGTATTCTGCTGAAGGTAGTGATGCCCAAAGACATGAAGGAAATAGGGAATCTGGTGAAATACCTTTGCAATTATTTACGATGCAAGGCCATGAAATATCCCCCGACTTCAGTGTTCTGTCGATACGGAAAGTAAATCTATTGTACACTAATGATTTTCCCTGATTTGTTTCTGACAAACTAAACTCCACGTGTGTACCTTGACGCATTTAAGTTGCATGTATGTCTTAAGCTATTACAGGATTTGTCATGATCACTGTATATTTTTTTAGAATTCAATATGAAAAATATATAATTCAAAGTTAAAATTTTGTTCGAAATTCATAATTACTATAGTCATAACTATTATGAATTATCTTTATTTTACCTGTGTTATCTGTAAAATGAATGCGCGCAAATGTAATTAAAAGCTTCGCGCAAACGTAAAAAACTTTAATCCCCAAATGCGCGCAAATGTAATGCTTCCTTAACGAGCACATGGACATTTGGAGCGAAGAAAGGGTGACTACATTGTGAAAAGATAGTATCGATTTTGCCATTGTAATTTTCTCATTTTAAGTAGTACTAATTAGATAGCCATAGCATAGCTTTCATCTGCTATAAGATGTCATGCCTGGAAGAGAGCTTCTGATAGAAAAGTCACGGAAATTAAGTTTTTTAAGTAAACAGTTATTTTGAATGAGGGGCGAAAGATACCAGAGGGACATTTAAACTCATAGATCGAAAATAAACTGACAACACCATGGCTAAAAAAGAAAAAGACAAACAGGCAAATAATAGTACACAAGACACAACATAGAAAACTAAAGACTAAGCAACACGAACCCCACTAAAACTGGGGGTGATCTCAGGTGCTCCGGAAGGGTAAGCAGATCCTGCTCCACATGTGGCACCCGTCCTGTTGCTCATGTTATTACAAACCCGGTAAATAGTCTTATTCGGTAGGTCACATTCGTGACAAGGGGACGGGATTGTAGTTACGACATAAGGAACATATCCGATATCATCTGTGAAACGGATATTCCATAACGCTCAACCAACTCGTGATGGCGTCCGTAAAATTTACGAAGGGATGATTTCAACTTCACCATTTGGAACTCTTGGTTTAATAGCTTCCTTGTGAGCAGCAACCTTCTATCAAGGAAATCAGGATAGGGAATACAAGCCCGGGAATATCGTATCAATTGGGAGATATATACTCCGTATACAGGCACTGCTGGAATGTTGCTACATAGAAATGGAAAGTTCACAATTGGGAAGCTGAAATCATCACTTTTGTCGTAAAGTTTTGTTTTCAACCGACCCTCATTGTCAATTTCTAGATGTAAGTCAAGATATGAGGCAGACTTAACTGTATCTGTTGTATCCTTTATCTCTAGTTCGATGGGATAGATGCGTTCAACATAGTCACCAAATTTTGAATTATTTAGTGAAAGAACATCATCTATATAGCGGAAAGTAAAGTTAACGGATATTGCTAACTTCTTTTGTTTCTTCCTAAGAAGTTCCTGTATGAAGTCAGCCTCATAAAAATAAAGGAACAAGTCGGCAAGAAGAGGGGCACAATTGGTTCCCATAGGAATGCCGATAGTTTGTTGAAAAACACGTCCTCCAAACGTAACAAATATGTTGTCAATCAAGAAATCAAGCATCTTGATAATGTCAGTTTCAGAATTTTTTTGTTTGAATCAGAGAGATTCTTTATAAAGTAGGATTTATCCCTCCCTAAGACAAGATACTTGTATCTACGTTGGCCTTTCTTTTTAATGAAACAAAGCAATACAAACTCTTTCAATTTGTCTTTTCGTTTGGAATGGGGAATACTTGTGTAAAGTGTAGAAAAGTCAAATGTTTTAATCATATTGTAAGATGAAAGAGTCTTAGATAGTATGTACTCTAAAAGATCTTTGGAATTTTTTTAGTATCCACATCTGATTCACGCCACCTCTAGAATAGGCAGTTTCACAATAACTTTGAAGCCCGGCTTTGATTGCTGATAAAATTGATGTTAATAATTTAGAAAGAGGTTTCGTGAAGCGCTTGGAAGACCCAGCAATATACCGTTGTTTGTAAGGACACTTATGTAGTTTATGTTTCCAATACAGTGATGGAAAATCCAGTTCTTCATCTTTGGTTGAAATTTCAAAGGAACATAGAACAGACCTATGATTAACCAGGATTTTCTATTTGGTAAGTGTCGTGGGGGTATATGTTGAGTTTCCAAGTGAATTGTCAATACCTAATTGAAGTTAACACAGAAATTAATTCATTAGGATAAAAAAAATGACAGGAAAATCATTGATTTAGACATTGACTCGAGTAAAATGTGTAGTTGTAACTTGACCCTTTCATACATTGGAGTTTTAACGTAAAATAATTGTTTACCACAATTTAACAGTTTAATTAACCATCAAAGAATACTTTTTTTATTATTATCATAAACAAATTTTTATAAAACGAAAAGTTTTATTTCAATAAATCATCATTTATCGCAATCATTGATGTCATGTATAATACATACATATTAAGAAAATATTAGTATTTGCCATGTTCTTCACAGTCCTAGTAATGATTGATATAGTATTTCATTGTTTAAATCTAAAGAGCTAGGGAGCGGCTAGGTGCACCTCACTCGTCCTTGTTTTCTTGTGTTGGGAACCTCTTGCCCATTTGAATAATAAACACACCAACACTCCCCAATGCAAGGGTCACATTGTGTAGGAGCAAACCAACCTGAAACAGAAAAATAACAATGTTTATATTAAAATATCATAGATAAGAATTGTAATACAAAACATAGAGAACTGAAATCGAATATCAAGCTTGTAGACGGGAAGAAATTCTTCTGACCGCAAGTCGTTAGCAGGGAGGGCGAGATTGTTAGTTTTTCTTCTAACTCAATGCTTTTCATGACGTCTGAAAGTAAAGACTGTTAACTTGCGTTCAAAACATATACTGCACAGAGATCATCTATATGGTACTTCTCTTTTTCTGTTTGATTCTTCATTACAATAAAAGGGGACAGGATACCAAGGGTTAGTTTCACATCATTGGTCGAAGAAAGACCATGCCATGTATTATAAATAGAATAAAAACTATCAACAAAACCGTACACAGAAAGGTGAGATTGAGCAACACGAACCCCACCAACACCCTTAAACAAATACGAAAACAAACCAGGAAGTGAATTCAGTTTCTGTTCCATTTATGACACCATCGCGTTGCTCATGTTAAAATGTTCCATTTATGACACCATCGCGTTGCTCATGTTAAAATGTTCCATTTATGACACTATCGCGTTGCTCATGTTAAAATCCAATAAGCTATAGTCCATGATTATGCTCTAAATCATTGAAGAATGTGAAAGTTTGGAATGAAAAGTTTAAAAGTTTTCAAGACAGAGATTAGAAAAAATGTGACAGATAGAAACAATACAGACATTAAAAACCACACAGCACAAACATCAAGCAAACACAAGACAATCTCAATTAAAAAACTCATGTATCGATCCTGAATAATCTTGAGTATAGAAAACCATATACAATACAACACAACACAACACAAAAACCTTAACTATTTAGAAGAAAATTGCAGTAAAGATAAAGTATTAATTTACCCTCTGGTGTACACCTTGGCTTGATGGGACACGGGGTTGTTGTTGGGACTGTCGGCGTCGTTAATACCTCTGTAGATGTATCAGGCGTTGTGGTAAATACATCACTTGTAAACTCGGTGTCTGTCGTCGATACCGCAGAAAATGTTGTTGTCTCGGATGACGATTCACTGGTGTAAGAATTATCTTCTGTAGTGATTGGTTCACTCGAAGTATACGAAGCAGTAACTGTTGATTGATCATCGGTAATTTGTTCAGAAGTTTCAGATTGTGGTGTGGTAAAAGAGTCATTAGATGTCATATTTAATGATGCAGTTGTAATATCCAGTGGTGAATCTGTTGTAATTTGTGACAACAACTTCATTAATGTTGTGGACTTTGGTGAGGATGGACCATTGCTGGATTTATTCGCCGTTGTTTTGGCAAGTGAGATCAGTAAGTGCTTAGTGTTATTATGGGTTGGTTTCGTTGTATGTACCAAGATCACTTGTTTTGAAGTGGTCAATGACTGCCCGTTTGTAACCGCTCTCTTCGCTTGTCGTTTACCTCTGAGATGTATTTCAGTTTGGTACTTCTTGAGAGCAACAAAACATGGCCGACTTGCATGCAAAACTTCTGTTCAAGATATCATCATATAATTTAGATTTCTTATGAAATATCAAACGCATTGTATATCTGTTTTTATGAATATAATCATGTTATGTACAAAACTTTTTTCTACTAAAATATTTTGGTCTTCTTTTTGTTATTCACTGATGTAATATTTATCGAACTTTTTTAGTGTTCTGGTGTTTTGGTAAATATAAATATGTTCAATCACGTTTCAGTGTTAAAAAAGGTAATCAAAGATACTATAAATTGAATAAGTTGATCGACTTCATAAACTTTAAGGCTGAATATTACAATACATTTATTTAAAAAAGGGACGAAATATACCAAAGGCATCCTAAGTTCATAAGTCGAAGGGATACCGACAACACAACGGCAAAAAAAAAAAAAAAAAAAAAAAACACTACACAGAAAACAAAAGATTGGGCAACACTTAACAATAATACAGTATGAAATATAATAAGAGTGTATGAATATACCGCCCGGTTTTCTGCATACTCCTTTTGGTTCGTGATGATTACCGAAGTTGCCACCTGCACCTAAATAATCAGTGGGAACTGAGGCCTGGCAACTTAGTCCAGAAGTACATTTTCCATATATCTGCCAAGGTCCACCACATTCCTCTCCCTCAATCTAAAATAAATTGCTGAACTCTTAATCTCACAGTTCATAATTTTCTAGGAATGGATTATCTAGAATCAATAATTCACAAACCTAATATATATATAAATAGAAAGGCATTCTAGTCAAATACTGAGTTTGTTGCGTACTCACATAGCTAAAAATATCCGAACAATGCTATTAAGGAGTATACTGAGATTTATAACTAACTGTTGAAATTTTCGGCCCAGGATTTTGGAGAGGAGCAAAACTTAAACCCCCGTTTCTTCACCTATGAAAGACAACACAACATTATATGACAATAACGCTGTTAGACCGAAATTAACCCCATTATCCACTATCAAAATAAGACTTGACAATAAAAGTTGAGTTAAGTGCCCAAACAACTGAAGACATTCGTGTTATATAAGATCACTAAGATTTACATATATTACAGTTAGCAGTACTTTGGTTAAGATGATTTAATACATTCTATAACACTGTTTTGTTAATACATTAACTAAAATACTGTAAAAACCTTGGAACAAATTTGGCAACATCCACATGGATCCAGAACGAGAGTGCTAGTCGTAGGACAGGTTGGTACTGGTCCACAATAAGTGTCTCTGTGTTGATAGTCACAGTCACATGATAAACATGTGATACTAAAATAGAAAACAATATGAATCCCTATGCATTTTATCTTTAAGAAGACAACTGGATTAAAGATATTGAATTTCAGAATAGTGACATACTTTCACATTCGGTCACGTTTTAGGGTCAGATAATTTACATGTACCAAAAGTTTATAAATTTGGTTGTCTTCAGGTTAAACAAGAGACATTTACCAGTCCGATTTTGTATGATGTGTTAAAAGACTACTGGTAACGGGGTTAACATGACGGTGTTATAAGTGGAGCAGGAGCAGGGGTTCACCACCTGTTTTTGTTGTGATTTGTGTTGTTCAATCTTTAGTTAACAGTGAAGTGTTGGTTTTTTTGGGTTTTTTTTTTTGTTTTGTTCGTTTTTCTTTTTTTTTTACCACGGTGTCGTCATGTTTTTTTTTAATGGGTTTTGATTGCTCTTTTAAAATCTTATTCCCTTTTTATCAGATAAAAACAATCAGTTTTAAGGTAAAGGATAGCCGAGACTGCAACAGGTATATGGAACACAAACAATATCTCCCTTTCAAATCCCATCCTAAGTTTTTACTGGATTGAATGACAAAATATCATGATTTAAAACACTGAATATGTTTTAAGGATAAAACAAACAAAACCATGATCTGGTTGTAGGATATAGAAGCGTTTATTTTCCAGTTATAGTTACACGTGCTATAGTGGTTGGCATTCATGGAACATTTTGACGGTAAGACGCATAAAGGGTAATAAAGGAATACGCGATCAAAATTATTTAGAAGTTTCTGATAACATTAGCTAATATGATGGTCATTAGCGTATTTGCCTAATGCGCAAATTTGTATTTCATTACCGTTTATGCATTTGCGTTTTTTTTTTTTTTTTTTAATTTCCTTTCCTTTTTGTTGTATTTTTTTTTTGTACTTTTGTGTTGGTTATGATTCGAATTCAACGCGTTGAATTATCTCATACTAACGACAAACCCTATAAACTTTAAATTTTGATTCATTTTACAAGCTAAAACAGTCGCTCCAATACATTACAATGCAAACAGGCTCTTTAATTGAGAACAACAACAATTATTATAGTAAACTACATTTGACATACCTTGAAACAAAAGATGTTATAATTAAAATCACGAATTTATTCATTGTCCCTGTCAGTACAAATGATCTGATGAAGATGTCCGTTATCTGCAGGCATGTTTATTAGCTACGTATCAATGTGAAGTAGTTTGGGTACTCCATGTTTAGTTGTATCGCGTACAAACAATATACATTCACATGATGTACCCAGAGACTCTTTAACCTTTTTCAGTATAAACTACCACCTCTTTATTTCAACGTTATACATATATCTATTTTTCCCAATCGTGGTCACTTTTAAATAAATATGAAAACGGAGATGTCATGTTAATATCACTGAAACAGTATTAATAAAGAGCTGCATTATGAGCGCATGATACGCCCGTCGGCCTTTAAGCTCGTCTTTAAGCTTTGAATGAATTTATATGATCAATTAGAAATACTGTGAGCACTGCTCAAATATCCCCCTTTTCCATAAAAAGAAAAAAAAGACATGCACACACAGTGGTACCCGTTGACACAAATCATGAATAATTTGGCACTATTAAGGCTACCTCAAATTGAACTAAGATTGTGGCCTTGATTTTTGAACGAATAAAATTAATTCTGTAACCTTCCAAAGTGTGAAAAAAAATATAGTTCCATCAATTTCAGGAAAACTGCTCACAGCATTTTTGAGTTATTGGCCGAAAACTGGAAAATACCCCCTTTTTATGAATAAAGTCCTAATACTCCAAAACGTAAAATCAGGATTTTTTTTAAATCGTAAGTCAACTCATGTCAATATATATAAACAATGCACCAAAGTTTCACGAAAATTACTCAAAGCATTTTTGAGTTATAGTCAGAAAACTGGAAAATCCCCCATTTTTATGAATAAAATCCCTATACTCGGAAACATAAAATCTAGAATGTTTATAAAAATCGAAAGGGAGCTTACGTCAACAGATATAAACAATTCACTAAAGTTTCATGAAAATTGGTGAAAAAGTTTTTGAGGCATTGTCCGAAGTGTTGACGACGAACGGATGGAGGAGAGACAGGATGACAACGGTATACCATAATACGTCCCGTAAACGGGCGTATAAAAACACAGAATTTTGAAGTCTCTGAATTTTTTTTATAGATATCGATCTGGTCTGTGTGTGCCTGTTATCTAATTTTGTACCTTTCCACAAAGTTCAAATGCTGTGATTCTTATGTCAATTAAGGGGAGGGGGTTCATACATTTGAATAGTGTAAACATGTTTCTGCCTAGCTAAAGCTTTCTGTAAAAAAAGTAATTGTCCAGTTATGGATTAAAACAAATCAATAATGACTTCTTTTTACTCTGTGGAAATGTACACGAGAATCAACATATATAGACTGGATGTGTAGTACATGTACTACCAATTAAAATATGTGATATGGTTATCTAAATTTTTGAAATCATTTAAAATGTATTTCCAGAATACTCATCTTGTTAGCAGAACATTTATGTTCGGATGCATGCAATTTATAAAGTGTTGTATTCATTTTTTATTTCATAAATATTTTTAACTATAGAATGCACAACAAAACTGTCAGAAAAGATGGTGATGATGGATGGCTGCTTAACGTCCAGCGGCAAATTAATATCCATATTCAGGACGAGAACATGTTAATGTAATATTAATATTAACCCTGCTTTGTACTAGACCGACACGCTGAGCCGGATTTTTAACGTGCTAGTTCACAAGGTAACAGTCCGCACGAAGACATGTCACCTTACCCGGACACATTATTCAGACTCGACCAGTCTTTGCTCTTACTCCTACCAAATGTGTCCGATGACCCCACCTGCCAACCAACAAGGCCGACACGGCTAGAAATAGAACATAGTGGTAAAATTCAAAGTTTGTCTACTATCTTGAAAACCGCTATAGATAGAGAAAATTTGACAGGATAGAAATGTTCAGGATGATGAGATCTAACTATAGTTGCATAAAGATTGTCAAACGACGTCTTATAGGAGTTATTGCTTTAAATGACGAATTTTACCATGTGGTCCTATTATCTTGGAAACTATAATAGACAGAGAGACATTTCAAATAGCAAAATGATCAACAAGACAAGATCTACAATTAAGTCAAATGGTTGAAATTGTCATGCGACTCCTTATTGGATTTATTGCCCTTAAATGATGATTTTTATCAGTTTTTGCTTTTTTGCATAGTATCTGAAGAACTATAATAATTGCTCTTTAATGACGATTTTTACACATTTTCAGTGTTCTACTTTTTATTTTGAAAACTATATAAGATAGTTACTCATTAAAAAAATCAAGAATGATTAGCAAGGAAAGATAAACAAATAAGTCAACATGGCCGAAATTTTATATCATATTTTGTTCACCTTAAACACCACTTTGAATGTACATAGCGTATAACGAAGTCGGTGAGAAAATTCTATGTACTAGAAATTGGACATTTGATGATTTTAAGCCAAACTAAAGAACGATTTCGCAGATTTTAAACGCTTTCTATACAACTGTTAACCTATTTTGACAGAATTCAATCGGTAATATTTCTAATAAATTCATTATTTTTCCAATTTTCAGTTTTAGTTCAACGAGCCAAAGTTGTATGCAAAATTTTACCAAAATCTGTAACATAGCCCATTTACTGTAACTTGACCTTAACAGATTTGATGATGTTAGTGATTTTTCCGAGAATTTTGGATCATTAGCGAAAACAACGCGTTACATTTGGCTGCTTTATTATCTGCCTGTGATACTGTATCGTATGTCCGTTAACACTTTATGAAGATTCGTACCTAAGGACACACACCAATTAGAGTTACAGGACATAACCAAAATGATAATAATAAATAATGAACATTTTCGAACAGCTTTAACACGCGAAATAATAAATAAGACACTAAAAATATTTTTGCTAATTTTGAATTTCATTTTTTTTATTTTTATATTTTGACAATTAATTCTTCTTAGATCTGTAATCTTCTTATTCTGAAACAGACTTTTCAACCTAAAATAAAAAGAATAAAACAAATAGGGTAACTGTTATATATCAGTACTAATGTTCAACATGTTACCATATAGAGAAATTGGTCCGAGTAGTACTAGTTCATCTACAATAATCACTAGCCTGTCAACACTCAGGTTGGGAGTTCGAATCATGCACCTGGCAGGTGCGTTCGACTCCAAACTTAATTGGCTAGGATTGAGTTTTCCTAACGAAGGTCGGTGTTTTTCTCAGGACACTCCTGTTTCCTTCGCCGATAAAACCGACCGCCATGAGATAGTAAATAGTGTTGAAAGCGACGTTTAACACCAACAATCGATCAATCATATAATTATTATGAAGCTGCTTCCGTTAAATCAAAAATCATTTAAATAACCTTGATTTAAATGTTGAATATGCATGCAAACTTCATTCGTGAATCGCGTTTTGATAATGTACTTACTGAAATTAATGAAACGGTAGGCGTTTACAGCACTGGTTTTCATCATCGTTTGAGGAACGCACAGACAACTTGGTTTTGTGAGATCCACAAAGAGATTTGACCTCCAACGTCTCTGTATGAACAGGTTTTACGACCGGCTTCTCCTTATCATTTGGGGGTCTTATAGGACTGCCTGCTATTTTATCTCCTACAGATGATGCTGAAGGTATTCGAATTTCGGGCGTAGATTTCTTTGCTGCTGATTTCTTGTCAATGTTCTGACCCCTTTTTGCGTTAGTTGGTATGCCTTTCTTCTCCAATGTTTCCATTGTAGAAACACATCTGTTTCTCTCTTTTGGTGGCATTCTCGTGTTTTGATGACTTTGTTCGGATACAGATCTCTGTTCCACTTGTTGTCTTCTATGAACTTTTGGAGATAGCAGATGTGCTACACGATTAGGAGACTGAACTGTTATACCAGCGTTTATTGGGCGCCGAATGGCGGTTTCTTGCCGCACTGCCACACGTTCACGTGAAATATTTTTAAGTTGCTTTGGCACGCGATCTTTGAGAACAGCCCGTGCAGGATCTGCTTTAGGTATTCGTACATGATGAGGTAATATTGAACGACCAGTAAATGGACTATCCTTGTGAACAACGCTACTAGTCCGTGCATTGGAAAGAACATTTCTATTACTTGGTGATATTTTTGTAAAGTTTGCATTAGTACGTGTTCGTCTATTATTTATCTTTGTCACATGAGTTGTCTTAACAGATTTCTGTGGAGTTACCGTACACATTGGTTTTGCTTTTCCTGTGTTTTGAAAAGAAGTGTAATTAGCACTAGGAATGGACTGCATTATACCATATTCTTTGTCGCCAAGTGTGTTATCTCTTATTTCACAATATGAATGCAATATAGGCACTGGTGTCGTCTTCAAAGACATATTCACCCTTTCATTTGACAGTGCAGATAAACGACATTGGGCTGCATTTGGATTGATATTGGCTTTCCTGGCTTTTGATTTGTTGGATTTGCTACTACCGTCAGAAGACAGAGATTTGATCGAACCTTGTTTCTTTCTACTTTCCTCATGTATGACAATATCATTGTCAGAGAATGAATTGGCAATGTTTGATAAGACAGTTTTTACCAGCTTTGTAATAATCTCTGAAGGAACGGATGTAACGGAAGAGCGCTGAATAATCTCGTTTGTTTCCTTTGATCCATTGTGCATATCGGTCATACTTTGCACGACCATTTTCAACCTATCTTCATCTATCACACCAGACTGTAGTTCTGCTTTAACTTTTTCAAGAGTGGTCACGACAAAATCCTCAACAGTTTTTTCAACACTAGCCGACGATTTCGAGATAACTAATGACTTGTCTTGTTCATCCAAAGTTGCAACTTGATATCGTTCAGACAGAGCGGTTGCTAGCTCATGAACCTCTTTTTCAGATAATTTACCATTTTCTACATTTGACAGAGTTTTTGAAACTGCTTCAGACAATAACTCAACGACCTTTTCGCCAGGTATTTGACCAACGATTTCTTGCCTCGAGCATCGAGTGCTCTGAGCATTTTCATCATACATTTTCAACATGCGAGTTGTCATTTCGGCCATTTTTTGCAAACTCATAGTACGTCCATCCAGCAACATTGACTCGCTCACTCCACTTGGTATGACTAGCAAATCAAGTGCGTCTTCCGATTCCACAGAAGACTGAGATAGACCGCGTCGGACGGGATCATTTGTTCTGAGCTTGTTGTTTTCTAATGTTTCAATGATCATATCAATTGTTTTTTCTATGAAGTTGTCAAAATCGTGATCCGACTCCTCAGATCGGGCGGCGTC
The DNA here is from genome assembly GCA_017311375.1 of Mytilus coruscus. Lineage (NCBI taxonomy): Eukaryota > Metazoa > Mollusca > Bivalvia > Mytilida > Mytilidae > Mytilus > Mytilus coruscus. The sequence continues at coordinate 88,266,713 of CM029604.1, forward strand.
CTCCACTGTGGTCTGAACAATGTCAGTGACTGCATTTCTCACATTTTTGTTATTTGGATCTCCGAAATCTCTCTTTATATTTTGAAGAGTACCAATAACATGTTGCTTAGTACCTTTGCCATCAAATTTGAAATTATTCAATGTGATTTGTTCGGCATCATTTTCACCAACGAAATCTCTAACTATATTATAGAGAGCTCCAACTACTACTGCCTCAGCTTCTAGTGAAACAGTCGATGTACCTTTTATGGGGCCTGAGTTGGTGACGGCCAGTTTTCTGTTGTCTTCTTCTTTTTCTCTAATTGCCTCTGCCATATCCTTTAGTATATTGTTGATAACATCCATTACAAAAATAGAAGTTTGACTAGCATCCTTTCGTGTTCTCTGTATGTCATTCATGTCGGTGTAAGATATTTGGTCCTGCATGTTTTCAACAATATCTTGTAAAGTTTCCAGGACGAAATCTTCTATTACGCCTGAAGATATCCTCCTCTGTGTGTCTTCGTATCCTTCTCCCGCCATATTACAGATCCTATCAACAGATCTATCCAGTCTCATGTTAGAAATAATATTGTTCAAGGTTTCAAGAATGTGAGACCCAATCTCATTAGAGGATATTCTGCATAGAAGATCGTTTTCAAAGCTTGCAAATGAAGGACCTCGGTGTCGATCTTTACCTTCTGAACCCTCTGATTCTAGCTCAGTGTCCGAAGCTAGTGGCTTACCACTCAAAACAGTTCTTTCAACTCTAGCTAAAAGCTGTTGAACCAGTCTATTGGCTACCATGGACGAGGCTGTTTTCATTAACATTCCCGTATCTGAATGAGACATGTCTATTGTAAGTCCTGCCGACTTCATCCTACTTTTTCTAATATCACTTAGAACATCTGCTACTGTTACTTTAACGAAGTTTGATAATACACCAACATTCATAGTCTGAAGAATACCACCAACCGCCATAATGTCATCGTGTGTGCCATAGTGTGATACAAAATGCCGGAGAATTCTCTTAAGGTAACTGGATGAGTGTCTGCTGCTGGTTATTTCTTCAAGAATACGATTAAGAGATTGATTTACTTCATCGTTTGTTCTTATGAGGTCACAATTTTCTGTGTCAACTTTTTTTAAAAACCGTATAACTTCGCTAGTATCGGTACTTTCTATTACTTGGGTCTGTAAATGTTTGATGATTGATGATACCAAGTTTATGATATCATCTGGCATTTCCCCAATTATCTTGCCACGTGATCGTTTGCTTTCTTCTGCAAATAACAGTAAATCATCCTCACTAAAGTGACCAGATCTTAAGTCCCTATCAATTTTGATGATGGTTTCTCTAATCAAGGATTCGGCAAGTTCTGAATCGGCAGATATTGGCACCTCTCGTGGGAACATAACACCGTGTTCATACTGATATTTACGCAGAATTACTCGAAAAATTGCCCTTACTTCTGGCAGTGAAAGCCTATCTTCTCTTAACCTTGAAATGATATTACGCATATTTGTTTTTAAGGTTTCCTGTCTATCAAAATCTTCGGAAAATATCGAAACAGCAGAACTCGCCATGGAAACTAATGTCATTCTATTTAACTTTCCTTCGTCGATCTCCTCCATAATTTGACCCAGTGCAGATCGTACAACATCTTCTGCTATCTTAGAGTCATTGGAAGCTACCAAAGAGCTGGATGATGAAGTTGACCGCAATATGCATAATGCTAATTCTTTCAACGCCTCTTTCTCCACATTTCCTTTTTCAAACTCGACCTGCAAAGATTGCAATAGATGTCCGACAAGATTATTTGCTATAGCTGTGCTTGTCAGTGAAGGCGTCCATATATCCATACTTGAAGATCTTTCCGTTATTTTCTTTCCACAACAGATTAATTCTTGTCCGATCTCTTCCAAATCTTTCGAGTCAAGTAATCCGGCGTCTAACTCTGCTAGGAGATATCTTATATGGTTGGTCAAAAGTGCGTGCTTATCTTCTCTGGAATCGATAATCCTCTGCACATTGGTCACCATGTCAGCTACTTCAGTATCAGTAAAACAACCCTTCTGCAAATTCTTGTAAACGACCGTCAATACATCTGTAACAAACATTGAGACATTGTGGGCAAATGGAATATCTTTTTCTTCATGGCTTGTGTTTGATTCTCTCAATACGTCGTTTGTTGTCGATGTGAGTGTCGTAGCTATCAGTTTTAGTTCATTGCTATTGGCTCCAATAATCTTTGCTTTTGCCCGTTCAATTGCTTCTTCCACCACCAACCTGGATATTTCAGTTAAAGATTCTTTATTCAAGGTTGAAATAACATTATTTGCTATGCTAGACATCTGTGCTGTGGTTAGAGACTGTGTGGAAATTGTTTTAGCTAGCTGTGTAAGTGACTCCAATTCCGCCATGTCTTTACTCAGTTCTGTATTTATTCTATCAATAACAATATTAACAAGATCGCTTAAAGATTCTTGCGAAGATTCCTTAAACGACATGTACGATGAGACAAAAGCATGTACAACACGATATAGTGATTCACCTTTTTGGTTTTCAAGGTCTTCTGTTATCCTTTGTAATACTGACTTGAAATTTGTATCTGTAGTTTCATGTTTGACATTGCAGCTGACCTCAGCGTTCATCAAATTAAGCATGTCTTCAATCATCTCTTTGGATAGACGACCATTTTCAACATCATCTGCCAATGTTTGTAATGTTCTAACGATGAAATCGTCCAGCATTAAATCATTGGTAGGAGATTCTACATGTAGATCCTCATCTTGAACAATGTCTTGTAAGGTATCTTCCACAAATTGATCGATTTCTTTGTCCATGAGCTCTTCCGTGTCAACACTATCACGACTACCAATAATAGACAGCGTCAACTTCGTCAGGTCTTCTTTGCTAAGTTGGCCTCTTTTCAAATCATCTAGTAAATTCTCTAAGGTAAACTTCACTAAATTATCTGCGAGACCGGAAACTTGATACTCGTTCAAATCGTTGACATCAAGATTTTGCTGAACTGCTATTTCATAATCACGTTTCTCAACCATTTCCATACAATATGTTGTCAGTTGTAAAATATCATCTCTCGTAAGTTTATCTTGGCTTAAATCGTCTAGAAGTTTTAACAAAAGACTCTCAGCCATTTTCATATCTTCTTGTCTTCTTCGTTCTGCCTCCTTCGCTTCTTCTAATTTAATTTTTTCCATTTTGTAAATTGATGGAACAGGTGTTACCTCATGATCACCGGCAGGTTTAAAAAAACTTTTTGTTAAGTTTTCGTCACTCGTGCGTGGAATCGTAGATAACCTCCCTCTAAAGGAGATCTGACCCTCTGAAAAAAATAATGCAGAAGAGGTATTAATTATGCTAACTGACTATGTTATATGGGTCAATATCCCTTACGAGGCCAAAAGTGAGGAACACAACTATGTTTTGTAAACAAAACATCTATAATATTGGACTTATTGCTCAGTGGCGGATCCAGAGGGGAGGTTCCGGGGGTTGGAACCCCCCTTTTTTCTTGACGATCAATGCATTTGAATGGGGACATATAGTTGGAACCCCCCCTTTATCCTGGGTTGGGAACCCCCTTTGAAAATGACTGGATCCGCCCCTGTTGCTAACTTTCATAAGTAACAGTATCAAAGAATGTTCACATTTACTGAAAGCAAGCTCAAAGTGCTTAATTCAATCTGCTGATATAGATTATTTTCAAAATTTATAAACGGACAGTTTTATAAAGGTTTGTTATAAACCATGTCAGTACCAAAGTACTGACTACTGAGCTGATGATACCCTTGGGGACTGACAGTCCATCAGCAGAGGTATCGACCCAGTGCTTTAAAAAAAAAACAACACGTTATTAATGTCATGCGTCCGAAGCGCTTTTCTGGATTTACCTTCATCAGAAACGCTCAAAGCCGAATATTTGAAAGCCGAGGATGTATAAAAACCGAAACAGTTGAACAGCTATATGACCAAAAAGTACCTAAAAAATACCCAAATTTACTAAAGTCAACTTTGCCTGTAACACAGAGTAACGAGGAGGAACGACGAAAATCGACACTACATCAATTTTACGCCACCATTACGAATTAATTGACTGAAATTATGTGTCTGTGTCTCAACTGACTAGCGACATGATTTCGCATTCTTCGATCTTTAGATACCAGAATAGTCGTCTGATTTTCAATGATACCGATTGTGTCCTATTCTTGAATGAGACATTTTGTGTATTTGCATGGCGGATGATGCATGCATAGCAGGAGACGTTTACCCTGTCGACGCACTCGATTTCACTTCAGTGTTTGTTTGTTACCTTGATTCGTACTTTCCTAATCGATTTAATGAGACGGGAACATCGGTAAACTTCTGTTGCCTTAATTTGACTCAATCGATGAGATATATCAGAGTAATATTAGCGTATTAACGATAAAATTAAATTCATAAAGTTTTATTCTTTTCTGAAAAAAAAACACAAAAACCAACAGCTTTCAAACAAAAAGAAATATTTTTACCCGAATTTCTGTAAAGTGTTTTTCAAGTTTATGGACTTTCATCTTAGATATTTAAAAAGTTGAAGGTTAAAAAAGAAATGAAATAATGTACGTTATTCAAAAATCATTGATAGAAACCCGTAACCAACATTCTTATGTTTATAAATGTATACAGAATAAAAAAATCCGTTGATGTTATCTTGTTATTTTGACATGACATTTATGAAGTAGAACGCTTTCTATTGCAAAACATAACTAGAATTATGTGATCTAACGATAAAAAAATACCCCGACTTCAGATAAAGTCATAAATGGTAAATGCCAAAACCAAAATTCAATTTGAATTCGACCTGTATTTTATGTTCTATAGCATTGTGCTAAAATATAAGACTTTCTTAAATGTTACTTTCTTTACCACCTTAAAACCAAAAAAGAGAGTTCTAAGGTAACCAAGGAATAACTCTTGAACGTAAATGTTAAAATCATAAAATTGAACTTTCATGGTCCATGACATCGTGTTTAAGTTTCAAAAGTTTGGATCAAGTGATAATTTAATTATCATCCACAAATCAAATCTTTAAGGTAATTAAGGGCATAACTCTTGAGAAGGTAGATGGTTAAATGCATATTTAGGACCAGAACATGTGAATGAAAATGACATGGATCATGCTTTTTCCTGGACCGACATGCTGAGTTGGATTTTTGTTCTAACTTCTTAATGTCGTGTGCTTAGCAGAGAAGCAGCAAATGCAAATTTTAAAGACTTTTGTTTGACACGGCTGTGGATCGAATCCCAACCTCTCGCACTGGAGGCGAGCACGCTACTACGAGACCAGCAAGGTAGTAACTCGTAAAGAGAAAATGCCAAGACCATTAAAAATCATTTTGAACTGCATTTAATGATCCATGACATTGTGTTCAAATGTCAAAAGATTTTGCTCAAGTGGTATTTTAATTATCATCTGGAAACCAAATAATTACCAAATTCTTAAGGTAACTAAGGGCATAACTGTTGGTTAGTAAATGAAAAAACCATCAAAATCCAACTTGACCCTTTTTTAGTGTCATTAAAGTGTGTATAAATTTCAAAAGATTTGGTCAAGCGTAATAATCATTATGATCCGACCTGTATATTATTGTCCATGACATTGTGTAATTAAGTTTACTAAATATTTGATCAAGTGTTACTTTAATTATCATCCGGAAACTACACTTCTGACAAAAGACATGTGCATCACTATATACCACTCTTCGAGGTGAGACTATACAAATGGGAATTCTTTCTTTTTTTCTGTTAGTAAAATCCTTTGTTTCATACTGGATATCCCATATTTCGGTACTTAATTACATCTCAATATAAACCATCTTCGAATAGGCAAAACCGACTTGTACCACAACGTTATACGAATCACATTCACGTATTGTGACTTATTGATGATAGAAAAGTAACCCGTTTTTCATTTGCTACAAGTTTCATGCTAAGCAGAACATTTCATGTGCTTCCATACACAATATTCCCATTTTCCTGTGCAACCAATTGGATGACTTCAGTGTATTTTTCTCAGAATGTTATGCTAATTATCAAACAACGTTCATAGATTACATTTTCAGATAAAATGCGTCATTGCTTGTACCTGTTTCAGTATCGTATGTCCTTAATGACATACCCATCCACTAAAGGGAGAAAAAAATCAACACATCATTTTTTAATTCATTTTCCTGAAGTATGATGATTATGAATTAACTAATAATAAAACAGTATCGGAAATATTTAATTGTGACTACCTTTAGGGTCACAGAGAGGACAGAACAGGTTATTACATTGAATCATTTTTCTTGAAAAAAATATTCGGTGACATACAACCCATGTACTTTAATTTGCTTAAATCGTTTGGTTTTACACTTTTATAGCTGTAAGATAATTACAATTAGGACTAATCGTTAATTCAAAATAAAAATGTGGTAATTCTTAAACTTGCAAAAATCCATAGTTCAAGGAAACATTTGATATTTTTTACAGATTCCTTGAATCCTAGTATTCGATGTTTTTTCATGGTCATACAAAATTATCAATACATGTTTTTTTTTTTTTTTGCATTAATATGAGGTGTAAACCTTCAACCAAGATGAAGTAAAAGTTAGTCTTGAAGTTGGGAAGTAAGGTTCTTTAACCTATTAAAGATATAGAATAATTCCAATGTGTTACTAAATTTCTGAATATTCAACGAAAACATTCTAGTGGTATATATGTAGTTAAAAAGTAAAACAACAAAAATTCCAAACTCCAAGGAAATTTCAAAATGGAAAGTCCTTTATCAAATGGCAAAATCGCTCAAACACATCAAACAAACGGAAAACAACTGTCAAATTCCTGACTTGGTAATGACATAATAGGTAAAAATGTCAAAAATTGGGTACAACAGTCAACATTGTGTTATAATCTAAATCACTATAAAAACAAATAACTATTTCAACAAAGAAAAACAAAATGACATATAGACATCCTATAGACAAAGTACATAAGCAAACATGAAAGACAAGAATACAAAAATGTCCATAACACAATAACACAATTACGGCTGAATAAAAGAGTGAGGATACTTTGTTCGTATACTAGTATACATGCACAGATTCCATCTCCAGATGGAATTAGTTTGATTTTATTTTACTTTGAGTTGAGTGCTAACAGTATCAATCTTCTTAAAATAAACATACCTTCACTACCATCGTAATCTTCGTCATCTGGAAGTGGTAACATTTCACTGTAGTGTTCCTAAAATACAAAATAGTCTGATTGTGTAGAGGAACAATACTAAACTAGTATACTAGTTATTATTTAAAACATATGGTATATTAAAACAATGATATGGTCCTCATAAACACAGCACATGCCTCTGGAATAACCTTCGACAAAACCTATTATTCCTCTGCATATAATTATTGATAGCAAAACAATATTTGATTGGTTAAGACTAGACCATGTGAAATTGAACACAACTTTATATTCCACTCTGAATATAAGGACTACCTTTTGCATCGTTACGCGCAATTAACTTTATATTCCACTCTGAATATCAGAACTACCTTTTGCATCGTTACGCGCAGTTAATATATATAACGTTTTGGGCGGGTTTTCTTCAAATAGTGATAGTACAGTCATTATGAATCGTGTTCAAAATTATTTCAGATGTAAGAACAAAAACGAAAAGAAAATTGTCATAGAATAAATAATTAATATTAGATCGGTACTGTTTAACAATGTTAATTGGGAAATATGAATTTTCTTGGGTGAATAAATCATCATGTTAAAATAACAGATTTTGATTGGTTAATACGAAGGAGATAATTTACTTTATTATATGACTATAAATTTTCTGTTTTCTCATTGGCTAAAAGCATAGGAAATCCTCTTTGATAAAACATTACATTCACCGCGTCAAAACTCACGAGAGTTAATATAAGTTTTGGAACAGCGTCCGTGTATCTAAATATAGATATTCCAAGGCAAGTGATAGTTAATGGTTTATGACGCCATGTAAATTCCCGTTTTATTCTTTTTCTTCTTGTTTTCGGTGTATTTTTCCTTCTTGTTTTCTATGTATTTTTTTTTTTTGTAAACTTTATTATTGAATTTCAACTTATGAAAATGAGCAACTGCAAAAGCAGATGATATATTTAGTATAAAAACATACTAGCAAATACTAGAAAATTGGAGGAGGATAAAAAGTCATATAAAAAACAACTGTTGACTTTTGATTTCAGTTGATACTATATAGATAACACCTAGCTGAGAGGGTAATTGAGCAGATTGTTACCCCGTGAAAACATTGTCAACCACGGCGAAGCCAAGGTTGACAATGTCTTTTCAAGGGGTAACAATCAGCTCTATCACACTCTCAGCCATGTGTTATTTAATTTATTAAACTGAATGTTCTGTTATTACTGTCTATTATATTTAATAAACTATAACGTCTTGTACATAACAACCATCCGTATTTAATAAAGCGCACAATTGATCAAGCGTCTCCGTGAAGGGTAATAGAGTATTCGCCATGGGATAGAGTAAATTGTCTCCCTTGTATTAACCAATCACAATCTGTGGTTAGAGTCTATACACTCCAAATGAGCGAATTTGTAATTTCAGAAGTAGTCAGTGTTTTCATTAAACTAAGAATCATCGCACTGAAGTTGTCAAATTTACCGCAGAAGCCATTCTTTTTGTTTTGTTTGTTAATATACTGAGCTATCTGAAAGCAATATATTGCAATCTACCGATCAATGTGACATAGATATGAATTTACATTTAAAGAATTGTTGGTCTCTTTATTTTGCCTCATTTTGTTTATTTCTATAATGAACGCAGAAGCAGGTTTATTATTTTATGGCCGCCTCTTTTGTCTTGTTTTGTTTTGTTTACCGTAAGAAAGCTTAAAACAGTTCATTCAAATAAGCACGGTATGACAACTTCCTTTACACCGTACTGTAATTTTGTTTTGAAAAAAAAAGGTTTAAACTTCGGCAATAACAACAGTAATAACCAAACAGTGCGTCTACTCTTTAGATCATTTCTTCCCTCCTCATCTGTTTTCAAGGCCGAAATTCAAGTCATCGGTGGACAGACATTCGTACTCAACACCAATATCACTACTTGGTTTTGGTAGCTAATATGAGAGGTATATTATGTGACATTTTAATTCGTAAAAATACGCTTTTCGATTACCCATGTGTTTTTTCCCACAATTTTCGAGTAAATATGCATCTTACTTGTTTTACAGTATTGTATACATCCATTACAATTTCTCTAGCCTTTAGCTGGAACAGTTCTTCCTCATTGGCGGAAGTGTCTTCAAACTTTTAAATAAACAAGAATATGTTACCATTGATCAACATGTCCCGCTCACACTATCACATTTCCATGGTCAGTGAACCTCCAAACTCAATTTTACATATCAATTTAAGTACCGATAAGTAAGATCTCATTAAGGTGTAAACTTGATAACCTTTCAGACTGATTTTTTTTAGAGAATCAATGAGTTAACATGGATCATATCTAAATTTACGGGCTTTATAAACAACATCAACGTAAAAATTAATATGTGATATTGTATTTGTAGTACAAATTCTACATCTACGGCCGAATTTCCTAACCAAATATTTCTATCTATGAAATAGTTTATTTAAAAATTTGAATAATTTGTAGAAACGAAATCCCTTACTTGGTAGTTTTCCAGTTATTTATGCATAGATAGATTACGTTCATTGAAATCTGAAACGTTCTTACTTATATAGGAAAAATAAAAAAAAACCTTGTTTGTGACGTTAATAATGTGTTTCCATAGAGTTCTAACTATGACGGCATGAAACAGTACGGTTTCGCAGAATTTTTACGTCCCCCGCTTCAAATTCTAATATGTCGATTTTATCCAAAATATATATTTGGAACAACTTCAAAAGTTGCAGTATAAAGAGAACAACCATATATTGTCTCAAAACAAACATTTTACTTGTATTCGGCTCGAAACAGGAAAGAAATGCTTGGTACAGCCATGTATATAAACTGTTTCTATGTCTTGTACAGATACAGGGCTGTATAGCCAGTCAAGGTCGTTAAAAACTCCCATTTGTTGTACAGATACATTTTATATTTTATGACAATGTTTAGCTATGTTGTGTCATCTGTACTATTCTTTGTCTGTTTGTCTTTTTATTTTTGGCCATGGCGTTGTCAGTTTGTTTTCGATCTATGAGTTTGACTGTCCCTCTGGTATCTTTCGTCCCTCTTTTATTGTATATTTAAAAGCATATTTCTCGTATATATACTACAATGTCACAATGCCATATCGGTACAGAAAGGACATATGATGACCCTAACCGGAGAGAAGTTCATATATTAATTGACGTCAGTGTTTCAAAACAGTACCTCGTTAGAATTTTAGGCCCTTGAATTAAGGACTTTGCTAGGTGCATTAATTTTTTTTTCAGCTATAAATACAGATTTCTTTAGAGGAACGACGATATATTTCATAATAAAACTAGATGTGTCGGAACGACATGAATGGCCCCGCTCCCAAAAAAAGGCTTGGAGCTATTTTTAGGAGTGGAAATTGGATAATGAAAGTTCGTACAATTGTTATTTTCACAAAATTTTCAAATTCCAAAGCCCGTTATTCGACACGAATCAGTGGAGCGGAACCAGTCTTAAACTCAATCTGTAACTCATCATAGTCGACTCACAAACTAAAAATCAGCTTAATATGTGAAGACGTTTATACTAAAAAGGCCTGTATAACTGTTATTTTCACAAATTTTCGGCGAAATTCAGCAGAGCGGAACCAAACGTACACTCGATCTGTAACCCATCATAGTAGACTCGCATACTAAAGATCAGCTCAATATTTGAAGGCGTTTAGAAAAAAAGTCCGTATAACTGCTATTTCACAAAATTTTCATAGTCCAAAGCCCTATTTTCGGCAAAAATCAGCAGAGCGGAACCAAACGTAAACTCGATCTGTAACTCATCATAGTAGACTCACATACTAAAAATCAGCTTAATATGTGAAGACGTTTATAGAAAAAGGCCTGTATAACTGTTATTTTCACAAAATTTTCAAAGTCCAAAGCCCGTTGTTTCGGCAAAAATCAGCAGAGCGGAACCAAACGTAAACTCGATCTGTAACTTATCATAGCAGACTCAAATACTAAAAATCAGCTCAATATGTGAAGGCATTTAGAAGAAAAGTCTGTATAACTGTTCGTTGCAGAATGACGGAATGACGGATTGACGGAAAAGGGTTATACTATATTGCCCGACAACTTTTTTTGCGGGGCCATAAAAATAAACTGATAATTTGACAAATACTAGTAGTTCAGTATAATAGGGAAACAAAGAATATGAGATATCCATCCATGACACATAATCAGTACATGCACATCAAAAACGCACAAAAAGCAAAGGGACAGCGCTTTTACTGTGGTTCTTCATCTCAAAGTCACAGTGAGGCGCTTAATATGGAGCAAAAAAAAACTCACACATCACTGCAAGTTTAAGATGGCCCCTAGCAACGGTCTGAATTCTTTGAAAAATGATTCGGATAGATTTTGTAAGATGTATCACCACCAAATCGGGCCCGGTCAAAAAGGAACATACTGGAAAGTAGAACATATTTTAAACAAAACAGTTCCTACGCATATGTATAAATGTAAAACTATGTAAAAATATATTTTAGTTATTAAGGTATCAAATGAAAGGTGAAGGACTGGTGATCCTTGTAGAACACACATTCCCCATTTCCGTTCTCAATTTTATTGACTGATAATTTTGAATAATACAAAAAATGTATGAATGAATTATAAAATTGGGGGCATATATTGTTGGTTACCAACATACACATCATACCTCGTCTCCATATGTTGTCTCATCAATGAAAATTGATATTTCATCATAAGCATCAGTCAGCATTTGTAAAAATCTTTCTGATCTCTTCTCTGAAAAAAAAACAGTTTTGACATGTGAGCGAATGCTATTAGTTTGGCATTGGTGGAAAGCTTAGGACCATAACATTAAGTTTCTAAAATGTTTGAAATTTACAAAACGAAACGATACCGAGACAACCCTACAAACATCGCCATAATCGGTCTGTTCAAATGAAAACATGTGCACGCACGAAATGTGGCGGATTTGAACTTGTTGTTTAGCATTTAACTTTTGTTCACTTTACGTTGTTTGATTAAAGTAAATCACTAACCTTCGATACTCACAGAAAGTATAAAGAAGAACTTGTCTCTAAAGTTTTTATTTTTTTTACATTTTTCTGTTATCAGTTTCATCCTTACTGTCCTAGCTTACCTTTCAAGTTAGATAATTCCATTCTTCTAAGACTTGATACAATACCCCACATGCTGAGGAACTGTGGTTTTCGACTTCGTCTCTTCGCTGAAATCATGAAACAAGTAGTTTTGTCATAAAAGGACTTGTATGCATTATCTTCCACCAACATTTACGGTATAGAAATCAAAAAGGCTAGGTTTTTGTCTCGTTTTGTTCATATCGAAATTCCGATATTGAATAACAGTCAGAGATAGTGATTTCCTTAAAATTTACATCACAAATATCCAAACAAAGTGAAGCATACACAAATGATCTTTCGGAATACTAACGTATATTGTTGCTAAGCAGTTCACCAGTCAATCAAAACTAAATTTGACCCATGTTTAACATATGAAGTGCAAGGTCAAATCGAATTAACTGTAGTTGGGAATTTGGATTGACAAAAAAAATAGTAGAATACCTTTAACGTTCTAAGCTCTATTTTCTTGTGCAAATTAAGTGACAGACGGACTTTTTTTTGTATCTAACACCCAACTTTTAATTTCCAACGAGTTAGTGAAACTAAACGGAGCAATAAATGGTCGTTGAATAAACGACTAAAACAGACGGGGATCTTAATTCCAGCTAAAAAAAAACCATTAAAAATGTGAAGTCTATTGGAGATGGGCTGCCCTTTGACATCGATTTACCATCCTTAACAACGGATGTTAAACCAATGACGCATCGTCATTTTCCTTTTTTTGGTGCAAATAATGAAATTACCAATAGTCTTTTACCAGTAGATAATTTTAGAGATGAAAGACTAACCATTACGCCGTGCCATATTTTTTATATCTGCGAGAGCTAGTCTTTCTGCAAGACGCCGTGCGTGTTTTCTTTCAATGGCCTCTTGTTCCTGTTTCATTTTCTGTCTGATTTTCTCTAAACTATCTGTAAAATATAATCGTTACAAAAACTGAATTTCGTCAGCGTGTTTTCTAGGTTTTCGATGTTGCAAGGTTTTAATATGTTTGAAGTTTGACTTATTTTAATGATGATTGGTCATCAATTGGAACAATTGTTAAAACTCTGCTTGTACATAGTTCAATATTATATATAATTTCTTCCCTTTCAAACAACACAAGAGGAGAAAATATCAGTAAATTAAAACATAAAAAAATGGATTTCAGAACAGATTCAATATTATGAATAATATATTTTTTACCAAATCAGCAGCGCGTACAATATCTGCACGACATTAAAGAAGCCCAATATGTGTAAAAATTTTAACCTGCATTTATGAATAAAAAAAAATCACATTAAAAGAAAAAAGATTCCTTTTTTTGGTAAATTTTAACTTCACAAATTAAAAATGAGCATGGTCGTGCTAAAGACATATGGACTTCGTACAAGTACCCTGCCACGTCCACTTGTATTTTTGTCCATCTGATGAGTTAAGCCTTTTTCAACTGATTTTTATAGTTCGTTCTTATGTTGTATTGTTATATCACTGTCCCAGGTTAGGGGGAGGGTTGGGATCCCGCTAACATGTTTAACCCCGCCACATTCTGTATGTATGTGCCTGTCCCAAATCAGAAGCCTGTAATTCAGTGGTTGTCTTTTGTTGTTGTGTTACATATTTGTTTTTCGTTCATATTTTGTACATAAATGAGGCCGTTAGTTTTCTCGTTTGAATTGTTTTACATTGTCATTTCGGGGCCTTTTATAGCTGACTATGCGGTATGGGCTTTGCTCATTGTTGAAGGCCGTACGGTGACCTATAGTTGTTAATTTCTGTGTCATTTTGGTCTCTTGTGGACAGTTGTCTCATTGGCAATCATACCACATCTTCTTTTTTATATTCATATACAGACCCTGAAGTTTTTGTCTTTGGACAGTCGTGCGCCTTTCCCTTTCAGCAATACTTTTGTCTTTATGTTCCTGAATGCGAACTAATGCCTCTGCCTCTCTAGATAGTTTCTCTTCCTGACTTCTCTTTCTCGACTCCCATGAATCTTGTATCTAACCAAGAACATATTTTAAAAGTGTGCTTTTTATTCGTGTTAAATATTCTTTCAACTGTGCATTTAAATCATAACTATTTCAGTTTCTAAAAGAATGTGTCTATAAGTACAATATAATTCCATATTTTTTTAAAAGACCTGCAATTAAATGGTGGTTAACAAATGCCATGTCTCTGTGTGAAAATCGTATTCGAATATACATAGGGCTATATTCCGTTTTATATGAATAAAAGGAGATGTGGAGTAAACGTCAATTAGACAGCAACTCGATGACCAAAATAACCCAAAGACATATAGAGGGCAGCATGCCGTCAGCAACAGCAGATAAGTGTCCATATGATATGTCAAGCTCTAAATCGACCCCAATCTCTGCCATAAACATCCAATTCTCCATATAACGAAAAACCATTAAGATATGATTTATGACTTCCTGATCTGGGACAGTTACACGCAACAAAGACGGTTTAAATCATTCCATAGTATGCATATCTAATTTGTGTATAGTGTAAGTTTTATTACTAAAAGGGAGATATGATGCATGAAACACCAAGAGTCAGAAAAATTTCAAATTCAATAAGAAAACTTCTTTTAATAAGATTGCGTGGTAGTGTAGTATACAGGGTAGAGACATTTTATTTTTGGAGTAAACTACCTTTTGCCTCTGTTCCATCAGTTGTTTATGTTTGGCGTCTTGAAGTCGTTGCTGACGTTCTCGCTCCTGCGTTTTCCAGCGTCTCATCAACAGTTTGTTTCTTTTTTCAATCTATGAGAGAGAGACAATAAGTCACGTACATTGCATGAAAAGAGAGAAAAATCCTTACATTGTATAAAAGGGAGAACATTCATTCCATTGTATAAAAAAGAGAAAAATCATTATTGTGTATGTAGCTTATTAAGAGAGAGGATAGTAGCTTATTACATTGGTGAGAGACATTGATAAAAGAGAGAGAGAGAGAGAGAGAGAGAGAGAGAGAGAGAGAGACAATATGAACAAAAAAAAAATTATTACATTGTATAAAAATAGAAAAGATCATTATTATGTATAAAAAAAAATATAAAGAGAGAGAGAGAGAGAGAGAGAAACTCACTACATTGTAAACAAAAGAAAGAAAATTAATACATTGTATAAAATGTATAAAAAGAACAGTTTGTAACACAGGATTCATCTGAGAGTGGTCTAGGACACAGGATAAATTGCCAACAAAACACCTTTCAGTAATGCTTTATCGCTGGTTGCAGCATTTTGTTCTACTTAATTCTGCATGCTATCTTCGTCATGTTTTGGTTGTAAGTGTCTTTTAGTCA
This sequence comes from Mytilus coruscus, assembly GCA_017311375.1. Classification (NCBI taxonomy): domain Eukaryota; kingdom Metazoa; phylum Mollusca; class Bivalvia; order Mytilida; family Mytilidae; genus Mytilus; species Mytilus coruscus. The sequence continues at coordinate 88,282,343 of CM029604.1, forward strand.
TACACTTTTGAAAAAAAAGTATTCATTACAGTAGTTCATAATGGTAATCGTCTCGTCTGTTGGGTATCTTGGCATGTGTGTATGTGTGTTGATAGCGCCGGTGTGTGTGTGTGCGTATGTGCTTTGTTAGTGCCGATGGTGTGTGTGTGTGTGTACGTTTAATGATAGTCGTTCATATCACATCTTAATATAACTACATCCTGGGTAGATTAGTCAATCTACTTTGCGACATTCCCTAACGATATATGACTTTATTTGATGACAAACCATCTCCTTGTGTTGTTGAAGTGTGTGTTTCCTTTTCCTCTCGCGCTGTTTATTTCTAGCGTCTCTTATTGACTTTTCCCCGTCTAGTTCATCCAGTCTTTTCCTTTGTCTCGCTGTTTTACTTTGACACTCTCTTTTATATCTATATCGTAAAACAAATGATAAGTATAAGGTGGATTCAGTGTATACTAAGTAAGTTAGGGCACTACAAAGCGGAGCAGTCCCTCACATTATTCAGCAATATTCATTGCCTGAATGGCCTTTCCTAATTATAGATGTATCATCAATACTCATACGAAATACATCATTTAGACATGAAAATTATGATATAGGTGACATAACTTGCAAAAATATGAACTTGTCTAAAAGGAGTTTCATACTTAGAACATTAACCTTAATCTGATTTTTGACTTCAGTAACTGGCTGACACAATGTGTGCTTGACCTTTGACCATTTACAATGACAACGACAACGAAAGTTTTCCTTTGTTTTTTTTTTTTTGTTTTTTGTTAAAGCAACAAGTTGATTGGATTTGATGTGTAGCGACATCAGAATGAAGGAGTAAGAGGTCATTTGATGAAATTTAATATTGTTTTCATCCCCCATCATTGCTAATGTCTTGACGCATAATTAAAAGCTATTGATGGAAGCCATATGAGACGGTCATTAGATAAGTAAAGCAATATCAGCTCTCGGTGTAGTTCCTTTTAAGACTAACAGCAAAAAAGTCCTATGCACCAGTAGCTTGACCAAATATACAATCCTTATGTTTTGACAGTCGAACAAAGTTTGGCCTTGTGCGTTCGAACGAAAGTCTGTGCGTTATAAAATTGGTTTCCGTTTAATAGTTTGACTATTATCTGATATATTCATAATATTGTCGGAGACGACTATACATAGGTGGAATTCTAATTTTGCATACATGCACTTTGTCGTTCCACAGTTATGCGCTTGATTGATAATAGGAACGAATTCCCACAAATAGTTTGAATGTCACGGCATGATCTTTATATGTGTTATATCAACGGGAAATTGACCGTTAAACATTGCGCCATGAGTTCCCATTAGCTATTTCAATTAATATTCGCTACAGATATTTAACCCATATAGAATCTACATAAGAATGATACATCATTATAAAATAGAATAGACGGTATATATACCGGTATTTCCTACATTTGTACTCAAGTTGGAGTCGATGATCAACGTTTAGCAACGTCCTCAGGAGACTTTCTCGAAAAATGTAACGTACGATTAGTACTTTGATAAAACGATAATACACACTTTTTACTGTATATTTGTTGCAAACAACTATTATAGGTCACCATTGAAAAATCAAGTTTGGAGACTTGAACGATGACTTGAGGAAAGAACTGTTCCTTTGGCAACCATAATATATAAGTTGTATATATATAATATAATAGCAATATACTTACTTTTGACGTCGCAACTTGTTTAATTCTTCCATGCGTTTTTGCACCATCTCTAATCTTTTCTTTGTATAGCTCTCTTGAAGATCGTTCGAATAACTTCTACTTGAATCCGCCATACATTGCTTGGGAAATATCAAAATTCATATCATTTATATACATTGTCATTCTTGTATCTAACAAACTGATTCTTAATCAAGTTCCGTCTACCCATTTCTCTTTAAAACCGTTATCAATCGCTAGTTTTCTCAATTTTCCTTTTAGTATTAGCAAAACATTTGCTTTTTCAGAAGACAATACACAAATTACTAATGATGCGATCACATCTCGTATATACTTGACTTGTTATATTTTCACTTGCAGACAGATGAAAAGAAAGAAACAGAAAAGAAAGTCATGCCATCATTGCTTGCAGTATAATTGAACAAGTGGTATATTAATCAAAGTACTGAAGTACTGAACATCGGATGACCGCAAGTTCTTGTGGATGGTCACAAGCACTTGTCTCAGAAAAAAAAATCACATCTCTATACTTGAAAATGAGGTTAATGAAAAGAGATATATTTTTTTCTGAGACAAGTTCGTGCGTGGATGATGAATAAATGACAGGAAATTCAACCTCACCGTAATAACTATTATATTGTAGCAGAGACATATAAATATTTAGTATATATGTCTCTGATTGTAGTGAAACAAATCAGTATACTCTGGTTTGTTATATTTTATATTAATATTTGTATATAACAGTTACATGTATATATAATTTTCACCCATTTGTATATCATTCTACTCTACTATTCTGATAATAGTGCAGTGCAAGTGCATGGTGGACACTCTTCTGTAATAATTCGATTTTGCTAATAGATTGGATTTGAGTAGGCATTCATATTTTCAAAGTTCTTGAGATACTCTTCCGCATGCGTTAACACAATTTTTCTGAACGTGTTTTTAATGATTTTTTATATATATATATATATATATTTCTATCGACAAAACATTTTCATATTATTAATTTATGTTATAATAAAATATTTTTATGAGTATTTATTGAAGAAATGAATTTATAACAAGCGATAAGGAATGTTATTTTGCACTCGATAATGTCCGCGTATTTATAGATCGGTTACCAGTTAAACACGAAAGTTACATATATTGAAATCTATCTGGCAACAATACATCGGAATGCCCTCACGTTCATCGCGATGTAAAAATCAATGCAAGGATTACCATGTTTATTTTGATTGGACAGCTCGTGTAAAGAGAATGCCATGTTCATTACACGTAAAAGAAGAAGCCTGGCAACAACTCTTTGAGAGGTCCGTATGTGACCTGATGCAAGGCTAACTTTTTGACCCTATCCAATGTCTACCCTTCATCCCGGTCAATTCATATTACAAGACCTACCTATTGTATTGATTATTAATATGTTCTCGTCCTGGACGGGCATGCAATAGTTGCCACTGGACGTATTTAGAAACAACAATCAATTCGATTGGATAGCCTCATAACATCATTGAAAATGAAAATATATTCATCATTTCTGGCTTTTTTATGAATCGCACCCGATTTGTACCAAAGAGAAAGATCTGTAACTCCTGACACAACCATAGTTTAAGCATATACACTCTGTTATTTGGACTAGACAAAATAAGTGAAGCGCAACGCGCAGTTATATTCAAATATGAATTACTATATTTACTAATAACTTAATTTTGGATGTAACACGTCTTCTGATTGGCTGAAAGTTTTTGTCTATCAGCTCATAGACATAATTTTGTCATGTGACCGTGCCGTCATCAACGTTTTTCATGATTAACTCCTTAAATATGGAATTTAGAATTAAATTATAAGAATGACTGTAATATTTTTCTGTCTATTCGAATAACCTGAAAATGTGGTGCACACTTTTAAATAACCCGATAAGTGTTTTATTCAGTGTGCACCACATTTTTGATGTTATTTCTTCATAGACAGAAAAATATTACTGTAATTCCTTAAATAAATGAACTCGGACTGAGAGGGCAAGGCCAAATAATCTCCATCGAAATGAGATATGTCAATGCTTATACAACTACAACATCAAATATACAGTGGTTCGCTTTAACTAACCTAATCATAAACTGTCACGTGTAAAATATGCAAAAGTTTTACAGTCAATGGACCATGACTGAGAAAGTAAGGCAAATGATCTTCATCATAATGAGGTCGAATTATTAACTTGTAAGTGGATAATTCATCAGCAATGTTTCTTAGCTTAATTTGACAAAATTGAACCTAACTGCTAAACCCGAATTATTATTTCATTATTCCATTTTCATTATCAATACAACAAAACAAATAATATTTTATTTTTTATATATCTCGTAGCTAATGCCCTTTAAAACTTTCTTAGATAAGGCAAATTAAGCATCCGCCGGAAAATAGAAGCACAAATGTATAGAATACACGTAAATATCGTAAAAAGGTCAGCAATTTTGACTTTGACTAAATCAATCTTGAAATATTATCCTACGAATTTTCTTTTAAAATGATGTTATTGCTACTGAAATTGCCGTTTTATTGATATAAAATATGATTAAATATACAATGAATTTTCTCTTGACGCAGTTGTAATCGCCACAGACGCCGGAAAAAGAACGCCGCAGTCTCACGTCCGCTACGTCGTTGTAGGCGAGTCAAAAGCATTCTTCAACTGATATCGTAAATGTAGTCGATCACAACCCTGCTTCCTGCCCAAACCTAGTCTTTAAATTTGTTCTGATTTATTATATCTAATTATTATCTTTTGTTGTCATTTTGTTTTTATGTATTATTTATAACATGGAGAAGTTTTATCAACTACTTCAACTTGTGCAGAGAACTTTAAATCATGTGTGCGTCAGTTGTATTCATGCATTTAATAGTTGTGCGTTGAGTTTAAAAATAGTACCCAACGTGTTAGGAAAGGATTTAAATACTGCGCTGATGTTAAATAACAATACCGATACAAGATTTAAGTGTGGACTTTCTCAAAATGTAATTGCATTTAAAAGTATTCAAGTAGTATAGTTAAACTTTGTGGTGTGGTTGATACAATATGAAGCGAACGGTTAACGTCGAATCCGAATTTTCAGACGTCCATTGGCCTAAGTAGATTTCATACATTCATTTATATAAAAATAAGGAGATGTGGTATGATTGCCAATGAGACAACTATCCACCAAAGTTCAGATGAAGTGGATGTACGTAATTATAGGCAACCGTACGGCTTTCAACAATGAGAAAAACCCATACCGTGTGGTCGGCTATAAAAGGCCCCGACATGAAAAATATGAAACAATTCGACTGAGAAAACTAACGGCCTATAGTTAATGAAAACAAATATGACAGACACGAACCAACGACAACCACTGAACTACAGGCTCCTGACTTGGGACAGGCACGTAAAGAAAGTGGTGGGGTTAAACATGTTTGTGAGCGTTCAACCCTCCCTAACCTTGGATTTGTTTGATTAAGGAGTGCAAAAATGTAAGGGTCAAGAATGGGAATGACGGATTGTATGGCCACACAACCAAATATAAACATTAAATGATATTAGTCAAATAACTCAGTTTGCCACTCCACATGTCCAGCACACATGCAATTCAACAATTTGATTTGATTCATGTCATGTCATGTCATGGATATCTATACCAAGTTCCAACAACCTTTAATGTTTTTAAACGTCTGGTCACGTGTTCGACATAAACTTGACATTCTGAAGTTCTTCTATACTTAGTTTTTTGCATTTTCTTTTTCCCTTTGCAGTTTTGTCGTATTTTGTGTCTCCTATATGGCGTAACAATCGGTGGAAGGTTCGCATAATCTTATCACATAAATTAACAAAGTTTGTAGGAAAATCCAATATTCCAAGTTGGTGTCAATTTTGAAGAAGGTGTCTTGCTGCGCATCGTTTTAATGTTTAAGAAAACTACTTTTCACGAGCCGTATGTGATTCGTATTGTCTACTTCTATCTGGGTATGAATGCAATGAATGGACAAAAGGACAAAAGAACGGAAGGATGGACCCATCCACCCAGCAATATGTACCGTCCAATTTAGAAAGCGGAGTGTATAGTAAATATTAGGCAAAACAAAACGAAGAAAATCGAAAAAAAAAAAAAAATGCCCAACATATAATTTAGCAGGCTTTGCAAGAGGTAAACATGAATATTCCATTTTAAACTATCCTCCTTATCCAAAGATAATAAAGTTAACTTCTCCATATGAAAGTTTAACGCCACTTTCTATCAATATCTTAATTTAATCGTGGTGTTCTGTTTTGTTGGTGGAAGAATCCATGATATCAAGAATAAAACTTCCGACCCTTCACCGAAACGTAAATTTAACATGCTTGAATAATGGCCAAAATGTAGAAATCTTAGAAAAATTAGATCGATAACTTATTAGTCCGTAAATATAACTGACAAAAGTTGATAGAGAGAAAATGTCAGTTAAAATGTGAATTAGAACATTTAATTCGCACATTTTAGCGGTTTTTTTTTTTTTTTTTTGGTACTGTCCTTTTCGGCATTACATTAAATTAAAATAAAAAGACAAAGATAATAAAATTGGGTAGGCTTTGTTTCATTCTTTTATTTTTTTTTTTACTTGTCAAGTACACAAATTTTTATTTTTTTTATTAGAATTTTAAGCTTCACCTTCTCTATTCAAGACAATGATATAAAATAAGGAGATATGGTATGATTGTCAAAGTAGACAACTATCTACATGTACCAGATACCAAATAACGTAAATGTGTGCAATTATACGTCACCGTATGGCCCTCAACAAGGAGCAAAACCCATCCCGCATAAAAGCTATGAAAGGCCCGACATGAAAAGTATATTTTAGATGATTTTCAAATGAACGAACATTTTGAACAAAGATTGATGTACAGTATAAAAGTCGGATTCGGACGTGATTTGATTGCAGTGTTTTTGTATTCATTTATGTTGATCACTTTACATATTTTCCTTGTAGTCATTCAACAAATTAGAAATGGATGAACAACGATCTTAAACTTAATTGATCACTACTATGAAACAATGCAATTTTATGATAATAATATTAATAATGATCATGTTGTTTTGCTGGATCCTCCTCGATGTATGCGGAATAAATTGTTATTATTTTATTGTTTAAAATCACCTAATTTTTTTTCTTACACTTATTTTATTTCTCCAATGACAATGTGGGGACGTGGGGTATGTGAGCGCGCTCACTAAGGTTCTTTCATCAAATATGAATTACTATATTTACTAATAACTTAATTTTGGATGTAACACGTCTTCTGATTGGCTGAAAGTTTTTTTGTCTATCAGCTCATAAACATAATTTTGTCATGTGGCCGTGCCGTCATCAACGTTTTTTTCATGATTTACTCCTTAAATATGGAATTTAGAATTAAATTATAAGAAATGACTGTAATATTTTTTCTGTCTATTCGAAATAACCTCAAAAATGTGGTGCACACTTTTAAATAACCCGATAAGTGTTTTATTCAGTATGCACCACATTTTTGATGTTATTTCTTCATAGACAGAAAAAATATTACAGTAATTCCTTAAATAAATGAACTCGGACTGAGAGGGCAAGGCCAAATAAACTCCATCGAAATGAGATATGTCAATGCTTATACAACTACAACATCAAATATACAGTGGTTCGCTTTAACTAACCTAATCATAAACTGTCACGTGTAAAATATGCAAAAGTTTTACAGTCAATGGACCATGACTGAGAAAGTAAGGCAAATGATCTTCATCATAATGAGGTCGAATTATTAACTTGTAAGTGGATAATTCATCAGCAATGTTTCTTAGCTTAATTTGACAAAATTGAACCTAACTGCTAAACCCGAATTATTATTTCATTATTCCAATTTCATTATCAATTGAACAAAACAAATACATGTAATATTTTATTTTTTATATCTCGTAGCTAATGCCCCTTTAAAACTTTCTTAGATAAGGCAAATTAAGCATCCGCTGGGAAAATAGAAGCACAAATGTATAGAATACACGTGAATATCGTAAAAAAAGTTCAGCAATTTTGACTTTGACTATATCAATCTTATTGTCCTACGAATTTTCTTTAAAAATTATGTTATTGCTACTGAAATTGCAGTTTTATTGATATAAAATATGATTAAATATACAATGAGTTTGTCCATTTACGTAATTGTTACCTTAAATGACCTGACAACAATCTTAAACAACTCTTGACGCAGTGTAACACAATGTGTTTCATAACAATAATTATCAAGGTGTAATCAAATATAGCATAACTGAAACAAATACATTCACCCTTTTGACACTTAATAACATTGTGTACGAATATTATAAACATAAACCCTGCAGCCAGTAAATGACAATGTCCACTGTTAAATAACATGTATCCTGCAGAGGTTAATTGCATTGTTTGACAATTAACCTCAGACTAGTATTATTCAACATCCAGACTACTACGCAACTTGTCAACAGCTATGAGCCATTGTTTAAAGATGATTAATGGCCCACTGAACTATATAAGATCCAGCTTTGGACTCGAACGGCAGATAGATACAGAGAGATAGATTTGTAGAGATAGATTCGTACAGATAGATTCAGATAGGAGATTCCGCCAAGGTCTCCCCCCTCGTGGGTAGGCTGGAACTCATGCACCTAATATCCGAATATACTCCATCAGGACTGAACAGTTATACTACTATACGATCACGTGTCCGTGTGAGATAATGAACATTCGAACAATTCAACTTTAGAGACAGTTTGTGAACATTCGAACATTTGAACTTTAGAATCTTTCTTGACTTTGTAATTACATAATAAAATTATTTACTCAACCACTGACTTCATTACAGCAGCTGTAATCGCTACAGACGCCGGAAAAAGAACGCCGCAGTCTCACGTCCGCTACGTCGTTGTAGGCGAGTCAAAAAGCGTTCTTCAACTAATATCATAAATGTAGTCGATCACAACCCTGCTTCCTGCCCAAACCTAGTCTTTAAATTTGTTCTGATTTATTTTATCTAATTATTATCTTTTTGTTGTCTCTGATTTATTATATTTAATTATTATCTTTTTGTTGTCATTTTGTTTTTGTGTATTATTTATAACATGGAGAAGTTTTATCAACAACTTCAACTTGTGCAGAGAACTTTAAATCGTTGAGTTTAAAAAATAGTACCCATAAGATTAATAAGCAGCTGCGCCATGAACGCATGATACGCCCGTCGTCTTGTGTGTCAGGCTTTATGCAATAATCATAAATCGCTTCTGAGATACGGCCCGACATATGAAAACCCCCTTTTATATAAAAAAAAATCAATAACTCTACAATAATATTTTGAATCATCACTAAAAAGTATACAGATCTTTAGATTTATATAATTAAAAAGTGTGTAAAGTTTTAAGCAATAATCATAAATCGTTTTTGAGATACGGCGCGACATGTGACCCCCCCCCCTTTTTTTTTTACAAAAACTCAATAACTCTAAAATAAAATTTTGAATCATCACCAAAAAGTATACAGATCTTTAGATTAATATAACTAAGGAGTGTGTAAAGTTTTAAGCAATAATCATAAATCGTTTTTGAGATACGGCGCGACATGTGAAAAAAACCCCTTGTTTTAGTTACAAAGTCCCGTAACTCAAAAATTTTAATCTTATTTTCACCAAAAAGAATACAGATCGTTTGACCATCATAAGAAACAAATATGTTAAATTTCATGAAATTTGGATACGTCGTTCTCAAGTTACGGTGCGACATGTGGACGCCGGACAGACAGACAGACGGACCCCGGACATTTGTATACCATAAGTCCCGTCAAAATTTTGACGGGCTATAAAAATTGCTAGCCCAAAAGTAATAGATTATTCAATTTTTGGGGTTTTTTTTTTTTTGTTTTTTTTTGTAAAGATTAGAAATAATCGTATTGCATTTGAGTTCGTAGTTTCATAGCTCAATTTAGCGAATGTTGCTATCGCCTATATCCTTTTCTCTGTTTTGTTTAAACGTGTATCTGAGAAAACCAGAATTTACGAAGGTAAAATCTACAATTTACATCCTCATGTTCTTTAAAAGAACAATGCAAATTTTTACTACTATGTTATCACATCTTGTAAGAATATAGTTATATAAAACATATATTCATTCGTCAAAGAAAATTCATCTCTTTTCATAAAATTTCATCAAATGTTACATGTAGTTTATAAAAATTGTAATATTACCATTTTCTGTTTCTCGTATTCCAATTCAAGAAGACAAAATTTTCGAAGGTATTGTCTATATTTGTTAAATTCTTTAAGGTCACACACCACTTTTCCGTCGTGTAGATATCCATTCCTCACCAAATGTCGCCTCGTCTGCGGAATATTGAAATGGTTGCGTAGATGTGGATCGTGTAAAGGTTCATATTGACTGAATGCAACATAACCGTAAGGGTCAGTGAGGTCGAAGTCTATTTGTGCCGTTTTATGCTTCTGTAGAAAAAAATGTGATAAAATAGAATATGTGTCCATATGAAACAATGCCCCGCGCAAACCATCATATTTGTATGTACTATCATAGGCGGTGCATGAAACCTAAAGCTTTCAGCGAATCACTTAATTATCCTTGACATTCACTGTTGTGTCTTATTGTCTCGCCTGTTTTGTCATAACTTAATCAGAATTCTCCCATAGGATACATGTTCGCTTGATTTGTAATTCAAAATTTTAGAAGTTAACTGTATACTGACTGGCTGAAAGTTCATAGATCTTGAAAAATTCTCTATTTGTAAAAAAATATATCCTCATGTGGTCTCTGAAAGAACCTTGCTTTTTGCATAATTCTAAAATCCTAGACGTCTTCTGACTGAATGAAATTTGAAATAATTTTATCATTGTAAGGGAACGACAATTTAACTTCAAAAAGGGGGGTGGGGGTGGGGGTTGGGGGTATGTTTTTTTCCTTAAAAATATTCTGATCCCCAATTTGATGAAAAAAAAAATATTGTGGTCAAACAGATGACAAAAAAAAATACTCTGAATCAAGATTTTCCCCATACCTTATAGTGTTAAATTTTGAAAAAAATAATTTGATTGAAGGCGTCGAAAAACTAAAAAAAACACCATAAAAGGTTTCGATATACATGTAATTTGCAGTCATTCAAATGGAAATATTTATCTTGTCCTCCAAGATTACACACAACAAATGACGTAAACAATAATATCTCCTTACAATTCTTAAATATTTCAAAAAGACATCAGTTAGAAAAGGACCCTTTGACAAGAAAAGGAGGATTGGCGATTTTTTTCTTGTTCAAAAAACTAATCTGATAATAATCCCCTCGTAAATATGGTTGCAGATTTTTTATTACAACATAATGTTGTAAAATACCGAAAATGCATGTTTGCAAGCTGAGGTATCCAACGGACAATGTACCATTTGAATAAAAAAAAACTCGCATTCTTATTCACACAAATGGTCATATCTTTACGCCAACGATTCCATTCCATGACTGAAATTTAACATGGCTTTTTGAATAAGCGTTAACATCATGACATTATTTTGAGATAATCCCTATCGTTTACCTGTATGATATATAAAAGTTTTAAGCAATAATCATAAATCGTTTTTGAGATACGGCGCGACATGTGAAAAAAACACCCCCTTGTTTTAGTTACAAAGTCCCGTAACTCAAAAATTTTAATCTTATTTTCACCAAAAAGAATACAGATCGTTTGACCATCATAAGAAACAAATATGTTAAATTTCATGAAATTTGGATACGTCGTTCTCAAGTTACGGTGCGACATGTGGACGCCGGACAGACAGACAGACGAACCCCGGACATTTGTATACCATAATAAGTCCCGTCAAAATTTTGACGGGCTATAAAAATTGCTAGCCCAAAAGTAATAGATTATTCAATTTTTGGGGTTTTTTTTTTTTTGTTTGTTTTTTTTTTTGTAAAGATTAGAAATAATCGTATTGCATTTGAGTTCGTAGTTTCATAGCTCAATTTAGCGAATGTTGCTATCGCCTATATCCTTTTCTCTGTTTTGTTTAAACGTGTATCTGAGAAAACCAGAATTTACGAAGGTAAAATCTACAATTTACATCCTCATGTTCTTTAAAAGAACAATGCAAATTTTTACTACTATGTTATCACATCTTGTAAGAATATAGTTATATAAAACATATATTCATTCGTCAAAGAAAATTCATCTCTTTTCATAAAATTTCATCAAATGTTACATGTAGTTTATAAAATTGTAATATTACCATTTTCTGTTTCTCGTATTCCAATTCAAGAAGACAAAATTTTCGAAGGTATTGTCTATATTTGTTAAATTCTTTAAGGTCACACACCACTTTTCCGTCGTGTAGATATCCATTCCTCACCAAATGTCGCCTCGTCTGCGGAATATTGAAATGGTTGCGTAGATGTGGATCGTGTAAAGGTTCATATTGACTGAATGCAACATAACCGTAAGGGTCAGTGAGGTCGAAGTCTATTTGTGCCGTTTTATGCTTCTGTAGAAAAAATGTGATAAAATAGAATATGTGTCCATATGAAACAATGCCCCGCGCAAACCATCATATTTGTATGTACTATCATAGGCGGTGCATGGGACCTAAAGTTTTCAGCGAATCAATTAATTATCCTTGACATTCACTGTTGTGTCTTATTGTCTCGCCTGTTTTGTCATAACTTAACCAGAATTTTCCCATAGGACACATGTTCGCTTGATTTGTTATTCAAAATTTTAGAAGTTAACTGTATACTGACTGGCTGAAATTTCATAGATCTTGAAAAATTCTCTATTTGTAAAAAAATATATCCTCATGTGGTCTCTGAAAGAACCTTGCTTTTTGCATAATTCTAAAATCCTAGAAGTCTTCTGACTGAATGAAATTTGAAATAATTTTATCATTGTAAGGAACGACAATTTAACTTAAAAAAGGGGGGGGTGTGGTTGGGGTATGTTTTTTTCCTAAAAATATTCTGATCCCCAATTTGATGAAAAAAAAAATATTGTGGTCAAACAGATGACAAAAAAAATATTCTGATTCCAGATTTTCCCCATACCTTATAGTGTTAAATTTTGAAAAAAATAATTTGATTGAAGGCGTCGAAAAACTAAAAAAAAAACCATAAAAGGTTTCGATATACATGTAATTTGCAGTCATTCAAATGGAAATATTTATCTTGTCCTCTAAGATTACACACAACAAATGACGTAAACAATAATATCTCCTTACAATTCTTAAATATTTCAAAAAGACATCAGTTAGAAAAGGACCCTTTGACAAGAAAAGGAGGATTGGCGATTTTTTCTTGTTCAAAAAACTAATCTGATAATAATCCCTCGTAAATATGGTTGCAGATTTTTTATTACAACATAATGTTGTAAAATACCGAAAATGCATGTTTGCAAGCTGAGGTATCCAACGGACAATGTACCATTTGAATAAAAAAAAACTCGCATTCTTATTCACACAAATGGTCATATCTTTACGCCAACGATTCCATTCCATGACTGAAATTTAACATGGCTTTTTGAATAAGCGTTAACATCATGACATTATTTTGAGATAATCCCTATCGTTTACCTGTATGATATATATTTATAGTAAAAGAAAACTCGACTAAACATATAGCAAAACATATTTTGAATTTATATTTGATTAAAACGGTTTAAATGAAAGTAATGTCAAAAGTAAAAAGAATATACTAACCGGTTCACATAAGCCAGTCGTGCACAATTTGTATGACCCTTTTGGATTTGGATATACCGGTAATTTTGCAAACAGTGGCACCTCTGACCAAAAAGGCAATCCATCACCTGCAGGCAAGCATTTTTCCTTCTCTGCTGTTTTTGAGCGCGGTTGCAATGTTAAACGTTCCATTCTGTTACCTTGAGTTCGCAGCCGCCAGCCATATTTGATTTGTTTTGGCTGATCTGTCGCTACGCATGAACGTTTGACGTTTCAGTTTTATCTATGACGTGATAAACAAAACGTCTTCCTAACGCATATTTATTCTATTTTAAACTATTTCACGGAGGAGGTAATAAAACAATAAGAAATGCATGAAGCAGTTCCCCTATACCTAGATTAATATTTTTAACTCCATTAGCTCTAGCTGGTTTCAAAGTATCGAATCTAAAAGACGGAAGAAGGTGGTCAACTAGGAAATAATTGACTTGTGAAAAAAAATAGGCAAAATAAGTGTTAGTTATCTTAAGTGTTCTGTTGAGTAGTTCTGGATACACCGCTTTTTTTCATTTTTAATACTAGCGCAGATCACAGCAGTCTCAGGTGAGTTTAAAATTAAGTTGTGATGTCGTTTGTAGAAACTTCAAAGAATTATGTATGTTCTGTAACTTAACATAAAAGCTAAAAAAAATTAAGATATCATAATATTATTCCATATTGATAGAACTTTAGTAGGTTTTTCTATAATAATGGGATTTTGAATAAATAAGCATATTCACCTGCGGAAAAAGCATATTCACCGCGCAAAACGTCGCGTGCTTTTACGTGCATGATTTTGGTAAAAACGTTTGATGTACAATTGGTTTTGGTAAATAATTGCCATTACATACATTTCTCTTGGAATATGGAATAAAACAGTTACTGTCTTTTGTTTCGGTAAATATGTGGTTTAATTGACTTTTGAAAAACTGATATTCACTTCGGTCGTTGGCCTCAGTGAATATCAGTTTTTCAAAAGTCAATAAAACCACACATTTACCTCATCAAAAGACAGTAATTGTATAATATTCTATAGATGAAATGTCTGTTCATCATTAAACATTGCCGCCGTGGCTAAAATATAACATGAGGGTAACTCTAATAATTTTCTAACATCTCGAAAACCGATAGAGAAAAATTAAAGGCTTCATAATCATACCATAGCTCAAATGTAAAAATCCATCAATAATGTTTTTGTCTTCTAAAGTCAAACAACTTCTGATTAGAGTATGTGCCATTAAATGAGGGTTGTTTTTTTCAAAATTAAAAGTTTTGCCTTTTATTTTGAAAAAAAGATAGATAGAAACTGTAAGCAGCGAAAAAGATCAATACTGAAGGGTCTACAAAAATCCCAACATGACTGAGACCATCCAGCTTTAGGAACTTATTGCCCTTTGAATTCCGATCTTCAAAACAAGATCTATAAAAATGACTGAAATCATAAATTGATTCCTTATAGGAGTGTTAATCGATTCTCCCGTCATTTTGAAAACAAAACAAAAAGATTTTAGTTTGTGATTTTATTCAGGGTCATCAGCTAATGATAATCTTGACTGAAAATAGCGGATGTACAATTCAAATAGTTATAATATAAAATCTTGAATGCTTTTGTAGAACGTGAAAATGAAACAGAGTAATATATCCTCATAAAACTATATATCTACCAAATAAACAAATTGATTCATTATTACGAATGACAAGTTTCCTTTGGTTGATTGTAATGGGTTTAATTTAAAACTCTATTTGTTTATACATTGTACAGTATAGGTTAGTATGTGGTCTAACGATAGTGTGCTCGATTCCCAGCCGGGATGAAATGAAATAATCTTATAACTTGAAAATTGATATTTGCAGCTTCTCCGCTAAACTGGCTCCACTGAGGAGAAAGAGAAAAGACTTGTCGACCCGGGGTGTCGCTCTGGTACAAAGCGGGGTTCATATTCATATCACACTAACATATTTTCGTCATTGCACTTATATGATATTTTCCACTGGACGTCAAACACCAATCAATCCATCCACCCATATATATTTTCAACAAAAACCGTAAAACATAACAATCATTAGTCTGATCACCCTTTGTATTCCCTAAAAATCTTGTTATGGATCACAATCTCCCCCCAATTTCCACACTGTTGATTTTTTTTTTTATCGTTTTTATAAAGTATTATATCATATTGATTCGTTTTATGGTTGTATTACTTCCAGTGGCAGATATTTCTTGCATCATTTCTAGAAACAGACTACGAAATATTACATGCAAACTTAATTGTGGTTAAGAAATAGAACTAAAACAACTATCAAGTGTAGACCACATGAAAAACTGAAGATATTGCAATTCTAGTTTTTTATGGAAAAGTAACATATTTTAATATTTGTGAAATGTAGCAACAACAAAAAAGAAACACACTCCCTAAAACAATCTTATTTTTTTCAAAATAACCAAATGTGGATGAGAAAAATAAATCCGTGATGCTTTAAGAAATACTTATCGAAATTAACGATAATGGAGCCCAACCACCAACTCCGACAGCACAACAATAAATTCATCTCTAACTGCAGTATATAATAGGATTAAACGCCTTTCTAAAGGAATTTATTTGTGTATAAACAGGACCAATTCACTTACAAACGATATGTTTGTGAGTGACTTTGTCCAGTTTACACACCAATAAATTCCTTTAAAAAGGCGTTTAATCCTTTGGCCTGGCACATGAATATATTTTTTGGTTAACGCAAAAATATTTACTCAATGAGATTTGCTTTCTGATAAAGAATACACAACAAAAATATCTTATTATCATTCAAACGAATGTTTTGTGTTTATTACTTAATTTAATGAACGCGAAGTGAAAACAAATATTTACAAGTTTGAGCTTTTTAAAAAGCTGTGGACTGCTTCGCTTTATCATAATTTAAGGTAATATGTGTGCATGTGGTTGTTGATTTAGTATTGGAAATGTGGTATTTTTAGATATTGATTGATATAAAATGGATGTCTTAGACTTGGAATATCAGTTTTTGTATATATATTGAGATAAACTTTTCTGAAATTTTAAACAGGCTGTTCAGTGTTTAGTCAATGTGTTTTTGTAAAGTGTGGTTTTCTAGTTCTTTCAGCTGGTTATTGACTTGCGATTTTGATTGCTAGTTCTGTATATAATCATTTAGATATATATGAATGTTTAGGTATGTTGATTAAGAGTAACATGATTTCGAGTGATGAAGACAATAACAATCAAAACCAAGGAGTAAACAAAGACTTGTACAACCAAAAGATATTTACAACAGTTAAAATAAATAAGAAACAGCACGAACTCCACTAAAATCCGGGAGTGAAATCAGGTGCTCCGGGAGGGTAAGCATTCTCACCGTTTACGACACCCGTCGTGTTATTTCGGTGTCCAGTCCAGTAATGATGGAAAGTTACTTATGACTGAGGAAGAATATCAGATACGATTTCTGACACACTTTTGTCATAATGGCCAATCAGCTCATGATGGCGACCATAAAATTTCTTGAGTGCTGACTTTAATTCGACCGATTCATAGCCCTGTCCAAGTAACTCCGATT
Source organism: Mytilus coruscus (assembly GCA_017311375.1). Taxonomy (NCBI): domain Eukaryota; kingdom Metazoa; phylum Mollusca; class Bivalvia; order Mytilida; family Mytilidae; genus Mytilus; species Mytilus coruscus. The sequence continues at coordinate 88,299,378 of CM029604.1, forward strand.
TACAATAAAGCTTGCAATGCGAAGCAATAACATATAATTGAAAACAGCAATAAATATTTAGTTTCAGTGAAAATGATGTTGTTCTACTTTAAGAGTGCGCGTTATACACCTATGCTTTTAAAATTTTGTTCACTTTTCTTGTTGAAAATTAAACATTTACAAATAGACACGACTCTAAAAGTGTGCCTAGATTGGCAGAAGTTATAAAATACAGATAATGCATTTTGTAAACATTGTATAGGAACATTGTTTAGCAAAACAAAACGTGTATATTGCAGATTGACAAAGCAAATAAACACGTATTAACAATTGATATATTAATATTGAATTTCAGTGTGCAATATATGCATAATAAAACGAACATGAATTAATGACAGTTGATCGGAACTGAAATACACATAGTTAATTTTCCGGCATTTGATGTCTTATCCTAAGATGGGAAAAGTCTGTAATTCTTTATCTCATTTAAGCCAATAGCTGTTGTTTTATCTCAGCCGCATCATAAAGCAACCAATCAGAATCTATATGTGATAAGTAATTATTTCAAGATGGCGTGTATATCGACTGAAACTAATAGCTCCACGCCCTGATGCGAGGCAATAACGACGAACTGGTTTGTGTAATCATCGCCGATATCTTGTTTACATTGGTAACAAAAAACAGCAACGTCGTCTATCGAAAAATAAATAACTTCAAGAGCCACTACCAGGGCTCTCGGTCATAAAACTTAACTCAGTACTCGGAGTACAAAATTTGTGCTCGAAACACCAAATCCATGATTTTGATTGGTTGATTTCTGAGTCTGAGTACGAAAATCGTGCTCGAAAGTTTTATGACCGCAAGGCCTGAAGTCCTCTCGACCAATCATATACATGTGTATATATGTCTCTGTATAAACGTATTCCCTTATATGCAATTCATATAAGAATTATATATATATGTCTGCCTATGTGTAGTGACAACTGTAAATTATACCTTCTCTACCGGATTTCTTATGATTAAGAAATACAAGGCGTTAGAATATGTATAAAGTACTATTATAAACAAGTCTAAATTGAACGCAACGTTCAAATCTATGATTGCGTTGAATAAAAACCGCAATTTTTATACGTGTGCATGCAAAACAAATTTCTTGTTAGAGGGGTCTAACAGCACAAACAACATTTTCCAAAAGACCAAAAAAGAGAAAAAGTATATTTTAACAAAACGCATTTGACTAACAGGTCGAACAACAAATTTTCTTAAACCCTGCTGACTGCCATTGGCGATTGCCAAATAAACGGATCACCAATGTAATAAATGGATCTTAATTATAAATTTAATACTAAACAGAAAACAATAAACTTGCGGAAAAGATGATATACCGCAAACAAAAGGTGCAAAGGTTTTTGTACACCAAATCCGGATTTCGACAATTAATGTCTCTTCAGTGATGTTAGGAATCGAACCGGTATTTGGAAAGCCATACAATTTAAAGTACTATTATATATATAAATGTAATGACATCAATGACAGTAGGAGCATAGCAAACGATCATGAAAAGAAATAAATACATTGTAGTTTTATTTCAAATCAAATACCGTCAAGAGAGAGGTCTTTGAAACTGCCGACAAACGGTACTTCGCTTAAATTTCGAAGTGTAAGTTGGGTTTTTTAATCAGCTGTTAAAACAACAATTGGTACTGTATTTACATATACTGTTTACTATAAAAAATTCAAAAAAATTATCCCAGCTGATAATTTAAAAATTACCTTGAGTTTGTATTATTCAGTGTTGTTCACCACAAATTATTTATTTAAAGTCGTAAATTCAGTTAATTCGAATCGAAGATAAGAATCGTATTTTATAGGGAGAGCAAAAGCCACTAGAAGTGGTTTTTAAAGGCTCGTACACAAAATGAGTATACGCATAACAAGATAAATTCTGATTAAACTTTCTTTTAACAAGTTTTATTAATCTTTTACAAACGGAAGTATATTCTCGGATATGTACCGGAGTGGTGTTATCCTTCTATCACATCTCCATAAAATGTGTATGATACTTTTGTTGTTGTGTCAATCCTGATTCATCTTAGTACATCACTACTTCCGCCTTGTTACGATTTTAACACAATGTTTAGGTATTATGTGATAACTCTTATTATTTGTTGCATTATTTCATCCTTACTTTCTGCGATCACAGGACCTGGTGACGGAGTTTGTCCAAAAACTGTGTAAGTAGTTTTATACATATTAAAACATTCAATTTAAATAATTATGAATCAAATATACAACTCATCATAAATATTACGTTTAGACCATACTAACTAGTATACAGCTGTATTGCCCAAGGCTTGAAAAGATCTCAGCCTTATAATAAAATATAAGATTGTTTTCTACATTTAGATGTCAACAAGTTATACATGCACTTTGTACATCTAAGTTCATGATCGGAACTGTAAAATATAACTTTACATTCTAATTTTAAGTTCAAAATATGACTTAGAAAAGTGCTATAAAAGTCGAATTGAATTTTTCAACAACCAACAACCAAAATCGTTTCATTTACAATGTTGAATATACAATATAAATATAAGAAGATATGGTATGATTGCCAATGAAAACCCTCTCCGACAGAGACCAAATGACGTAGAAGATTAGCAACTATAGGGCACCGTACGGCCTTCAACAATGAGCAAAACCAATACCGCATAGACAGCTGTAAAAGGCCCCAATATGACAAATGTAAAACAATTCAAATGAGAAAACTAACGGTCTGATTACTGTACAAAACAATCAACGAAAATCTAATATGATATTAAGCAACAAACGACAACCACTGAATTATAGGCTCCTCACTGTTTTGAGACAGGCACATACAGAATGTGGCGGGGTTTCAGTATGTTTGAGGGAGCGCCACCCCTCCCCTAAAATGGGACAGTGGTGTTACAGCACAAAATGAGTATAATATGTTATCTTTTAAATTAAATTAAATGAAAAACTTTAATTGACAACCGATTTCGGTATAGGTACAAACATTTTGAATAAACATAAATTTTAATGAAAAAATACACTATAAGATAAAGGATTAATATTTACAAATATTTTAGAATTTGCATCTCTGCAACAGGTAACAATTTAGGGGGGTCCTGAAAATGGGCAATAATCTTATCGCGAGGAGAAATTTGGGTTGTCTTTTTACGAGCAGGTGTGTTTGAGTCGACTGTTTTGTCCTTAAAACGTTTAAAACAAAAATAAATGATATTTCATCTCGCTTCAGATTCCATTATTTTTATATGTCAAGACTAAATATTGATAAAATAATATTAAAAATTCATATTTCAAAAACTCCAAATATATGGGTCAAGTTAAATACACTTTATAAAGAAATAGAAAAGTCCGGCGTTCACTTACACCCTTGTAATTTCTACCTAGAACCTTGACGACATACTTTACTTTCAGACCTTTTTAAAATACATAATTTAAAAAAAAACATTTTGTGTTTGTGTGTTTTTTTTTTTCGTCTTTAACCTCTGAAAGTTCAAGTCTGGCCTTCCACGAAATATTAAACCAGACAAAATTAAAAGAGAAACAATTGCTCAAATATATGAACTGGGTGGACTTAACATGTTAAATCTGAAACAATATATAAAAGGATTAAAACTAACTTGGATAAGAAGAATAGTTAAACGGACTAATAATTATTGTAAGTTACTAACTTGTTCTGAAAAATTAAATTAGATTAATTGCCGTATGTAGGTCCAAGAACACAAGTCAGAAATCCTTTTTGGTAGGAGGTTTTTAATGCTTGGACTGAACTCCAAACTAAAGTAGCTGTTAAGAACGAATATGATTTTAGCGCATCTAATCTTTGGAATAATAAACAAATTAAGATTGGTAATGAAATCCCTCTGTATAAAAAATGGACTGAAAAGGGAGTCTGGCTAATAAATGATTTAATTGATAATGCTGGGCATTTAATGAACTGGCAGGAATTTCAAAAAACATATAATATTGATACCAACTTGCTTATATTTCAAGGAGTAATCTCAGCAGTTAATTCCTGTATGAAAAGTCTTAATATTAAATGTAATCAGCTTTTAAAGCTTTATGGGCCAATTATACCAACTACTATTGCTATATTTTTGAAATCTACAAAAGGATCAAAAGACATGTACAATGTTTTAAACGAAAAATAACAAATATCACATCACAGGAAAAGTGGTCCGTAATCCTAAATATTTATAATATTATTTGGAATAAAGTATATAGACTGCCTTTTTACATTACTAAAAATTCAAAATTACAGTGGCTCCAATACAGGATAAATCACAGAATTTTGGGAACAAATAAATTACTCTACAAAATTAATGTCTCACAAAACAATAAATGCACTTTCTGTACGGACTCTATAGAAACTATAGAACACATATTCTGGACATGTCCAAAAGTATTTGATGTTTGGGAAGAACTTAATAAATGGATATATTCAAAAGTCCAAATTGAACTACCACTTAATTTAGATATAGTCTTATTTAGGATATTAGAAAAAACAGAAAAGAACTACATAAGAAACCTCATAATATTATTAACTAAATATTATATATACAAAACAAAAATGCAATGTGGACAAGTAAATATTGTAGCCTTAAAAATTATCTTAAAGAAAATTTGTTTATTGAAAAAATAATATTTCATAAAAATAAACCATTGCAAAGAGCGTACTCCTGCTGGAACCCCTGGCTCCAACTAATAGAATGTCAATACAAGTAAACTTTTACGTAATAAAATTTCTATCCAATCCATGCTGCCCCGGTTAGTTTTTCGTTTTTTAACATTATTATTATTTACTTTTAAGTTTGTTTAATGATTCAAAATATCAACTATATGTACTTGTCTCGATTTTGTTGATGTGCTATGGACTTACTTACTATGATGATTTATATATGTAGTTTTTGCCAATAGACACATTACCAAAAAAAAAAAAATATTTCAATAGAATTGTGCGGCCATGAAAGAAAAAAAAATAAGTTGTTCCCTCAAGATACTATGTCGTTCCCTCAAGATGCTATGTCGTTCCCACAAGATAGTTATCTCGTTCCCTCAAAATGCTATGTCGTTCCCTCAAGATACTATTTCGTTTCCACAAGATAGTTATCTCGTTCCTCAAGATACTATGTCGTTCCCACAAGATAGTTATCTCGTTCCTCAAGATGATATGTCGTTCCTCAAGATGATATGTCGTTCCCTCAAGATATTATGTCGTTCCCTCAAGATACTTTGTTGTTCCCTGAAGATGTTATGTTGTTCCCTCAAGATGCTATGTCGTTCCCTCAAGATGATATGTCGTTCCCTCAAGATATTATGTCGTTCCCTCAAGATACTTTGTCGTTCCCTGAAGATGTTATGTTGTTACCTCAAGATGCTATGTCGTTCCCTCAAGATACTATGTCGTTCCCTCAAGATGTTATGTTGTTCCCTTAAGATAGTTATCTCGTTCCCTCAAGATACTATGCTGTTCCCTCAACATCAAGATGATATGTCGTTCCCTGAAGATATTATGTCGTTCCCTCAAGATACTATGTCGTTCCCTCAAGATGTTATGTCGTTCCCTCAAGATAGTTATCTCGTTCCCTCAAGATGCTATGTCGTTCCCTCAAGATACTATGTCGTTCCCACAAGATAGTTATCTCGTTCCCTCAAGATGATATGATGGGAATGACATAGTATCTTGAGGAACGAGATAACTATCTTGTGGGAACGACATAGTATCTTGAGGGAACGAGATAACTATCTTGTGGGAACGACATAGTATCTTGAGGGAACGACATAGCATCTTGAGGGAACGAGATAACTATCTTGTGGGAACGACATAGCATCTTGAGGGAACGACATAGTATTTTGAGGGAACAACATATATTTTTTTCTTTCATGGCCGCATTCTGCCACCGTAGTTTTAGTGTTTCCATTTTCATGATTTAAGAAATAAGTTTGTATAATGGGTCGACAATTTTTTGACGAAGTATAATTCTGCTTAAACCACATATATAGCTTTGTAGATGTCTCATCGGCAATCATACCACATCTCCTTGTTTTTATAATGGCAGCTTACCGTTGACAATGTCATTTTACACAAAACAATACCTTAGTCTATATCTATACGATGTCTTTATTAAGAAAATTATTTCTTTCAGTTTATACAAGTAGAATGGATGAAATCTAGATTTAGATTGGTTCACACAAACTTGATCATATCCACACGTGTAGACTATAATTCCAGAGTATTTAAACACACACTGATGAGGGTGGTAAAGGGTTATTTTCGTGCAACGTGTTTTGCCATTTTTATTTCACGTGCAGCCGTGAAAAAGGTTCGTTATTCACCGTGTTTCGTGAAATCAGTAAAAAGATCAACGTGCAAGAAATTTTTAATTGTTCGTTCATCGTGAAATGGCAATTTTATTTCGCGTTCTTCCGTGTAGATACCCCCCTTTCCGCCCCTCACTGATACAAGATAAAAGATACAAGAAATTAATGTAATAAGCCTTAAGCCTTTCACGCTCAGCCAATTTAGACTTAAACTTGTGGAAAAGATACTATCCAAGTTTAATCTAATATAGCATTCGCACCAAAACACATACAAAGGCCATTTTGGATTCATATGAAAGATAAAATGATTGAATATTTCAGAAAATTTAATTATAAAAATGTGTTTCTTTTAAGTCACGTGGTACCTTTCCAAAAGTCACGTGACTTGCGGTAAAAATGTGAAGATATACAAAATACGTCGTGTAGAGACATGTTTTTTTGCGATAATAGAGTATAGTTTTGGTGTAAAAGCAATGACCCAAGTCTGATAGAAACAGGAAAGTTGCCATAATGGTATAGAAAGAGGAATTACGTGCTATATGCCTCGAATTGTAGATGTCCGTAACACAAAAAATAACGGACCTCAGAATTTTTTCGTCCAAATCTAATCCCCGTCACAAATTTCTGGCTAAATCATGTTTATTTCAAACAGAGAACAAAATTTAACCTTTGCGAGGAAAGTATCAATGAATTACGAATAAGAACTTGGTGTTGTGGTCCATAACTGGACTGTAGCAATAGAAAAAGAGGGGGTTGCAAGTAGGCACACAAATTCTTTTAAAACGAACATAAATCGTTCTTAATCTGACTTTAGCATATTTTGATGACTCTTTTTGATATTGAAAGTAAAATTAAGTTAATTAGATTTAATATAGGAAATTATTTTTTAACCTCCGGCTATGAGATTCGAACATGCAATCTTCCTGCTGTGGGTTGGTTCAGCTTTCTACTGCACCACTTGGATATTTGGAAAATAGATGAAATTTTAGTAGTCAAGTCTACCATTAACGAAGTGAGAGAAAAAAATCTAGCCGGTTTTCATTTACATGGTTTAGTTATTTAGTGTTGAGATAATATATAAATGTTGATATTTAGTGTTGAGATAATATATAAATGTTGATAATTAGTGTTGAGATAATATATAAATGTTGATATTTAGTGTTGAGATAATATATAAATGTTGATAATTTCCATTTACATGGTTTAGATATTTAGTGTTGAGATAATATATAAATGTTGATAATTTCCATTTACATGGTTTAGATATTTAGTGTTGAGATAATATATAAATGTTGATAATTTCCATTTACATGGTTTAGATATTTAGTGTTGAGATAATATATAAATGTTGATAATTTCCATCATTTACATGGTTTAGATATTTAGTGTTGAGATAATATATAAATGTTGATAATTTCCATTTACATGGTTTAGATATTTAGTGTTGAGATAATATATAAATGTTGATAATTTCCATTTACATGGTTTAGATATTTAGTGTTGAGATAATATATAAATGTTGATAATTTCCATTTACATGGTTTAGATATTTAGTGTTGAGATAATATATAAATGTTGATAATTTCCATTTACATGGTTTAGATATTTAGTGTTGAGATAATATATAAATGTTGATAATTTCCATTTACATGGTTTAGATATTTAGTGTTGAGATAATATATAAATGTTGATAATTTCCATTTACATGGTTTAGATATTTAGTGTTGAGATAATATATAAATGTTGATAATTTCCATTTACATGGTTTAGATATTTAGTGTTGAGATAATATATAAATGTTGATAATTTCCATCATTTACATGGTTTAGATATTTAGTGTTGAGATAATATATAAATGTTGATAATTTCCATTTACATGGTTTAGATATTTAGTGTTGAGATAATATATAAATGTTGATAATTTCCATTTACATGGTTTAGATATTTAGTGTTGAGATAATATATAAATGTTGATAATTTCCATTTACATGGTTTAGATATTTAGTGTTGAGATAATATATAAATGTTGATAATTTCCATCATTTACATGGTTTAGATATTTAGTGTTGAGATAATATATAAATGTTGATAATTTCCATCATTTACATGGTTTAGATATTTAGTGTTGAGATAATATATAAATGTTGATAATTTCCATCATTTACATGGTTTAGATATTTAGTGTTGAGATAATATATAAATGTTGATAATTTCCATCATTTACATGGTTTAGATATTTAGTGTTGAGATAATATATAAATGTTGATAATTTCCATCATTTACATGGTGTAGATATTTAGTGTTGAGATAATATATAAATGTTGATAATTTCCATCATTTACATGGTTTAGATATTTAGTGTTGAGATAATATATAAATGTTGATAATTTCCATCATTTACATGGTTTAGATATTTAGTGTTGAGATAATATATAAATGTTGATAATTTCCATCATTTACATGGTTTAGTTATTTAGTGTTGAGATAATATATAAATGTTGATAATTTCCATCATTTACATGGTTTAGATATTTAGTGTTGAGATAATATATAAATGTTGATAATTTCCATCATTTACATGGTTTAGTTATTTAGTGTTGAGATAATATATAAATGTTGATAATTTCCATCATTTACATGGTTTAGATATTTAGTGTTGAGATAATATATAAATGTTGATAATTTCCATCATTTACATGGTTTAGATATTTAGTGTTGAGATAATATATAAATGTTGATAATTTCCATCATTTACATGGTTTAGATATTTAGTGTTGAGATAATATATAAATGTTGATAATTTCCATCATTTACATGGTTTAGTTATTTAGTGTTGAGATAATATATAAATGTTGATAATTTCCATCATTTACATGGTTTAGATATTTAGTGTTGAGATAATATATAAATGTTGATAATTTCCATCATTTACATGGTTTAGATATTTAGTGTTGAGATAATATATAAATGTTGATAATTTCCATCATTTACATGGTTTAGATATTTAGTGTTGAGATAATATATAAATGTTGATAATTTCCATCATTTACATGGTTTAGATATTTAGTGTTGAGATAATATATAAATGTTGATAATTTCCATCATTTACATGGTTTAGATATTTAGTGTTGAGATAATATATAAATGTTGATAATTTCCATCATTTACATGGTTTAGATATTTAGTGTTGAGATAATATATAAATGTTGATAATTTCCATCATTTACATGGTTTAGATATTTAGTGTTGAGATAATATATAAATGTTGATAATTTCCATCATTTACATGGTTTAGTTATTTAGTGTTGAGATAATATATAAATGTTGATAATTTCCATCATTTACATGGTTTAGTTATTTAGTGTTGAGATAATATATAAATGTTGATAATTTCCATCATTTACATGGTTTAGTTATTTAGTGTTGAGATAATATATAAATGTTGATAATTTCCATCATTTTAAGCAAAAATAGGAGTATATATATCATACCTCAGTCTGCCATTTTTTTCTTGACATATGGCTGTTCCTTCATTTAAACAAGGTGTTTTCAACATTATCATAAGGAAGCACTTAAGAAACAATGTTTTATTACATCTATTTCAACTTCGCTAGATATTTTCATGATATTATTTTGGGTTTTTGTCTCTTTTTCAATTCTAAATTCTGTAAGAAATGACCACAAATTTTGAGTGCATTTCAAGTTTATGATTGCGTTGGTACACTATGAATCATCACTGATTTTACTTGCATACAAGTTTTAGTCATAATTAAAATAATATTCTTCCAAAATACACGGCACAGTTAATAAAAAAGTCGTATAGCACCCGAAATCAATAGTATACTCTATGGAAATATTGTGTTAAAATGATAAAAAACGGTTTTTTACAGGAGAAAATCTTGGCAGTAAGAGGCGATTAGGTATTAAACAGTACTTGATAAAAGTTTAAGACAAAATGAATCACAAAGCTGTTACATAAAGTATTGAATTGAGCCCATAACCACATCTGTACGTAAAAAATGTCAAAGATTCAAGACTTAACGCAAACTAGTTGACTGAAAACTTTGCCCAAAGGTACGGGTTAAGTGTTTAACGGAGAAGTTGACACGATAAAATTGTGTAAAAAAATTAAATTCCTAACTTAATGTTTGTGTTTGTTTGAAATTGAGAATGGAAATGGGGAATATGTCAAAGAGACAACAACCCGACCAAGAGCAGACAACAGTTTGTCAAAAAGTTATAATAAATTATACAGTTACTTCTATATGTATTTTATCATTAAACTGATTTAATTCCGGTACAAAGGATAATATTGATATGACGTTTTTGACGAATCACTATCCTATCAAATTACAATAAATCAAAAGTTCACAGTTATTTCAAAATCTTAAGTTGAAAAAAACGGGAGATTAACAAAAGGGACTTCACCTAGAATTTTTTCATCATCATCTCTTCTCTATGACACTATTCAGTAACATAGGCGTTATAACTATTATAACATGATAACAATCACATAAAAGTGAAAATAATTATCTTTAAAACATTTCAAAACTGAAAACTAATTCGATACAAAGGGGTAGGTGTTCAGCCGGCATAAAATAACTGAAGACATTTAAACCAGAAGGGTATTCTGTGCGAATAAAGCTCTAATATGCTTTGACATACACACATAAAGCTCAATTTACAGAAATATAGTTGTATAATACTTCACTAAAAACAGGATTTCCTAATTACTCCACAATTAAGAAGGGCGAAATCTGGTGTTTCCATGAGATATTTTCAATAACTGGCTATCAACAGCTCCGACAGGTGTAAGAGGTTGTCTCAAAACAAGTAATGGTCGTATTTGCCGAATATGCTAGCATTTTCTTTTTAAACAGTTTGCCTGTAGGTATGATATACTTACAAATTAACTCTTACTATTTGACACAACGGTGTCTCTTCTGGTTTTTGTTGTAAACCTTTTTTAATTCATATAAAAAGGGAGATATGGCATAATTTCCAACGAAACAACAAGGGCCTATATATTTTAAGTGATCTTTTTTTATATTACGAACTTTCAAGCGTTCTTCATAAAATTGATATAAAATCAACAAAAATATATATTTAAGTAGTTACGGTTGAATCAAATAAAGTTTTGTGTCTTCATGGGCGGTACGTGTCTCCACAGTGTCAGTTAATTTTGGGCATGTGAAGTGTTTTATAAATACATGTAAAAAATATTATATAAGAGAGAGAGAGAGAAAAATCCGCATAGAGGACAGTTATACCTTGTCCTAATGAAATTTGTCTGTGAACAGTCAATTTGGATTTTCTTGAGATGTGAATGTAACATGCTGTATTAACGCAAACACGGATCAAATAGGATAAAAAAAATGAAGATGAATAAAAATATAGTCTCAAAGAAATTAAGAGGAAGAAAAATAATCTATACACATTTATACCATACAAATAAAATCATACTTTGAACTGTAAAAATGTCCGAATACAACATGAACATTTACCGCTATAATGATATAACCACTAAAATGATATTTCATAGTTCGTTCAGAATCATTAAATCTATAGTATAGGCGTGACACTTATATGTACAAAAACACATTTTGTTACCTTCAATAGGATGTCCTGAGACAGAAATGAAAATTCAATTATTGAGTAAATTTAAATTCTTATCTGAAATCAACCTTCTTTAAAGAAATAAGTTTGTAAGTGAATTTTCAGCTTAAGTAAAGATATTACATACATTATTGTATAGAGTTCAGAAGTTTCCCCCTTATTACAAACGGTCGTGTGGTTTTGTTTATTGCTTCCTGTTGCAGTGTTATGTAAAAAGCTAAGAAGTACAAAAGTAAACAATGAATATGTAATACACGTAATTCATGTTTGTATTCTCTTAAACTTATCATAAACGACTACTTAACCAGTGTTATTTTTCACTTTGATATCTCCATAATACCCAACAACTCTATATTTTTATTTTGATAACAGTTCAAGTATACGAACCTAGATTAGCCACAAATATATTCGGATAAACCAATTTTTCATATTTGTTTTAGTTTGTTTTAGTCATAAACATGTATTATAATAGACCGCATTTAAAAGTATGTTTCGAGATATGTCCCGTCCCCTCACATTTAGTCACCAGAAATCCTTATAGGTCGTATTACTGTATAGTTTAATTCACACCTATTTCAGCTACTTTATTTTTTAAGTTATTGCGTTGGTTTTACGTAAAAATATTCAAAATCAGGTATTATAGACGCGAGAGGGTTAGAATTTTTTTTTTAAATAAACCGGGCTGTTCTTATCTATTGCAGCACGACTACAGTAGGAAATAAAACAACAACAAAGACTAATTACTTGTGTTGTACAGGATATACAGAATCTACACCAGGAAAATGTATAGGTATATAGAGTCAATACATAAAAACTACATTTGCTATAGTTATTAGGGAGCTACCATTTGATTTTTATGGGGGGGCTAGGATGAAATTTGAAAAAAATAGGCAGGACAGGAGTTTTGAGTAAAAAAAAAGGCAGGATGAGCAACTTGGTAAAAAAAAAAATGCAGGATGACAATTTGTGTAAAAAAAATCAGGATAAACTAGTAAAATAAAAGGCAGGACCGAATAGAGTAAAAAATAAAAAGGCAGGACAGAGATTACAACTAAAAAAAAAAGCAGGACAAAATTTTTCATCCTAGCCCCCCCATAAAAATCAAATGGTAGCTCCCTTATATGGTATTCTAGATCTTTAAAGGGGATATGAGCTCATATTCCCTGTCAGTGTTTTATGTCCCCTGAGTTATCCGGCGAAGGGTATATAGGGCACTGACAGAGGAATATGAGCCCATATCCCATTTGAAGCCCGAAAACCAATTGTATTATACTGGAGTGTCCTGATTTCAATATTTAATAATACCAACCTGATCTATGTTTTTGTTCACAGGGTATATGAGCCCATATACCCTTTCATGGTAACCTATCAAATTGCAGGATTAACATGGCTATTTCACTCCGGTAATATACTTTTATGTTTTCAACACGATACTTTTAAAGTAAAAAAAAACACAGGCACTTGTCTCTGAAAAAAGAAATTTCCTATATACCTTAATATAACACAATTAAGGTACTTAACTCGCATTTTTGAAACATGTCATCCGGTCGCGAACTTCCGTTATATTTCGATTTCTCGGTTGTCTACCCCACTAAAACGTGTTATTCCGTAAATCTAAATTGATTTATCTACACAATGGTTTATAACACGCCTACCTTTGTTGTCGGGATCATACGTAGAAGGCCTCCCCAAGTATGTAAACAGTAATTATTTCGTATACCCCTAACCGATTGGATATATAAATCTCGCAATACTAGTAAATGGTTAATTATAATTGTCCATTTGGTATCTTCCCCTCTCTTATACATATCTCTTTCTAGAGTTATCCCATTTTATGTGTAAAGTCCAGAATGACATTGATGGAATGAGAAAATTTAAGTCTAAAAATAGAAACTAATACCTCAAATAATACTTGTTATATTTTTTTTTCACGGAATCTTTTACAAATTTACTATCTGGATGATAAGTTCTATTCAGGCAAAAACTAACAGTTTTTTTGGAAATACATTTTATAATTAATCATTTACTGTGAGACTTATATTTCTAATCGGTTGTGGGTATACGAAATAATTACGGTTGACATACTTTGGAATGCCTGCTACGAATGATCCCAACAACAAAGGTAGGCGTGTCATACACAATTGTGAAGATAAATCAATATAGGTTTTTTTAGTGGGGAAGACAACCGAGAAATCGAAATATAACGGAAGTTCGCGGGTGACATTTTTCAAAAATGCGAGTTATGTACCTTGTGTTATATTAAGGTATTTAATATAGAAAAAATTTTTAGAGACAAGTGACTGTGTAAAAAATACCTAAGCTGAAGAAACATTGTTACTCATAAGTAAACAATTGGACAGTTGATTGTTTTCTTTCATATGACCTGGCTGTTTAATGTACCTTTTATACCTCTATTGTTCGAGATCAAAAGCAGGTGCTGAACAAAAAAAAAAAAAAAAAAAAAAAAAAAAACAACTAGATGTTATGTCCCTGTCATCATTCAGGAATCTCATTAGTAGTTTTTATTTTTATGGTAATATTTTTTTATCCGATTAGGAATTTTCTCAGAAAAACATGTCGATCGCACAAAGAGTTTACCGTGAAATCGCAAAACCAAGAACTTCCTACCTTACTGTAACTTTCTCCACTGAGATAGGTTAATACCATACACTTATATGCTTTGTTGAAACCATAATTTTGTGTGTCATGGGTCATAGAAAACTTTGAATGATCTCTACCAATTTCTGAAAATTTTTTTTAGAATTGTGTTTCAGACCGTCTTCCATATGTAATAATAGCAATCTTAATTTGAATATAATTTCAAAGTTGTAAGTTGTCTTATTTCATTGGTGGGCGTCATGACAACACGTCACGATTATTAATTTCTTCACAGACGAAATAGCTCTGTGTTAATGAAATAATTGATCTAGGCATAATTTGCGATGCATTTCATCTGAATTATAAGTAATACAGGTTATTTTTATGGAGTTTATAGATATGTAGACTCGTCCTTTTACCCACAAACTTAACATAAAGTCCTTCGGACTTCATTCAGATTGTAAGTGATTCATCCGAGGTGACACAACAATAAACTCCATCATATACTCTTTTATGAAACGTATTCCAGAAACACGTTCACGGAAATGGGTATCACCTGTACATTTCTTTGCTACTACTGAGTAGTTGGGTGTGACACATTTAATGCAAGTCGAAAACCCAAGGAGGACAGGAGGGACTCCCCGCCCACTGGTGGCGTCACTGGAAGTCCATACCGGATATTGCCGGATGACGCAGCCCAGAAGTAACATCATCTTGCATTATAAGGTGGTCACACCCTGTATGAGTCATATACCTTATAAGGATGTTCGCTTGTCATGATTTGGATTTTTTGTCAGAATTTCGTAATCCTCTGGTTTTGTCCATTTGAGTGCCATTAAAAAATTTGCCTGCTAACCCCCACTTTTCTTTTCATATTTTAATTTCATATAGTTTAAAAAGCCATTTTTGAAAATCTTATAAAATCCTTGTTATTTTTTCAAAGTTTGTTTTAGAAATTAGTAGCCAATGTTAAATGCATGAAAAATCTAGAGAAAATTGTTTCCCCCAAATTTTCAATGCCTTATATCTCAAAAACAAACACGCTAACCCCTAATTTTTTTCTGCTTTTTTAGCTCACCTGGCCCGAAGGGCCAAGTGAGCTTTTCTCATCACTTTGCGTCCGTCGTTCGTCGTCGTCGTCCGGCGTCGTCTGTTAATTTTTACAAAAATCTTCTCCTCTGAAACTACTAGGTCAAATGTAACCAAACTTGGCCACAATCATCATTGGGGTATCTAGTTTAAAAAATGTGTCCGGTGACCCGGCCAACCAACCAAGATGGCCGCCATGGCTAAAAATAGAACATAGGGGTAAAATGTAGATTTTGGCTTATATCTCTGAAACCAAAGCATTTAGAGCAAATCTGACATAGATAAAATTGTTTATCAGGTCAAGATCTATCTGCCCTGAAATTTTCGGATGAATCGGACAACCCGTTGTTGGGTTGCTGCCCCTGAATTGGTAATTTTAAGAAAATTTTGCCGTTTTTGGTTATTATCTTGAATATTATTATAGATAGAGATAAACTGTAAACAGCAATAATGTTCAGCAAAGTAAGATCTACAAAGAAGTCAACTTGACCAAAATGGTCAGTTGACCCCTTAAGGAGTTATTGCCCTTTATAGTCAATTTTAACCATTTTTCGTAAATTTTGTAATCTTTACAAAATCTTCTCCTCTGAAACTACTAAGACAAATTTAACCAAACTTGTCCACAATCATCATTAGGGTATCTAGTTTAAAAAATGTATCCGATGGCCCCGCCCGCGAACCAAGATGGCCGACATGGCTAAAAAATAGTACATAGGGTAAAATGCAGTTTTTGGCTCATATCTCTGAAACCAAAGCATTTAGAGCAAATCTGACGGGATAAAATTGTTCATTAAGTCAAGATCTATCTGCCCTGCAATTTTCAGACCAATCAGGCAACACTTTGTTGGGTTGCTGCCCCTGAATTGGTAATTTTAAGAAAATTTTGCACCTTTTGGTTATTATCTTGAATATTATTATAGATAGAGATAAACTGTAATCAGCAATAATGTACAGGAAAGTAAGATCTACAAATAAGTCAACATGACCAAAATGGTCAATTGACCCCTTAAGGAGTTATTGCCCTTTATAGTCAATTTTTTACAATTTTCATAAATTTTGTAAATTTTTGTAAATTTTTACAAAATATTTTCCACTGTAACTACTAAGGCAAATTTAACCAAACTTGTCCACAATCATCATTAGGGTATCTAGTTTAAAAAATGTGTCCGATGGCCCCGACCAGGAACCAAGATGGCCGACATGGCTAAAAAATAGTACATTGGGTAAAATGCAGTTTTTGGCTCATATCTCTGAAACCAAAGCATTTAGAGCAAATCTGAAGGGATAAAATTGTTCATTAAGTCAAGATCTATCTGCCCTAAAAATTTTCAGACCAATCAGGCAATACGTTGTTGGGTTGCTGCCCCTGAATTGGTAATTTTAAGAAAACTTTGCACCTTTTGGTTATTATCTTGAATATTATTATAGATAGAGATAAACTGTAAACAGCAATAATGTACAGCAAAGTAAGATCTACAAATAAGTCAAACATGACCAAAATTGTCAATTGACCCCTTAAGGAGTTATTGCCCTTTATAGTCAATTTTTTTACAATTTTCATAAATTTTGTAAATTTTTGTAAATTTTTACAAAATATTTTCCACTGTAACTACTGGGCCTAGTTCATTATAGATAGAGATAATTGTAAGCAGCAAGAATTTCAGTAAAGTAAGATCTACAAACACATCACCATCACCAAAACACAATTTTGTCATGAATCCATCTGCGTCCTTTGTTTAATATGCACATAGACCAAGGTGAGCGACACAGGCTCTTTAGAGCCTCTAGTTATTTTCTCTATTTAAGTACTACCTATTTTTAACAGTCTTTTAAAAAGCTTGTTATTTTGAAAGTCAGTAGCGAACATCCTTAAGGTAAAAATAAATTATTCAAATGCCCAAAAGGCGCAAGCCGCCCCTGGCTTGCGCCTTTTGGGCGACCGTGCAAGACCCTCGTGGGTAGTCAAGGTCGTTAAAAACCACCCTCATCATCATGAGTCATAGACATCATTCACCCTTATTAAGTGACCACATCCCTCAAACAGGATGGAATAGTGTCTACCTCTAAAGTGACATCATGTCTAAGTGACTCGCATAGTCGGCATTGTTGGTACGTTCATTATACAAGAGCATGTCTCCAATTTGGATCAAATTCAAAAAGTTCACAAAATTCAAAAGTTTTAAATATTCAAAAGTTTTAAAAATCAAAAAAAATAATAGGAATTTAAAATTAAAGAAAAAAAAAAAAAAAATCAATGATTTTTAAAAATCGAAAAAAAATCACTGCAAAAAATTGATCACCTATCAAATCTCTATAAGAATGCCTGAAGCAAAACTTGTAGCTAAATGATGGATGAATTTTACCTTTACGTATCGAGCGAGGATTCTCTTTCGCTTTTTGAAAATAATAACAGTAGCGCATTTAGAATTCAACTCTACAAAAGCTATATATTGGACGGAGAATGGGAATGTTCACTGGTAGTTATCGTTCGTACCGAAATTTCCAACACGAACAAGACGGGTCTTATTTTGCACGGACTTCGTGATCGACACGTACGCCCGGGAAATGTCTCTGTCGAAACTTCAATCGGTAGGGGTTTTGAACGAAGATATCGCGGACATCGTATATGAAAAACCAATTTACCTTAAAATAACCAGAAACGAATTGTACCAAATTGCATTCGTCTTGAGGGATGATAATCTCAAAGTATGTCGCCCGAAGGATGACCACCTGTTTTGCTTGCTGCATTTTCGCAAGAAACCTATAAGAGGAGATTGTATACACATGCAGAAAAAGTAAAGATGTTCAGTTACAAGCTATTTTGAAGCGTTTATGCTTGGCCACATGATCTTCAAAGACATATGAAAAACAAACAGTGGGCGGGGAATGCCTTATAAGGGTCCCTCCTGTCCTCCTTGGGTTTTCGACTTGCATAAAATGTGATACAGCCTACTACTCTACAGGTGAAGTGCCGCCACAGGTTAACTATCAATTTCTTAGGATACCGCATGCAAATACCCGGTGCTTCGGTACTGGAATGTTGAATTGTGCCTGAAAATATCAGGTCTATAGATGATGTAATTATACTAAAACTAAGGTTACAACTATCTTGGAGAATGCTTCTTCTGTTGATGTCCCTTTTAGTTTTCATACTCTTAAGCGTTTATATTTTTGCCTTTTTCAACTTTTGATGCATCTGATAAAGATTATTCCATAAACAGCTGTTGTCAGTACGAGAATCAGGGTTTTAAGAGATTCTAACAAAATGTGTTTGGGAACTCTTTTTTTTTTTTTTTTAGCAATATACCTTAAAATTTAGTAGATTTTTTTATCCCCTATTCATTGAAAGCCACCATGAATATATATTTTAAGGTAAATGAAAAAGATTTTTTTTTGTTTTCTTCTTCTGTTTAAGAAAATTTGTATCAGTTTTATTTTTGAGAAACTAAAATAGATCGCTTGTAGGAGGTGAAAAATATGAAATTCAATGCTAGTTTTGAGAAAAACTAACTATATAAATAGAGAATATCATATGGCCTTTTCAATATCACCTCCGTATCAACCCGAGACACCAATATTATCACAAGAGCTCTGCTCGAGGGATTATATTGGTTGAGGGTTGATACGGTGTGTGATATTGAAAAAGCCATATCATATACACTTTATCTTATACCCCAAGTAGATGTTTTTATGTGACATAACGTTATACAGATTAGGGGTTTGATAAAGCCTTTGCAACAGTGACTGATATCGATGACATGACGTCATACAGAACATAGGCGGATCCAGGGCGGGGAGGCCGGGCCCCTTTGTGGGAAATATTTGGTTGATTATATAGGGAATCTCTGAAGCATGACTGGAGCGGGCCCCCCTTAGGTCAGTCAGCGGGCCCCCCTTATGAAAAGTTCTGGATCCGCCATTGCAGAATAAAGATGTGATAAAAGGTACTAATATGTACGTTTTTACATGGCCAATAATAGCCGGAAGTCAAGATTGGTTATTTGCCCTCGGGGCCAATATCGATATAAGCCCTCGAAATCCATATCGAGCCCCCGAATTGACTTCCGGTAACTGTCAATCAAAAACTATTTGTAAACAAGATGTCATCTGAAGCATCAGGAGAGGTTTCTCCAAGTATCAAATGACGATTCAAATATTAAAATTCATACAAGAAATGAAAAATGAGAACACAATGAAAAAAAAAACCAATGAAGTCTGTAAAACAATAGAAAGTTATGAATCTGATGTAGCAGGAAAAAATGTAAAGATCACCAATGAAAATAGTTATTTGTCCGCCATTACTGGACATCACAAAAGTTCCCGTAACATTTTGACGTCATAATAGAAAATATATGACGCCACAATGGAAAAGTGATTGTTGTATGACATCGAAAGTTCAAGCGGAACAGATTTCCAAATAGCGTATTCTTCCTCAGCATTAATTGGAAATGAAATACTTAATATCTATAACTCTGAGAAATAATATGTTTATTGTTAATTATTTGTTAAATTTTTCACAAAACTCTGATTACTCACTGTGATACGAATTTTGTTAACTCACTGTGATCATTTTTTTGTAATTTTTTTTCTTCAAATGTTTTTTTGAATTATTGTTGAAAATAATAAACATAATTTGATATATGCTTTCTTTTTTCTCCAGCTTGAAAATATGTGATAACTAGATTATTAAATGTCATTTTCCATATTGGCCCTGGTATCAGCCCACGACCTATATCAAGCCCTCTGGCTTGATATGGGAGTCTAGGGCTGATACCAGGGCCAATATAGAAAATGCCATGTAATAATCTATAATGCAACCGTGACTGATATCGATTCATCACGGATTGCTGATGCAGCACGATTGTCGTTGACACATACAATTTATCTGTATTTACTACTAAGTATATAATAACGTATAATAGTGAAAACGAATATTTAGTTTGAACGTATATTTTTTAGTTTGTATTTTATGGACATTTCTTTAGAGTGCTTGGTACGTTGGTTTTCCCGTTTGAATGGTTTTACACTAGTAATTTTTGGGGCCCTTTATAGCTTGCTGTTCGGTGTGAGCCAAGGCTCCGTGTTGAAGACCGTACTTTGACCTATAATGGTTTACTTTTATAAATTTTGACTTGGATGGAGAGTTGTCTCATTGGCACTCATACCACATCTTCTTATATCTACTTTCGGTCATATTCGAATAAATTACTAGAATTCCATCTTTGCTTCGGTCCTTTTGCTTAGCGGAAGATGACCGCTAGGTTATTTAAATGATTTGTTTCCAATAGTCTTATGAATTATTTTTTGAATATTAATTGGAATTTTCACTCGTTTGGGGGTTTTATGTGCATTAAAGGACCCTATGACTCCAATCTAATAAATAGAGACATGGATTTGTGTTTGCAAGTCACCGTTCTTATTGATCATTTCACAAGATCAAATCAATACTACGAAACGACGTGCAATATTACATACGCATGAAGGTTAGAAGGCAAGGTTGTCGAAATTTTGGTACGACCTTAAAGTATAAAAATTATATACTCATTGTCATATTATTAGAGTTTTATATATGAACAGACGTCGTATTAACACCAACATATACTGTAGATAAATTGAGATAAATGTTCTCAGTGGCGGATCCAGAGGGGGGGCGTAGAGGGCGTACGCCCCCTTTGCTTGCACTTTTTTTTTTTTGTAAAATGATTAATCAGACTAGACTTCGTGAACTTTGCCATTTCCGTGTATTTAATTTTATGCGACAATTCTTTACTTATAAAGATATTTTCGCTCGAAATAACTGTAATATATTATTGATTATGTCAAAGTCATGTGATTCTCTACGGTGGAGTTGACCAGTTCGTCGAAAAAAACGTCACTCAGTCATTTTGAAATTCAAATTACAGTAACACATTGCTTAGACTGAGGATGACAATCATGACGCCTTCAAAGCGACAAAGTATTGAGCAAGAACGTATTGACTTCTATTTCACAATTCCACCCAACAGAAAGTAATACTCTATTACACTCTCATGAAAAAAAAGTTCCACAGCAATATTATTTACCTACGAAAACATGTTTAACCCCACACGCCCCAGCCCAGTAATAACATTGCTAAATAGTGATCCCCAGTCAGTAAGCTCTAGATATAGATTTAAAGTCTAAGGTACGGACCATTTGATTTGAGGGGCAGTCTGAGATATTTTAGAGAAAACATTCTGACCCTGATTTTTGCCTTAAACAAAAATTCTGGCCGTATCTGGATTGAAAACAATAATCGTGTCCACTTTTTTTGCTATTAGAAAAAAAATATTTTAAACAGAATTATTTAGCATTAAATGAACATGATGAATAAAAAACGGGCGTAATATTTTTGGGGGGTTGCATGTGAATCCCATATCTGACCGGAATGTCTGTTTCGCCGAACTGATGTACTGAATACTTTTTTCAAGGCCTGACTGCAACCTGCCTGCTGGGTGTGGCCTATATGTATCCATGTGTCGACCGTGATTCACAACTTCATTGTCATTTCCGACTCATTCGTAGCCTTTGGTTGATTTGGAACCCCTCACTTCCCTTGTTGGGTGAAACATTTCGACCAAACATTTGGATAAAATTGCTTGTTTGTCTTTCTTCGTGTCGGTCGTATTGTAAATTTCATTGAATAGCCGTATATCTTGTTTACAACAAGAAATCTGTGAGGTTATGCTAACTAACCATACAACAAACGAGAATCTTCCATGTCTATTTTTTACTGACAAATCCCACATCAAATATATCAATTAGTACATAGCTTTGGATCCATCCAATCATTTTATAATAGACAATTGATGGAGAGAATACGGCACCAAAAATGTCCAACCCCTACACTTTAACTATAAAATGCATTTTACACTTATTTTATGTTTTTTAGCCAAAAAAAGGTCCAAAAAATTTTTCGCCTCGCTCCGCTCGGCGAACTTTAATATTACGCCCCCCTTTCCAAAATCCTGGATCCGCCCCTGGTTCTTCATGTAAACAAATTTGATAATTTCAGAATTCCCTTTATTCTAATAAATAGAACCAATATATATTACGAAATTCCTCTTCTGTTTCAAAGTTAGATGAATTAACAATATTTTATCAAAATAGCCTTTTTTGTTTTTTAGCATGCACCAACAACAAATTTGGAGAAAACTGTGGTAAGACTTGTAGCTGTGTCACAGGAAATACTGCAAATTGTAACCATGTTAATGGATCGTGTACATGTAAAACTGGATGGGAAGGAACTACATGCAGTGAAAGTAAGTAATCTTCTTTTTTCTAATGGATGTTTTACAGTATAAACATTTTATGTAAATAGCAGGCACATCTAAAGCATAAAAATACGACAATCGTCATAATGAATAAATATGATGTACCTATCAGCATCGGGATTTATGATCATCAATGCACCCAATATATATGTTAATCCATTATTGGACCTGTACTTGCTGAAGATGCAATTCAAAGAACAAGTAATTATTAATTATGGACATACATGCCAATTATAATATCTCCTTACTTTCTTTAGAAATTTTGGGAACAAAGATTGTCAAAAGTGCACCCAATTAATACTAGAACCACAATAAGGTTCTCCAGAAGGATAAGCAATTTTTGCTCCACTTGACAATTAACGTTAAACCTAATGATTATGTTCGGTTTGTTTTTAATGTATAAATTTCAGTAATTTAGAGAAGAATTAGTAGCAATTTTTCATCAGACAATCGATTCTGATGATGGATATTTGTTATTCGAAATATTTAATGATTTTTGTACTTATCTTTTTATATTCAATTTTTCTTATTATGTTGTTGTTGTACACTTTTTGGACTATGTTTTATTTGATTTTGTGAACTGTAACGTTTTTCATTACCATTATTCGCCCGTTCGTAAGAATGATTGTTAACTATTATCCAGATGTTCTAACATAGATGATATTATTCTTTTTCGTCTTTGCGTATAACTGGGTTTTAAGTACAGTGTGGTTATAGAAATCACCATCAAACTGTACTTGCTGTGATTTTCAAGCTGGAGGCGGTTGGGTTGGCCTTACCCAACGAAATATTTTTACGAAAAGGGCGTCTGGCTGTCATAAAAACAAAACTATCCAGAATCCGGATACATATTAGTTTGCAAAAATTTGTTAGATTCATGATTGTTTTATACTAGTGTTTGTAAGTGAGTTTGCGTCTACTTTACAGAATGTTCAAATTGGAAATATGGTGAACGATGTTCAAAATCATGTACATGTAATCGTCTGAACACAGCAAACTGCCGGAATACTGATGGTTTTTGCACATGTAAACCAGGTTACATTGGAAACATTTGCCAGAATGGTAAGTGTTGGAAAACTATCTGCATATTCACTGATGTATTTTGCAAATAATTTTCATTAGAATAAGAAAAAAAACAACATTGTTTATTTGTAAAAATATACGAGACATTTACCGAATATAAACAGCGAGTTAAATTTCACGCTGTCTTGTATATATACACTCTGCAAAAATAGAAACGTAAGAGTTTTTAGGTATGTTAAAACATGTATTTTAAATCCAAATTTTTCAATTACACTTATTGATAATGATTCAGAATTTTTCTTTTTATTGAAATTCTAACAGTTCATTCTTCACATATTAGTAAATGAAAGTCAGTTTATCACAATTCAGCATACGTCTGGTCACGTTTAAGTTGCCTGAACTACATACAGAGCGAGGCCGGGTCATTTCCATTACATATATTGTGTTAGCTGTTTGTTGAAATTACTATTGTTTAAATTACTATTGTTTAAATTACTATATTGTTTAAATTACTATTGTTTAAATTACTATTGTTTAAAAATCACCATAGCAATGATAACGCTCATAACAGGAAAAATAAAATAAAATAATCAAATCTTTTAAAAAATGTCAGTAAATGGATATTAAACGATTAAATTATTTTGGTACATTGTCACTTTTTCTTGATTTTAAAATAAGTTATGTTCTTTCCGTCTGAAATTGCTCTTGAAATAAGAGACAGTATTTTAAAGTTCTGCTAATGGAATGTGAAAAAAAATTTCAGATACGATAAAGAAATTTATGTGAAAAATAAACATAATTCCCATCCTGTATTTTACAGTATGCCAGAAATGGAAATTCGGACAAAATTGTCAAAACAATTGCAACTGTCAACAGGATACGACATCGTCATGTCAAAATACAGACGGGACATGTATTTGTATCCCTGGTTACCAAGGATCTAAATGTGAATCAAGTCAGTATAATCCTAGTAGGCTTAAAACTTAAGAATCGCAGATGCGACAAAGTGCTAATTATAAAATTCTTCTTGTTAGAAAACACGTATTCAAGAAATAAAGATTAAAAGTTTTATCGCGCTAGCATCAGAATAACCAACAGTAAATTTAATATCAACAAGAATGAAAGGAGGTGTGGATATGCGCCAATGAGACAGTAACCCGACAAAAAACTTTCTAAAGATCAACATATGGTCTTATGGTCACCAATATACAGCTGTCTACACAATATGTCAAGTTAAACACTATCATACATCTGACACCAACATTATATTTATAAATTTGCCAAAGATGTTTCTTTTGATTAAGCTGTTCTATTTTGTTTGAAAAAAGTTTTTCGCCCTATTAATTCAGTCATTTTTTTTCAGAGTGTCCTGAAGGAAAATATGGTTTAAAATGTTCTATGAACTGTCCATGTTCGAAACAGGGGACTAGAACATGTCATCATATAACTGGAGCATGTATTTGTAAGCCCGGGTATATTGGAAACACTTGTAATCAGAGTAAGTATGACTTATCATCTTGTAATCAGAGTAAGTATGACTTATCCTCTTGTAATCAGACTAAGTATGACTTATCCTCTTGTAATCAGAGTAAGTATGACTTATCCTCTTGTAATCAGAGTAAGTATGACTTATCCTCTTGTAATCAGAGTAAGTATGACTTATCATCTTGTAATCAGAGTAAGTATGACTTATCATCTTGTAATCAGAGTAAGTATGACTTATCATCACACGAATAAACTCATTAGAGATACCAGGCTTCAAATTTTGTACGCCAGACGCTCGTTTCGTCTACAAAAGACTCATCAGTGACGCTCGATTAAAAAAACTTTAATTTTCAACAAGAATACGCCGGAAGC
Source organism: Mytilus coruscus (assembly GCA_017311375.1). Lineage (NCBI taxonomy): Eukaryota > Metazoa > Mollusca > Bivalvia > Mytilida > Mytilidae > Mytilus > Mytilus coruscus. The sequence goes on from CM029604.1 coordinate 88,325,201, forward strand.
AGACTTTAATCGATACATCAGTAGATATTGCTAGTCACCAGTCGACTAGAAGAAATGTCTCGGCATTTAAACTTCCAGAATACTGTTTTAGAAAACTCCCTGAATCCGACCCACCAAAATGGGATGACTGTGATAAAGTTATTTTCTTTCAGTTCAGATTTTCTATTTTCGTACAAACGATTATTGAATATCACAAAAAGTCATTATATCAAGACAAATGATTACTACTTCTAAGTTTAGCATCATATTTTTCCTCTCTTTAATTAAACAAAGAACACTTTTAGATCATTAGATATGCACATGTGTGTAGAAGATCTGAACGTTAATGTATAATGTGTGACAGTATGAAAATGATAATAAAAAATAAGAGTCATATTATCAAAAAATGCTTTCTAATTGCTTTGTATTTAATGAATGGATGAATAGCTGTTGAACGTCAAGTGGCAAATATTGCATGCATATTCAAACGAGACGAGAACCTGTCACCACACAGGTACACATTATTATGACCAGGGATCGAACCCTAAGGTGACCACGCTTCCACGAGACTACGGATCGAGGCTGATGTTTATTGTTGACTAATCATACATTGTTTATTCTCTATTATGTATTACAGTATGCCCAAATATGATATTCGGAAACAACTGCTCACAGAACTGCCAATGTGTAGAAGATAACACAGAAAATTGTATACATACAAATGGAACCTGTCGTTGTAAAATAGGATACATCGGAAAACGATGTGAAAATGGTAATTATTCTGATATACTTCGTTAACTGAAGACTAATAAATAAACTTATTGCTTTCGTTTTCAAATAATTATGTGTTAATCCCCCCCTTTCTATAAGAGAAAATTATTGATATTGATTCAAACCAGTGTTCCACAACTTACTAATATTTCACTCTTTACCAGACGGATATTAAATTGAAACTAAGTAACTGGAGCTTTCTAACATGTTAGGTAAAATGAGCAAAATGGATTTTTTGGAATGATGAAAATTTATTTTGTAAAATTTTGATTGTTTACATCTATTTTCATGAGCTTTAAAAGTTGAAAAATGTACGACGTGTCGTGGGTACGGATAACAGACTATACGATTAAGTGTATATATTTCATTGACATCCCTGTCAATAATTGTATAAACATACAGATTTATGTTTCAGTGTGTCCTGATAGGACGTTTGGTAATAACTGTTCCAGAACATGTTTATGTCCCGGAAATGCCTTTGATGTATGTGATGCTGTTAACGGAGACTGTATTTGTAAACCAGGATGGACCGGAACCACTTGTAATGAAGGTAATTCATTCAGTCATATAACGAAGATTGAAAAATTGTTTCGATTTGTGTCAATTGCTGAAAATCTTGAACATTTAATAGTGCGTTTAGCTTTAATGAGAATAATGATATGGAAATTAATACTAATAACCAAATTAATCTCAGAGCAACTATACCTAAGGAAGTTGGAACCTTATAAGGGAGAAATTTACAGCAGTATGCTATGAATCAGTACTAAAGCACTGGCTACTGAGTTGATGACCCTTGGGGACGAACAATGACCCAGCAGTGGTATCGACCTTAGTTTCTTAATAATTTATTGATCTATCAAAAAACGGTAAATTTCTAATGGAAGAATCATGTCAGTATCAAATCACTAACTAATTAGTTGAGGTTGCATTTCACAATAAGGAATTAAAATTAATCGTCATAATTCTAGATCTGTTACAGTGGAGTACTACCTGATGCTACCCTCGGGTACCAATAGTCCATTAGCAGTGATATCGATCCAGTGCTAGAAAGAAATTATCACTTAATAAATTTCGCGCATCCGAAGCGCTTTTCTGGATCTACCTTCATTAAAAACAACGTTGTTACTTACATGCACCACCGTGCCAGTCGCTCATTTTAACGCATGCCCAATAGATTAAATGGAAAATTATAAAATAAATATAACATTTACGCGGATTACAAAACATCTTTTAAATAAAACAGATGACATGCAAAAATATATGAATGCCATTTTGATAAGATATACACAGTATGGAACAAATGACAGAACGAGAATGCCACAAGATTCGCTTCAGGTTTACATAATATACATTTAGTACTTTTGGTAACATCTATCCTTCACGCGTTTCAAGGTCAAGTTTAAAATAAAGTGTGTTGTGGTATTATCCGTCATGTACTAGTTTATGTTCTGAAAGGCTGTTGCTGAAAATTATGTATAGTATAATATTGTATGTTTGGTTAGTTTGTAAACGTGGAACCTTTGGAAGTTACTGCTTTGGGAGGTGTAAAGACTGTGATACGTGTAATATCCAGACAGGAGAGTGTTCCGCAATAAAAACAGGTATTTAGACAACGTTCACACAAGCATTTTTTAATCGATCTAATTTGAATCGATCAAAATAAAACCAGTTAGCGTTCACATTATCGTTAATCAAAATGATCTCTATCGGTCTAATCTGAACCACTGCGTTCACAGTTACAAGTAAAAATCCAATCGATCTGACCCAATTACCCGTAAAACTGTAAGTATTGTGTATAAATAGAAACAATTAATCAAATTTATGTGTTGCTACACACACTTAAAAAAATGGACGAAGTTATTGTTTCTCTTGAATCACAAGTTCAAATTTCGTACTGGTGTTCTTGGAGTTTTCATTAATTTTGAAACAAAAAACTGTAGCAAAGAATTTACAACATGAAGAAATGCTGCGGTTTCTGAAAAGAAAAGTATCAACAGAAGAAAAGAAGACACAGATTTCGCAAATTTATGCAAATGCGAAGACAACATTTTTTCCCGTTTGTTTACACAAATTTCTGTTAACAGAGAAATATGGATTAAACAACGAACCAACGATATATACAGGAATATTATGTTATTACACCTGTAGTTTTGCCTCTAAACATGCGCATAAACTATTTTCGTTTCAATCGTACTAGTTTAAATCGATCTGTGCGTTCAAATTTAAAGCTAGATCGGTTCTCTTTAGATCGATTCAAACTAAACTACCTCTTTTGGTGTTTTAGTTTAGGCCGATTAAAGATCGATTCAAAGCGTTCACATTAGCCCTTAAATCGATCTAAAGTGAACCGATCTAGTTTAAATCGATCTTAATGTCCTAGTGTGAACGGGGTCTTAGAGAAAGCTGTATTTGATACGAACTTTAGGGACCGAATAAAATCATGACCAAGGTTGGACAAATAACAAGATTTTTTTTTAATCTTACAAGAGAGTGTTCTTTAGAACACCCGGCCAGTAATTAGAGATGGCTATATTTGATGCAAACTTTATTGTCGAGATAAAAACAAGGCAATGTTTTGACAAATAAGAAACCAACAAAAAAACAATTCCATCTGTACATGAGAATGTTCTTACAAAGTGTTCTTAGAGAAGGCTACTTTTGATAGGAACTTATTGAAGAAATCAAATAATGACAAAGTTCGGATTGATTGATTGATTGATTGATTGATTGATTGATTGATTGATTGATTGAGTTAAATTGACAAATAACAAGAAAAACATTTCATATCACTGACACCCATCTGAACCTTAATTATATAAAGAAGCATCTAATTCCATTTGTGGGATATGTAATTCAATATAATTTTCTGGCTCATTTTTTTTTTTTTTTTTTTTTTTTTTGGATAGCTATACTTTGTATATGATTGTTTTGTCATATTTACTTTGAAATATGTTTATGTCTTGTATTGTGCAGGTAGTCTGGTAGCCATTGTTATTCTTGCGGTTTTGTTAGCCATTGTAGCTGTTGTTTTTGTATTTTATGTTGTACGCGTGAAAAGAGGGTAAGCAAGCATCTTTGATTTAAAAAATATATAAAATCATAACTTTGCCTCAAATTAGGTATTGTGAACTAGTTAAATAATAAGAACATATATTTTGAATAAAACCCATCAAAGATACAAGGCTTATAATTTTGTACACACATCAGTGACGCTCCAATAATAAAAGTTAAAAGGCCAAATAAAGTACGAATTTGAAGAGTACGGAGAACCAAAAATTCCGTACAAACACTTCTTAACTGGAAAATTGCAAGGAGCACAAACCCAAACACTGGGAATAACAATAAAGAATGGAACAATGTTTTGTGTTACATGCGTTAATGCCGGATTTTTTAAGGAAAATCATAGACTTTCAACCACCAAATGAAAAAAAATGAAGGGGAATTGGTGACAATGAAAAATGATAAGACATTTAAATAGGCATGCATACGTAAATGCTAATTATAAGGTATAGTTTTTGCTATTCCAAAGTTGTGTGTGCCTTTAATGTTCTACAAAATGTATGTGATTAGCTTTTATAACTTTTGGCATACCCTGTAATTATTAGTTTTGACTTAAATGTTATATATTTGTTTAATTTGTTTATTTTTTTTTTAGAACTGGAACATCGGGTCTTTCCAACAAAAACAAATTTATAAAGTCCGAATCAAAAAAGAAACGTAAGTATGATACAGAATTGTTTTACAATTGAAGTTTTCAATGTGTTCCACAATTGATACAGTGTTGTAACGTGATCAAATGTTGCTTTAACGTGAAATGTATTGATATTTATCTTACCTCCTATACATTTCTAGGAATATGATTGGTTAAAAGCGTCCGCGTGGAGACCGTGTATATTCCATATTAGGTTAGTAGGGAGGCGGGGCTTATTTCAATACACGGTTAGTAGTGGAGTTACGACTTTGGCACTATTTGATTGTTTAAATCATAGATGTAGTATTACATCTATGTTTAAATGTATTGAAAGTTCTGTTTAATATTGTTATATCAAGGTTGTTGATAATAAATTGTTATTGTTGACATTATTTTTTGTGTGCAGACCAATTGAATTAGGTTCTTAAAATTGAACACTTGAACACTTTAGTATAAAAATAAGAAGATGTAGTATGATTGCAAATGAGACAACTCTAGTCTAAATGCAACACATAAAGATAGTCAGTAAGATAAATTCGTTACATAGTGTGTTAGTGACCTAATAGACGTGTTAGGAAAGGGGTTTAAATACTGCGCTGATGTTAAATACCAATACCGATACAAGATTTAAGTGTGGACTTTCTCAAAATGCAATTGCACTGAAAAGTATCCCGGCGTAGTATAATGGTTTACCTTTGTGGTGTGTTTTATACAACATGAAGCGAACAGTTAACGTCGACTCCAAATTTAAAGATGTACATGGGCCTTACGTAGATCTTCATACATTCATACATTAATTTTGTATTTGTTTGATTTAAGAGTGCAAAACAAAACTTAACAAAAATATATGTAAGAGTCAAGAATGGGAATGACGGATTTTACGGCCACAAGTCCAAATATATATATTAAGCGATATGATTAGAATATGTTTAATAGTTAAATAACTCAGTTTGTCTCTCCACAATAGATATGTCCTATTTCCGTTGCAAAAATATAGTTAGCATGCATTTTGTGTCCAGGGATACAGGGACGCGTATATATGTGCGGCTTAAACAAATCAGTACTTATCTGAACTCATCGTTATATCTATATATAAAAAAGAAAATAAAAAGTGGATACAAGTGGATACAGTGCTATTTCTATATAAAACTTTTAAGAAGCAGGGGGCTACAGTAGAAGGTTGTCTTATTGTGCATCGTTTTAATGTTCAAGAAAACCACTTTCCATGAGCTATATGTGATTTGTATTGTCTACTACTTTCTGGGTATTAATGCAATGAATGGACAGAGGGACGAAAGAACGGACGGATGGACCAATTCACCCATCACTATATACCGTCCAATTTACAAAGCGGAGTGTATAGTGAATCTAAGGCAAAAACAAAATGAAGCAAATCGAAAAAAAAAAAAAATGCCCGACATATAATTTAGCAGACTTTGTTTTGAAAGAGGTGAAAATGAATATTCCATTTTCAAAATAACCTCCTGACTCAAAGATACTAACATTAACTTCTCCATATCAAAGTTTAACGCATTTTTCAACAATATATCAATTTAATCGTGGCGTTCTGTTTTGTTGGTGGAGGAAGCCGTGGTAACAAGAAGAAAAAACAACTTCCGACCCTTCACCGAAACGTAAATTTAACATGCTTGATAATGTCCAAACGTTGTAATCTTTTAATACTTAATTCGATAACCTCTCTTTTCCGAAAAAAACTAACTGATAAAAGTCGATAGAAGGAAAATGTCAGGACAAATTTTTTTATGTGAATAAGAATTAATTCATTTAACATTATATAAAATTGTCAGTGACCTTTCTAGATAAAATAAAAATATGAAGATAATCAAATTGAAAACGCTTTTGTTTCAGTCTTTTTTTTAATTGTCAAGTACACAAATTTCTAGTTTGGTTTATTTTCAGAATTTTACGCTACTGTGTAACACATTTCTCTATTCTAGAAAATGATATAAAATAAGGACATGCGGTATGATTGCCAAAATAGACAACTATCTACCAGAGACCAAATGACGTAAATGTTTGCAACTATAGATCACCGTATGACAGACCCCAATACTGAACAAAACCATTCCCGCATATTAAAGCTAAGAAAGGCCCCGACATGACAATTATATTTTAAATAAATTTCAAATAAACGAATGTTTTTAACAAAGATTGATGTAGAGTAAAAAATCGGATTCGAATGTGATTTGATTCCTGTGTTTTTTTTCTATTCATTTATTTTAATCACTTTGTCGATTTTCCTTGTATTCGTTCAACAAAATAGTAAGAAATGGGGGAACAACGATCTTAAACTTAATCGATCCCTACTATGACACAATGCAAGAATAATGATCGTGTTGTTTTGCTGGATCCTCTTCCGTGTATTGCGGAATAAATTGTTATTATTTTATTGTTTAATAAATAACATGCTCCGCTGGGCGCAGCTTGATACGACCGCAGAGGTCGAACCCTGAACAGTTGGGGCAAGTATGGACACAACATTCAAGCTTGATACAGCACTGAATTTGGATTGTGATTAAATATTTGACACAGCATAGGTTTCTGACACAGAATGAATGTGGTCTAAGAACTTAAAATTTTTAATTTACCTATTCAAACCATATCATTATTATTTGCTTTTATATATAAATCAGAAATAACCAATTTAAAATGGAAAATTTTAAAGAAAAAAAAAAGGAAAAAATCCCTCCCCCAAATTTTTTGAACCCCTTATGATTCATCACCCCCAAACTCAATCCCAGCCTTCCCTTTGTGGTATGGTACCTTGCAGTACCTTTCAGAGAGATCCATACACTTGAACACAAGTTATTGTCTGGAAACTAGAAAAATGCTTGTTTTTAGGCCCCTTTTTGGCCCCAAATTCCTAAACGTTTAGGGCAATTAGCCCCAAACTCAAACCCAGCTTTCCCTTTGTGATATGGAACCTTGTAATACAATTTCATAAAGACCCATACACTTACACACAAGTTATTGTCCTGAAACTAGAAAAATGCTTTTTTGCCCTTTTGGCCCCTTATTCCTAAAATTTTGAGGCAATTACCCCCAAAATCAGTCCCAGCCTTCCCTTTGTGGTGTGGTACCTTGCAGTACAATTTCAGAGAGATCCATACACTTGAACACAAGTTATTGTCTGGAAACTAGAAAATTGCTTATTTTTGCCCTTATTCCTAAACGTTTTAGGCAATTACCCCCAAACTCAATTCCAGCTTTTCCTTTGTGATATGGAACCTTGTAGTACAATTTCAGAAAGATCCATACACTTACACACAAGTTATTGTCATGAAATTAGAAAAATGCTTGCTTTTTGCCCCTTTTTTGGCCCCTAATTCCTAAAATTTTGAGGCAATTACCCCCAAAATCAATCCCAGCATTTCCTTTGTGATATGGAACCTTGTGGTACAATGTCAGAGAGATCCATACACTAACACACAAGTTATGTCTGGAAGTTACAAAAATGCTTATTTTTGGCCCCTAATTCCTTTACTGTTGGTACTATAACCCCCAAAATCAATCCCAACCTTCCTTTTGTGATATTGAACCTTATGGTAAAATTTCATAGAGATCCATTCACTTAAACTAAAGTTAGAGTGCGAAAACCAATGTGTCTTCGGACGACGACGGACGACGACGACGACGCCAACGTCATACCAATATACGACCGCAAAATTTTTTTGCGGCCGTATAAAAATCATCTCAGCATTATCAAACAAACCCATACAGGTAACTATAATGAATGATTATCTGTGCTTTTTGAGATGGTCCCCACTATAGCCTGTAGTGGTATTGGTATTTAACATCAGCGTCAAAATCGTATTGACTTTCCTAACACGTCTATTAATACGATATATACGGGGTCAGTAAATTCCATATGGGGTTCGAGCGTTGCTCTCACCCCATATGGAATTTACTGACCCCGGCCGTATATATCGTATTAGGTCACTAACACACTATGTAACTAATAGTATTGTCACCTTGCTATTGGTATAACGATATTATATGCATTGATTATAATGTGTCAAAGGATCTTGCGTCAAACGGAACCAAATGGATACTAGTATTTGCTACAAAAATATTATATTTTAAAGGGTTCGGTATATAAATAACACATAGCTGTGAGGGTGATAGAGCAGATTGTTACCCCGAGAAAACCTTGTCAATCGAGGCGAAGCCAAGGTTGACAACATTTCTTTTTGAGGAGTAACAATGTGTTATGTGTTATTTGATTTATCATACTGAATGTTCTGTCATTATTTCACGGTCTTTTAAATTTAAATTGAAAGTAATAATCTATGATTTAATGTGCATGACATCGTTACAGTCAGAAAAGTAACAAAAGTGAAGCAAAATTTATTTATTATGTTGATAATCTACGGAAAAAAACGTTGAACTTTAGCATTGTCTTTAGAATTATTGATGTAAATTCAATTCATTGTCTTTTAAATCATCTTTTTGATTGGTCTGCATCAGAGGGTGACATTAAAAAGTTGTCTCCTGCTGAACCGTGGAATTGTCATTGAGTAAATTGTCTCCTTCGTATTAACCAATCCAAATCTGGTATTTTTATGTGAAGTATGATAAAAGTAATTTATCATTCACGATAGTAACGTAGAATACCGGGAGTTTTGCTGTGTTATTATTATATTTATTAATAATGCAAAGACCAGACATTTTTTTCATTTTAAAATACGTTCACGATTCGAATTGGGTAGGAAGGGACTATACAACATATTCACACAGTACATCCTGTACGACAACGCATGTTAAAGAATACAAGGGCCTACATGACACCAATTGAATATTGTCACATACACTGTATCATGAATGAAAATGACAGCTTCCTTATAATTTGTCAACACATGAAAAAAATTTAACTAACAGCTACATTAATCCTAATTTTTCAGCTACTAAGTCCGTGAGTGAACCAATATCACCATCGCTATACTATAACACAACAGATCTAACCTACGAAAACGCAAAGCCTGTAGTGAAAACTAAACCAAATCTAAATGCGTATGAATCAATGCAACAACAGTCTGAATACGAGAATTTTGAAATTTCTGAAACAAAGCCTAAAGAAAAGGATGATATGCCAGAAGACAAATATGAATCCCTTCAAGACAGACAAGATCATGCATATGAATCATTCAGTAAGAACGAGGAACAACATAATTATTCATTTCTTGGCGACAAAAAATGAAATTTGTGTATTTGTGTCACATTCGCCATTATTTCTTTTTATGCTGGTGGACTCAAAATGACATCTTTTTCATAAAAGGTGCAATGAAAATACCAATGTTATGTCATTGGATTGAAAACCAGTTTGATGTATTCTTGCATTAAATTGAAATGGTTGTTTTCGTGTGATGAACACACTTTGGCTTATGACAAGCGGAAAAGTCCCTTCTTAAAAATAAGCAATTCTTAATCAACATAGTGTATAGATCATGCTGAAATTCTATTGAAATCAGTGATTAGATAGTGATTTTTACATGTGTTAAGCATATCACATATTTGTGAAATATAACTTAAATCTAACAGATATTGCATCATGTTTTTGTATTCAGTCATTTAACAAGTATAAGCTTTTCATAAAAGTTTATCTGATATGCGATATCATTGAAAGAATGAGCTTATTGTGTTTTATAATAAGAAATTTATTTTTTGTCAATTGGTCCTTTTTCCAAAACAACATAAAACATAATTTTGGAAAGGTGAGTCATATAATATTTGTTCTCATCCAATCAATTGTTGGTAAAGTAAACATTAATTTTGTTATCAATAAATTAAAACATAAATACATTTGTATTGCTATACAGTTATTAACACTAACGGTTCTACAAACTGTCGATACTTATATTTTGGCATTTATTGTTATTTTGTTTTGGATATAGGATTCTTTTGTTAGTTGCTATTGGTTTTTGAACTAGCTTTTGGTAATTGCGAAGGCGCTCATATCGGTTCTTTTTGTCTTAAGTATTTCTGTCAGTTGTTTTTGTGCTTTATATTAATCTAATGAATCAAATTTAGTTTGTTCTTATGTTGTGCTCTTACATCATTATCTCAGGTCAGGGGAGGGTTGGGCGCCCAAAAAAAAATGTTTAACCCGCCACATTCTATATGTGCATGTCCAAAGTCAGGAGCCTTTAGTTTAGTTATTGGCGTTTGTTCCTGTATATCATATGTGTTTTTGTGTATTGATTGTACATAAATCAGGTCGTCAGTTTTTCTCGTTTGAATTGTCTTTTTTTTTCATTTATCATGTAAGGGTATTTTATAGCTTGCTTTGCGATATATAGGATTTTTTCTTTCTCATTCTTGAATGCCGTACGGTGACCCATAGTTGCTAGCTTCTATGTCATTTGGCCTCTGGTGGAAAGTTGTCTCATTGGCAATCATACCACACTTTCTTATTTTTTTATGCAAAAAAAGCATTTACATAGGTTCATAATGTCCAATGAGATCTCCTGAAGCCTAAAACAATGCACAGGTGTATATTAATAACCTTTTTTTGTTGTCGAGTATATAAAGCATGCATTAAGTCATTTTGTCACTGGTGGATAGTTGTCTCATTGGCAATCATACCGCATCTCCTTATTTTTTTATTTAGATATATCTTATGCACAAATCACATTTTTATAAGAATCAGCATATGAGTGTGTAAATTTATAAGAGAGATAAAAAGAGAGTTTAAAAGGTGAAAAAGATGAATTTTTAAAGAGTTTATAGAGAAAGAGAGTGACGTAACAGAAGAAGAGAGGATTAGTGTGTAAATAGGGATACTGATGAACGAGTGCAATGAATTAAACAGGGAGAGAGAGAGGGAGATTGAAGAGAATGTAAAGGGCGATGAAGATGAATGAGTAAGGAGAGAGAGAGAGAGAGGGTGATGAGAGGGAAAAGAGAGACTACTGTGTAAAGAGGATAGAGACATAACGAGTGTATAATCTGTGTAAGGAGGATAGAGACATAACGAGTGTAATGAGTTAACTGAGAAAAAGAGGCGAATGTAAAAGATGAAGACGATGGATTGAAAAGAGTTTGAAAGAGACCGTGAGAAAGGGAGTGTTAAGAGTTAAGATGATGAATAAGTGTCAAAGAGTTTGAGAGAGGGAGACAAAAATATTATCTAATCTAAGTCATCTCTCTTAAGAATCATGATTATGAATAACTTTTTCTATGTTACTCTGAGTAGATATAGGACAGATGGAGATAGATAAAGGGAGAAACAACCCTGATTATATGTCATTTGAAATACGTTTCCATATAAATGCTGTCACTTTTATTGATATAACTTTGCTTATACTTCTGATGCAATATAATTGCACAATTAAAATAATTGGTACGAGTTATATAAATACATTCAAAGAGCAAATGTTCATAATGAATATGTCAGTTTTTTAATAGCTCCTTTTATTATTATGTCATATCCAATTGTTGTTAAAATGTTATCTTATATATTTATGTAATACTTGAAAAAGATTTATCTTCAATTTAAAAAAAATGACTAATTTCTTCACAGTGACTAGTACATGTATGTGCATTGAAATTGGTATTGCTGCAGACAAAAAACTGTGCAGTTACTGATCTCGAAATCTTTGTAAAAACAGTTATATCATTTAGTCAAATATAACAGCAATAATATTTTAGATTAAAAATATGTGCTTTGGACAAATCAAGGGTTAAACAATAAATATACTTAGTAAGACTACTGAAACATTTCTATCGTTGACTGTCCAAATTTCTGTAGTCTATTTACAACACTAAATTATACTGATTTGTATAATGGTCTTTCGATAATTATTGTTGTAAATATTATCTGATGTAATCGTTACAAATCCTGTGATTTTATTATGGTTATATCTCTGGGTTATATCATTAATAATCAGACAACATTCAATATTCCGTTGTCTTAAATTGATCACAGGAATATAAAATTTAACAAACAAAAAAAAAACATAATTGTAAGCGTAAACAACTTTACAAATAATCCGCAAAAGTAATGTTTCGACTCACCATAAATCGTTAGTTGAGGAATATTTAAAAATAAATGGTAGAATCTTTTTTTATACTTTGCCGAAATCAAGGATTTGTATAGGTAGAAGATTCTTACTATACAAATCCTTGCCGAAATGTTACAGTAGTTTATATCGTACTATTTAAAAAATTTAATAAAAGTATAGGTCACAATGCTTGTTTGATTATCAAGATACGGACTGGAAAATTCTCAAATTTTGAGAGGATTATACATGGAAAAACATTATTATTTGACTATGAAGAAATCGTATTGATATAATTGTACAATGATTTGTGACAAAACAGCTCGACCTGTCACAATTATTTGCCTTTTCTGCATCCTAATTTGTTATTTTCAGTAAAATGCTACATATTTAGAAAGGTGCATCTTTTCATAGATGTGGTCACCGAATAACATAATGGACCTTCGGAACACTGAGGCGTTAACTAAAAGATAGTTTGTAATCTAACGTTCAAAATAATAATAAGGAACCCAGTGGCGGATCCAGAGGATGGTCACCCTGTCACGCGACCACCCTAGGGTAGGCAAAAATGGTGCACCTTGTAAAAAAATGATGCACAATATATATTTTAATTTTAATGTCATATTCGGATTAGATTATCAATGCATCTATCACTGGTAATAAAGTTGTCATTACCTACATTAAGGCGAAATACGTGTTCCTTGACATGTATATTTAAATAATAAACAAGTAATCAGCGATCGAAATTACTTCTTCGATTCTTTTAAATTTATGTGTAGGTGTGAAAATGACAGCGCGGGACGTTTGCGCTTTTTGATAGAACATTTGCGCATTTTTTAAATGGACATTTACCCTTTTAAAAAGGGACATTTGCGCTTTTTCTACTGGACATTTGCGCTTTTTTATATAGGACATTTAAGCTTTTTAAACATTACATTTCAGTTATCATGATTAAAAGTCTAAAAATCATTTAATATCCCCAAAAACACCACATTCATTCATTTATATACAGTTGAAACTTGTCCCTTTCTTTCTTTGGTTGTTGGATTCTTTTCAACTTATCAATACCCCACAGGATTCTTCTGTTTTTTTTGGGGGAAAATTACCTTTAATAAGTCCATGATAATATTATTCAGTAAATAAAAACAAAAGTTAATATCTTTTATTTGAAAAAAATCAAGTAACTCAAATAAGTTTATTTTGTGAAATACAAATAATCTACTGTGTAACATATAACCATCACACTTTAAAAAATTTGATATCACTACTTGCCATAAAAGAGATAAATTTTTAGTATTCACAAAGACATATAATTGCTTCTTTTTATTAGAGACAAATGCTTATGAAATTTCACATCCGACACCTAGAAAGTCCGAATTACTAAACATTTCTCCTTTGCCATCCCTTGACTTTGGTAAATCTTGTTAAGATTACAGGTAAACTTATTTAGGTAAAAAGAGAAAATGTCGGGTCAATTTGGTTCAGGTGCATCCAAGTTTAAAGCGCAAATGTCCATATTGTTTAAGCGCAAGTGTCCTGTTGTGTTACAGGTAAAAAAGCGCAAACTTCCTGCGCCCGTAACGGGGAGACCGTCTTCAATCTAAGATGTTTTCAGTCGGTGATAAACGTTTATCTAAATTTTAAAAGTTTAATTAATATGGTATCTTTCCGCGTCCATTAATGGTTTTCTTTTAAACCATTGAGCGGATAAAGTAAGAAGTTACTAAGGGCATCAAAATAAAAGACAGACAGCATTTCCAATAGGAAAAAGAAAAATAAATGGGCATATGATGAAGACATAATCTTTCAATCAGTTTAATTGAGGTCTGGAGCTGGCATGTCAGTAACTGCTAGTAGTCCTTTGTTCATTTATGTATCATTGTCATTTTGCTTAGTTTCTTTTGTTACCTATTCTGACATCGGACTCGGACTTCTTTTAAACTGAGTTTTACTGTGCGTATTGCTATGTGTTTCTTTATTCTACATTGGCTAGAGGTATAAGGGGAGGGTTGAGATCTCACAAAACATGTTTAACCCCGCCGCATTTTAGCGCCTGTCCCAAGTCAGGAGCCTCTGGCCTTTGTTAGTCTAGTATGTTTTTTAATTTTAGTTCATTTATATGTTTTGGAGTTTAGTGTGACGTCCATTTTCACTGAACTAGCACACAATTTTAGCTGAGGACCACCTCCGGTTGCGGGATTTTCTCGCTGCATTGAAGACCCATTGGTGGCCTTCGGCTGTTGTCTGCTCTTTGGTCGGGTTGTTGTCTCTTTGACATATTCCCCATTTCCATTCTCAATTTTATTATAAAAATGATACACGGAAAACTAAAGATGAAGCAATACCAACCCTACAAAAACGTGGTGTGTTCTGCCCCGGGAAAGGTAAACAGTTTCTGCTCCAAAAATGGTACCCATCATATTGATCTTGACAAGTAAAAATCCAATGACAGGTTGCATTTGGTGATGTCTTTAACGAGAAAAGGAAGAGATTGAAATAGAAATAATGTATTCCAGTATTTTAATAAGTTGGGCAGGGCCTGACGATTTGAAAGAGTCCGATGAAATGCTAGAAACGGTCATACACTTTTTCTTCTAATATATTACAACAAACAGATTTATATTAGTTTTGAGACAAAAATTTGGTTAGGACAAATAGGTGGAAATCCAGTAATTTTTGCAAAATCTGTAAAAAAAAAAATCCAAAATTTGGAATGGTATAGAAAGTTCCGACACGTGTTCGTTTGTTTACAAATAATAATGTCACGTGATTATTCGATGATGTCAGATTCATTATTCTAGAACATCATCTTCGCTAGCTAAGGGTTACGATACAGGGACTGGATATGAAATGGATATAAGCAATTATAGGCAACTGCACGGCCTTCAACAACGAGAAAACCCATATCGTATAGTCGGCTATAGACGCACCCGACATGAAAAAATATGAAACGGTCCAATTCTGAGAAGACGAACGGCCTGTTTGTCTCAGAATCTTGACACCTCAAACATGTGAACACTATATAATTTTAAACCTAAGTAACTCTTAGTTTTATATTAAAAAATGAGTATGAACTTACTTAGTTATCCAGGGGGGACTAGTCTTAAAAAGCATTCTTATTCACGATGTAGCAATGAATATTCTAAACTTTTCCGTTATATGTTACCTGTAAAATGGCGCAAATGTAGTTTTTATCTTTTGGCGCAAATGAAATATAACCATAGATGGATAGTTGTCTCATTGGCACTCATACCACATCTTATTTATATTGTGGCGCAATTTGTAAAAATTGGCGCAAATGCAATGCGCCTTTTTATATATATCTTTGTCAAGATTAATATATTACCTTAACAGTGTACTTCACTTAGGAATTACATTTGAGCGGAGGAAATTTATCAATAGTATTTTTGTGAATCTTTGGGATCGTCACAGTAGTTCAACCAATCAGCGGAATTTGAAGCAGATTTTGCATATTTTCGCGTACTAAAATGGAAATTATAGAAAATCAATACTTTTAGTAGATATAAAACAGGGAATAATGAACTCTTTTAGCAAAAGAAGGATTGGATCGGGGTTCTGTGTAGTCACATGATTTGGGTTTCTCTCCCTACTCTTGAATTTTGTGGTGGAATTTTCCGACCCAAATGGTTCACCACAATATTTATTTGTATATATAGTATAGTAACAACGACCACTTATATATGACGACCAAGTAAGACAGTCTATACCAGCTTACTTGAATTGCAATAAAGTACAGGCGTTCAAGGTATGGAGTGGTTCATAATCTAAAAAACTAGTGTTTTAATTGTAAAAACATACATTTTTTTTAAAGTCCAAATGTAAGATTGGAAATTCTTCGGTTTGACAATGATGTTTTATTAGACGTCGAGGCTTTTATTCCGGCTTGAAAAAGTCAAAACATAATGAGGCTGATGACATATACTACTGTAAATAAGAAGATGTGGTATGAGTGCCAATGAGACAACTCTACATCTAATAGATATAGGAAGATGTGGTATGAGTGCCAATGAGACAACTCTCCATCTAATAGATATAAGAAGATGTGGTATGAGTGCCAATGAGACAACTATACATCTAATAGATATAGGAAGATGTGGTATGAGTGCCAATGAGACAACTCTCCATCTAATAGATAAAGGAAGATGTGGTATGAGTGCCAATCAGACAACTATACATCTAATAGATATAGGAAGATGTGGTATGAGTGCCAATGAGACAACTCTCCATCTAATAGATATAGGAAGATGTGGTATGAGTGCCAATGAGACAACTCTCCATCTAATAGATATAAGAAGATGTGGTATGAGTGCCAATCAGACAACTATACATCTAATAGATATAGGAAGATGTGGTATGAGTGCCAATCAGACAACTATACATCTAATAGATATAGGAAGATGTGGTATGAGTGCCAATCAGACAACTATACATCTAATAGATATAGGAAGATGTGGTATGAGTGCCAATGAGACAACTATACATCTAATAGATATAGGAAGATGTGGTATGAGTGCCAATCAGACAACTATACATCTAATAGATATAGGAAGATGTGGTATGAGTGCCAATCAGACAACTATACATCTAATAGATATAGGAAGATGTGGTATGAGTGCCAATGAGACAACTCTCCATCTAATAGATATAGGAAGATGTGGTATGAGTGCCAATGAGACAACTCTCCATCTAATAGATATAAGAAGATGTGGTATGAGTGCCAATGAGACAACTCTCCATCTAATAGATATAGGAAGATGTGGTATGAGTGCCAATGAGACAACTCTCCATCCAATGTAAATAAGAAGATGTGGTATGAGTGCCAATGAGACAACTCTCCATCTAATAGATATAGGAAGATGTGGTATGAGTGCCAATGAGACAACTCTCCATCTAATAGATATAAGAAGATGTGGTATGAGTGCCAATGAGACAACTATACATCTAATAGATATAGGAAGATGTGGTATGAGTGCCAATCAGACAACTATACATCTAATAGATATAGGAAGATGTGGTATGAGTGCCAATCAGACAACTATACATCTAATAGATATAGGAAGATGTGGTATGAGTGCCAATCAGACAACTATACATCTAATAGATATAGGAAGATGTGGTATGAGTGCCAATCAGACAACTATACATCTAATAGATATAGGAAGATGTGGTATGAGTGCCAATCAGACAACTATACATCTAATAGATATAGGAAGATGTGGTATGAGTGCCAATCAGACAACTATACATCTAATAGATATAGGAAGATGTGGTATGAGTGCCAATGAGACAACTCTCCATCTAATAGATATAAGAAGATGTGGTATGAGTGCCAATGAGACAACTATACATCTAATAGATATAGGAAGATGTGGTATGAGTGCCAATGAGACAACTATACATCCAATGTAAATAAGAAGATGTGGTATGAGTGCCAATGAGACAACTATACATCCAATGTAAATAAGAAGATGTGGTATGAGTGCCAATGAGACAACTATACATCCAATGTAAATAAGAAGATGTGGTATGAGTTCCAATGAGACAACTATACATCCAATGTAAATAAGAAGATGTGGTATGAGTTCCAATGAGACAACTATACATCCAATGTAAATAAGAAGATGTGGTATGAGTTCCAATGAGACAACTCTCCATCTAATAGATATAGGAAGATGTGGTATGAGTGCCAATGAGACAACTATACATCCAATGTAAATAAGAAGATGTGGTATGAGTGCCAATGAGACAACTATACATCTAATGTAAATAAGAAGATGTGGTATGAGTGCCAATGAGACAACTATACATCCAATGTAAATAAGAAGATGTGGTATGAGTGCCAATGAGACAACTAAACATCCAATGTAAATAAGAAGATGTGGTATGAGTTCCAATGAGACAACTCTCCATCTAATAGATATAGGAAGATGTGGTATGAGTGCCAATGAGACAACTCTCCATCTAATAGATATAGGAAGATGTGGTATGACTGCCAATGAGACAACTCTCTTTCCAAGTCACAATAGATATAAGATGTGGTATGAGTGCCAAGGAGACAACTCTCAATCCAATGTAAATAAGAAGATGTGGTATGAGTGCCAATGAGACAACTATACATCTAATAGATATAGGAAGATGTGGTATGAGTGCCAATGAGACAATTATACATCCAATGTAAATAAGAAGATGTGGTATGAGTGCCAATGAGACAACTATACATCCAATGTAAATAAGAAGATGTGGTATGAGTGCCAATGAGACAACTATACATCTAATAGATATAGGAAGATGTGGTATGAGTGCCAATCAGACAACTATACATCCAATGTAAATAAGAAGATGTGGTATGAGTGCCAATCAGACAACTATACATCCAATGTAAATAAGAAGATGTGGTATGAGTGCCAATGAGACAACTCTCCATCTAATAGATATAGGAAGATGTGGTATGAGTGCCAATCAGACAACTCTCCATCTAATGTAAATAAGAAGATGTGGTATGAGTGCCAATGAGACAACTCTCCATCTAATGTAAATAAGAAGATGTGGTATGAGTGCCAATGAGACAACTATACATCCAATGTAAATAAGAAGATGTGGTATGAGTGCCAATGAGACAACTATACATCCAATGTAAATAAGAAGATGTGGTATGAGTGCCAATGAGACAACTATCCATCCAATATAAATAAGAAGATGTGGTATGAGTGCCAATGAGACAACTATACATCCAATATAAATAAGAAGATGTGGTATAAGTGCCAATGAGACAACTCTCTTTCCAAGTCACAATAGATATAAGAAGATGTGGTATGAGTGCCAATGAGACAACTATACATCCAATGTAAATAAGAAGATGTGGTATGAGTGCCAATGAGACAACTATACATCCAATGTAAATAAGAAGATGTGGTATGAGTGCCAATGAGACAACTATACATCCAATGTAAATAAGAAGATGTGGTATGAGTGCCAATGAGACAACTATACATCCAATGTAAATAAGAAGATGTGGTATGAGTGCCAATGAGACAACTATACATCCAATGTAAATAAGAAGATGTGGTATGAGTGCCAATGAGACAACTATACATCCAATGTAAATAAGAAGATGTGGTATGAGTGCCAATGAGACAACTATACATCCAATGTAAATAAGAAGATGTGGTATGAGTGTCAATGAGACAACTATACATCCAATGTAAATAAGAAGATGTGGTATGAGTGCCAATGAGACAACTATACATCCAATGTAAATAAGAAGATGTGGTATGAGTGCCAATGAGACAACTATACATCTAATGTAAATAAGAAGATGTGGTATGAGTGCCAATGAGACAACTATACATCCAATGTAAATAAGAAGATGTGGTATGAGTGCCAATCAGACAACTATACATCCAATGTAAATAAGAAGATGTGGTATGAGTGCCAATCAGACAACTATACATCCAATGTAAATAAGAAGATGTGGTATGAGTGCCAATCAGACAACTATACATCCAATGTAAATAAGAAGATGTGGTATGAGTGCCAATCAGACAACTCTCCATCCAATGTAAATAAGAAGATGTGGTATGAGTGCCAATCAGACAACTCTCCATTCAATGTAAATAAGAAGATGTGGTATGAGTGCCAATCAGACACCTCTCCATCCAATGTAAATAAGAAGATGTGGTATGAGTGCCAATGAGACAACTCTCCATCTAATGTAAATAAGAAGATGTGGTATGAGTGCCAATCAGACAACTCTACATCCAATGTAAATAAGAAGATGTGGTATGAGTGTCAATGAGACAACTATACATCCAATGTAAATAAGAAGATGTGGTATGAGTGCCAATGAGACAACTATACATCCAATGTAAATAAGAAGATGTGGTATGAGTGCCAATGAGACAACTATACATCCAATGTAAATAAGAAGATGTGGTATGAGTGCCAATGAGACAACTATACATCCAATGTAAATAAGAAGATGTGGTATGAGTGCCAATGAGACAACTATACATCCAATGTAAATAAGAAGATGTGGTATGAGTGCCAATGAGACAACTATACATCCAATGTAAATAAGAAGATGTGGTATGAGTGCCAATGAGACAACTATACATCCAATGTAAATAAGAAGATGTGGTATGAGTGCCAATGAGACAACTATACATCCAATATAAATAAGAAGATGTGGTATGAGTGCCAATGAGACAACTCTCTTTCCAAGTCACAATAGATATAAGAAGATGTGGTATGAGTGCCAATGAGACAACTCTCTTTCCAAGTCACAATGTAGAAAAAGTTAACAATTATAGGTCAAAGTACGGCCTTCAACACGGTGCCTTGGCTCACACCGAAGAAAAGCTATAAAGGGCCCGAAATTTTACTAGTGTAAAATAATTCAAACAGGAAAACCAACGGTCTAATCTATATAAAAAACGAGAAACGAGAAACACCTATGAACCACACCAACAAACGACAACCACTGAACAACAGGCTCCTGACTAAGCTTGTTACACATTATACTTATGCTCATTTGTCTTTTATTATTAAAGATTCATTATGATGTAGATAACATTTTACTGTCTATGTAATTTGTTACGAAAAAAAAAAAAAAAACTTGCCCTCTTAGGAAGACAGACTTGAGTTCATTAACCATGCTCTACCTTGATATATATTTGCTAGTTTACGAAAAACTGTACTAAAACACCAAACTATGGAAATAAGAAAAGTGTTATCATTAATAGAAAATGTGATCACAAACTTTGAAAATCGGAACCACGGATAAAATCAGAAATTCCGAATATCGTTATCTCAGATTTTATTATGCATTAAAACGGATTTGATTTGCTATATAACAAAATCGTGATATGTGAATTTAGAATAAATTTCATGAATTTTATTCAAAATCATGGATTTAATTCGTTATCCCAATTCTTATGAATTCGTGACAACGAATTTAATGTGTTATCATGAATTATCGCAATCTGTGAATACACATTAATTCCGTGATCACGAATTATAAAATCTGTTGAGTCTAGCTTTTCATCCTGTTTCTAAAGCTCGTACAAATAAATACTATATTTTCATACATTTATTCATTTATATATATATGGAATAATATGTGTTATTCGTTGGTATGATAGTTGAGCTTGAACAACCAGCACTTACCTCTCCACTACATGTACAGCAAACAATATATGAAAGAGACTTGGTGGGATAAGAAAAACATATTGATACTTTCCACTGAATTCGTGCATTCGAAACAAGACATCGTCTTAGAATTGTATGCTTATTTTTTGGAACTAATATGTGTACATATATTCAGCAACACATATATAATGCATTACTTCTTCCCAAATAGAGTAGTTTGACAATTTCTTGCTTTTGTTAAAAATTGCATAACTCTACAATATATTAAACACAACCTTGGAATTAATCCACGGTTTACAGTGAAATTAATCCACGGTTTACAGTGAAATTAATCCACGGTTTACAGTGAAATTTTCGTTGTAGTGGTGGCAAGGCGGAATATTATCCAAAAAAGTAAAAATCAAAAGTCGGAGATAAGTCAACTTCAAATGGTCATTGGAAAAAAAAATCAAATAAGAGGCTGGATATCAAAGTATTTTGTGTTGTTTTTTGGGGGGAAGACAAAAAGTGAAAATTATGAAAATCTTTTTACAGAAATTGATGTTTATAACTGCAAAAATGTTGTTTCAACAATTTTACTCATTTCAATCACTTTTTACCCCAAAATAGATTAATGGAGTTGGTGCGTTTCTTTCACTGTTGAGTATATACATTAGTCAAATCGCTTGAAGTGAACACTTTTCATACAAATTGAATTTAAAGATGGAAGAACACACTAGACGGTAAACATTGTCGTAGTTTTGATTATTTGTTGACATACTTTATATTCCAAAATATAAGTTTACGTCTATCCCAGTTTATAAAAATATAAGTGCTTTTGTCTTGATTTAATGTTGTTGTAATTATTGAGTTACCATATGCTCCAACGAGACTGAATCGCTCGCTTTCAAAATGGCCAATCTTTAAATTAGATTGGACTGCTACACATGATCATTTTACACTATCTATGGTCTATACTGTCTTCATTCTCAAACCATTAAGAAGAAAGAAATGTTACCACGCATGTTACATATTTAATATTATTTTTGAAGTATTTAAGGTTCATCATAACAAATAGACAAACATGGCTATATTTACACCTCAAAAAATACTCTGAGTACAGACTTAACTGTTCAGTTGGTAAAGTTTTAAGGCCTGGCATCCACTAGATATATAAAAGTTAAATGCATTTTGTTTTTCAGAAAGATAAAATCTTTTTTGGATTTTGATGGGCATTTTTTTTTTCGTTCCTGCAGAAGGTGTAAAAATAAACTAAGTTGGGATACACTTTGAGATGCTCCTCTCAGGTAACAACTGTATTGTATGGCAAGCCGTTCTTGTCAAAACTATGTTTAAACCATTTTTCGAAAAATTACACACTGAGATTTAAGAACCTTAAATAACACACTGAGATATTGAAATTACACACTGAGAAATCGAAATTACACACTGAGATTTTATAATTACACACTGAGATTTAAAATATGAAAACACACACTGAGAATTTAAAATTACACACTGAGATTTTAAAAGACACACTGAGATGAAATAAATTGAAAAACACACACTGAGAATTGTTAATTACACAATGAGATTTCAAAAATACACACTGAGATCAATATGCAAATTACTAATGAATATTCTTCATGAGATGAATAATTCAACAGATTAATATCTTGGTCTCCCGAACTCTTGTCATTCATTATAATGAAATGCGGTTCCTACAACCAACATTCGTAATAAATTTCAAGACTTAACAAATTTGTTTGCTAACTCGTATTCATAAGTTTTTTGCCTATAATTCAGATTATTACTAACAGTATATCGGGATTTTTGCTTAAAACTGTTTAAGCATGGTCCCTTTTCAAAAGTCTTTCAACTGTTACCCTGATTTCGCAAGGTAATCTTTTATATTTTTGTTACGTATATATGCTATAATAGGCACTTGGGAAAAAATTCACTGCATTGTTTGTATTTTTGCAGATTGTTCCAATGTTTTCTTATAATTTTAATAAAGTTTTTCACCATTTGGTTATAGTTTGTAATGAGAGTAAGTGGGTATTTTTCTTGTTCTATTGGTCTTTATAACGTAGTTTTTCTATTAGTTGTATTTTTAATGTTTTTTATAAAACATTTAGCGCCAAATTGAAGGACTAACGAGTTCTGTCCCCTAGTTGTTTTAAGCTTGTAATAGATTCAGATTAATTATGCTAATTAGATATGTGCGCATAAAAAGTGCGCACAAATCTCAGTGTGTAATTTCAAATTCTCAGTGTGTAATTTCAAATTCTCAGTGTGTGTTTTTCAGTTTATTTCATCTCAGTGTGTCTTTTTGAAATCTCATTGTGTAATTTTCAATTCTCAGTGTGTAATTTTCAATTCTCAGTGTGTGTTTTCATTTTTGTAATCTCAGTGCGTTTTATGAAATCTCAGTGTGTAATTTTAATTCTCAGTGTGTGTTTTTAGGTTTTTTAATCTCAGTGTGTTTTTGTTAATTCTCAGAGTGTAAATTTTTCGAAAATGGTTTAAACATAGTTTTGACGAGAACGGCTTGCCATAGTATTGTATTGTCCTTGATTGACATGGACAATAATTGACAGACAATAGATATCTATACAACTATAGGTGAGTTAAAGGGTTTAACTGAGTGGACAGTATCAAATGCAATTCAGGTGTTCGTTTATTTTTACACCTTCTGCAGGAACGAAAAAAAAAAATGCCCGTCAAAATCCAAAAGAGATTTTTATCTTTCTGAAACACAAAATGCATTTAACTTTTATATATCTAATGGTGCCAGGCCTTAAAACTTTTCCAACTACACAGTTTAGTCTGTACTCCGAGTAGTTATTTAGGTGTAAATACAGTCATTTTTGTCCATTTGTTATGGAGAACCTTAAACATATATTGCAGTTAAACTCTTTTTCAAACCCCTTTCAGAAAAAAGAGAGGGTTTCCATATGACCAGGCTTATGCAGCAGGTCTAAGAGCATTTATACAGCATTACTAATGCAAAAAGTCGTTAGGCATGGAGGTGAAATATCGGTTTGCGACCATTAGAAATGCAATGTTTCATGATGCCAAATAAAAGTACAATGGAACTAAAAGAAGAGAGGTCTGAAAAAAGTTGTATTTCATAATTATGGCTGTCATGGGGCAAATATCCAAATAAATGGCGATATTTGTTCTTTTAAGACCATAGTTCAAATGAAATATGATCACAAAGATAACGGCCTCCAAAAATACTACTTTTTGAAAGTATTAACTTTTATCCCGATGATATTTCAGTCATGGTGTCTTGGGAAAAAAATTGTCATTTACTTGAATGTATGAGCCATGACAGTAAATATCTTGAAATCCCAGGTTCATATTTTTATCTTTGAAAATTGACACCTGTTTTGTGATATGATACCCATAAATGTGGATAATAAGGCACCATGCTAAAAAATGAACCTGTTAAATATAGAAGTTTTAGAAATTTTGATCATGACAAATTTTTGAAGGATCTTAAATCAGAACAATTAGAAATTATAATTGAACATGCTGACACTGATACATCATATAAAAATTTTGAAAAATCTTTTTTAAAAGTGGTCAATAAGCATGTCCCCTTAAAGACAAGAAAATTTATACCAAATCCTGCCCCTTTTATGAACAAAACCTTACGGCAAGCAATTTACAAAAAGAAAATGTTGCACAATAAATTTTTAAAACACAGATCGAGTAAAAATTGGGAGAATTATAGACAGCAAAGAAACTTGGTAACAAAAAATAAAAAGAAATCGGTGCAAAATTATTTTTTTGAACGATGTATTGGCGGACCAAAATCAACCGATTTCTGGCCTACTATCAAGCCATTTTTGTCTAATAAGGGATCTCGATCCGTAAACTGCATTACAATCTGCGAAAATGATGAAATCATAAATGATCCACATAAAGTATCTGAGGTATTTAACAACTTCTTCATTAATGTGGCAAAAAATATTGGTAATGTTAATACTGTCATTGATGAAAATCATTCTAGTATTAAGTTAATTAAACGCTGTAAACATGAGGGCGAAGAACTTACCCTCTAGCCTGTGACAGTCAACTTTGTCAGAAAGCAAATAGATAAGCTTAATGCTAAAAAGGCTACAGGGTATGATGGTATTTCGGCTAAAATGCTAAAACTGACAAAACCTATAATTATTAGTCCTATTAAAACACTAATCAATAAAAGTTTTAAAACTTCAGTTTTCCAGATAAGCTAAAGGTGGCCCATGTTAGACCACTATTTAAGAAAAACAATACGCTGGACAAAGGAAATTATCGCCCAGTTAGTGTGTTGCCAAGTATATCCAAATTTTACGTACGTGCTATTTTTGGTCAACTAGCTGAGTTTTTTGAAAAACACTTTAACCCCCTGTTATCTGCATTTAGATCAGGATATGAGTGCCAAACTGCCCTTCTTAAAGTTATTGAGGATTGGAAGAAGGCACTGGACGATAACAAATTTGTCGCAGCAATATTGATGGACTTATTAAAGGCATTCGACTGTTTGCCGCATGAATTATTATTATTAAAAATGAAAACTTATGGTTTATCAAATAGTTTTATAGATTTATTACAGAGCTACTTACAAAACAGAAAACAATGTGTAAAGATTAATAATATTTGTAGTAATTTTGAAATTATGTTCAAAGGTGTTCCGCAAGGTTTCATACTTGGACCTATGCTTTTAATATATTCATAAATGACATTTTGGTGTAGTTGACAATAGTACTATATATAATTATGCGGATGACAACACCTTATCCTATGCTGATTTTGATATACAGAAATGTCATAAAAAATTTAGAAAGTGATAGTCTAAAAATGTTGGACTGGTTTGATTACAATTTAATGAAAGCTAATCCAGATAAATTTCAAGCTCTGGCAATTGGCAAAAACTTGTAATCATGATATTGTTTTAATCTTAAAGGAAATAGAATAGAATGTGAAAATGATGTAAAGCTACTGGGAGTCACACTAGACTACAGATTAAATTTTGGTAAACATATATCTGAGATTTGTAAGAAGGCCTCTCGTCAACTTAATGTTCTTAAACGTATTGGTAGATATCTGAATAGACTTGGTCGTTTAACAATTTATTATTCTTTTATTTTGTCTAATCTTAATTATTGCCCAGTCACCTGGCATTTTGTAGTGAAAAACACAGTAAAGATGGAAAAATCCAAGAGAGAGCCTTGAGATTTGTTTATGAGGATTATAATAGCTCCTATGAAGATCTTTTACACAAGTCAAAACTTCCATCTCTTAAAGTCAGAAGATTACGAGCAATAGCTATAGAAACTTTTAAAATTATACACAAAAAGAGTCCATCTTATTTACATGATTTGATTAATATAAAAAATCACAAATATTCCTTCAGATATAAAAATACAGTTGAACAGCCCCAGGTGAGAACAACAAGCTATGGCATCAGTTCTTTTAGATACACAGCTGCAAAATTTTGGAATGAACTACCCCAGAGTTTTAGAGATGAAAACAATTTTAACCAATTTTCTAAACTTATTGTTACCTGGAATGGTAGTTCATGCCAATGCAATGCCTGCAAATAATTAATGCTTTAATTTTTAGTGCTTTTTTCTGCTTAATGTGCTGTAATTGCTTATGTGTTTTAAAGTGCTTTATATGTTTTTAATATTGAGTTGCTTATTGTATTTTTAATATTTCTGCATGGTATTACATACTTATTTTCTTCATGTCATGTATGCTGTATATCTATGCTTCAATGTAATGATTTGCTTTGTGTAGCTTTTGTGTGTGTAGCATGCTTGCTTTGTTTAAACGTGCACGTTTTAGATGTTTTGTTTGTAATAAGACGATATAAAAGCTCAATAGAGCTTATGTTTTCTGTATAATGATCTCGTCTATAAATAAAGCTTTTGAACTTGAACATGCCAAAAAAGGAGAAGAGACAAATAATAATCCATTAAGCACTTCACAGAAAACTGAGTATTAAGCATCACGAACCCGACAAAAAAAAATAACTAAACAAACAGGAAGGATGTATGTGCTCTGGAGGGGGTCAGCAGTTTCTGATCCAAGAGTGACACCTGTCGTGTTACTCTTTAAAAGAAAATTACCCCTATTGAATAAAAATGTACTTATTATTTCAGCTCACGAATCAAGATACTTAAGATTCTAAACAGCTACCCGTTCACCTTATTGGTGGTCATTTTAATAGTGTTTGAAAGTTCTTTTCATGTGGCTGAAGTACTGATAGAACAAGACATAAGAGGTATTCCTATAGCTAGTAACACAGAATCATTGTTGTATATAGACAAACACATTGAGTATTGCTCGTTGTAAGGCTATATCACACAGGAATCCTTTTGTATCTTATAAAACAAGACTGTGTGTTCATATCTTTACACTCGGGATTCTATAAACAAATCCATTATCTATTTAGAAGCTGTGTAACTAACTACGTTACATAAATGTTTCATATGATTCCATCATTGTGGTTGTTCACGCTTTTCACCCCAATATTAACAGGAGGCGAACAATTCATACAAATAATTATCTTTTATTGGCTGAAAGACAAATCATTTGATTTTGTCATGAATTTTTATTGTTTTCATGTTGTATGAAACAACTGATGCCGCGTATGAAAGTAACCTAAGAATATAGAATTATTAGCTCCGCCAACCTAATTAAACTATATGATTTTTTCGAATAGTTGACGATATATCTTGTAAATATGCATAATTGATATAATCTAAAATATAAAACAATACATTTTTTTATCATATGTAATATTAAATGTGTAATAATTATTGAAATTTTATCAAAATTTTATGAGCATATTTTGAAATCGACATCTTCATTATGCCCTTTTTAGCCATTTTGATGCATAATTAATTTCACATGGAATGATACTGCTGTCATCTCAATAGACAATTTATGCAGAAATGTTCTGTTGATAGTTTTACTCAATTTCAAATCTTAATAACATATATATATTTTCTATAAAATCTGTAAATATAAGCCGGAATTCGTGATCAATGCTGTGTTTTTGAAAAAATATACGTACTGAAAGCAAATGACCACCACATTTTTAGCAAGAAGCGCTTCATGCAAAAAAAAAAAAAAAATCAGCTTTCGTTTTCATTATAAAAGTACGTTAAGCAACCAACAATCAATCTATCAAAAAGTAAAAAAAAAGAGGCATTTAATTTTGAAAACACGTTTGAAATCTCTGTGGTTTTAGAGCAATTCTTGACAAGAAGATTTCAGGAAAGGAATATTTTGGCTTGGTAAGAATTAATTTAATTCTCACAGATATAGAATTTATTTATTGTGTAGCTTTTCTTGGATTAACCTTCATTAGTAACACTCAAATTATGTTATACAGTTACGGTCAAACTTTTAAAATTCACAGAAGGTCTGTCATTTAGAAGTATCAATAGCAACGATCGTCTTCCTTACATATACTTAAACAGAACATTCGACGATACAAAACAAAAAAACACAATAGAGTCCCCGCCTCCCCCCAAAAAAAAAAAAAACCCGGAGTAAGGCAAACTAATGAAAAGTTAGAAAAAGGATACGTTAAAAACGAACTTTTTAAAATTTTGATTGTTTTATTAACATTTTTTTTAAAAGACAAGTTAAAATCATAAAAATGCTTTGTTTGAAGTGTTTTCAATGGTTAGAATATGTCTTTTTGAAAAGTTTTACGCACATCACATTGTTTCACGAGGGCCCTTGTAACGTCATGAACAAGGATATTGTGGTTGATGTGCACTTTTGAGAATTGTAATCACCTTTAGTCTGCAAACCAAAACTTAGTGACTTTGCTTTGAATATATTTTATTGTAAAAAAATATTCAACAATTGATAGTACAGAAATCACTAACATGCCGGCGGCGTAAACTATTTGTATAAACCTTTTTATTTTAGAAGGTAGAAGACCTGGATGCTTCATACATGTACCTTGTATGCAGAGACTTTATGTTGCGAAGTTTCCGTCCGTCATATGTCCATTGTCCTTGACCTCATTTTCATGGTTCAGCGACTGCTTGAAAAAAAAATTATTGTTTTTTTGTCATGTGAATTTCTCACTTATTTTAAGTAATAGGAAAACTATATTTGGTATAAGGTTTCCTTGCAAGGTCTATAAGTCCGTCCTCATTTCCTGGATCAGTGGTCAAGGTTAAAGTTACGTGATTAGGTCCGTTCCTCAGATACTATAAGCAGTAGGTCAACTATATTTGGTGTATGGAATGGTTGTAAGGCGTACATGTACATGTCAGTCTGGTAGATTTCACCTGACCTTGACTTCATTTTCATGGTTCATTGGTCAATTGTAAGTTTTTATGTTTTCTGTCTATTTTTTAAGATACGTATAGCAATAGGTCAGCTATATTTGGTGTATGGAATGATTTTGAAGTGTACATGTCTGTTTGGCAGGTATCATCTGACCTTGTCCCCATTGTGTTCATTGGTCAATATTATGTTTTTGTGTTTTGGTCTATTTATCAATTACTATAAGCAATAGGTCAACTATATATGGTGTGTGTTTATTGTAAGGTGAACATGTCTGACAGGATGTATGTGACCTTGAACTCATTGTCATGGATCCTTAAAAATGTTAAGTTTATGTGAAACTTGCAGTTAAACCTTTATCTTTAAGACTTTCAACTTAAAGTCAATGGTCAGTAAAGCAGGTGAGACATTTCAGCGTGTGCACTCTTGTGGCAACAAGCTGTAGTTTTCATATTGATAGTCTTATTTACTTTCAGAAACAATTGTGGACGAATGTACAGAAGTCAGAAATTTCATCCAAAAACTGGGTAATTCCGGACACGAGTCAGTTGACACTTCTTCGTTAATGAATAAAGTTATAATTGCTACCAATAACTTCCTTAATGTCTATGATGTTACGAAAAGGGATAACCAATCAAAATGTTTTCATTATTCACATGCTTCGACCGAAGAGTTAGTTTTCACTATGGATTTCATACAAGAACAGAACAGTATTGTATGTGGAACTTTAAGTGAATTAGGACATTTTGACATAAGCCAGGTCTTTATACAAGCAGACCAGTTTCTCCAAGATTTAAGTCATGCTTTCCGGATATTTGCCTTGGGTATTATCATATTTATGTCAGTCGAGGTATTATTCAATTTTTCCTTGTTAATATAAGTACTTTTCATGAATATTGATGATATTAAACCATACACAGACATACAGACATATCCAAACTTCGAAGTACACATACAAATGGTCGTAATTCCCTCGAACAATCATACAATGGAACTTGCTCCCTCAGAGCGTAATTGAAACTACTTCTGTTGACAGCTTCAGAGATCAGCTAACTACAGCTTTAAATAAACATACTCAGACCAAAACATGTACATTAAAATTATTATGAATTTGTATAATTTTTTAACAATAACGCATGCGCAACAACATGTATTTTTTAGTATTCAGTGAAGCCTTGTTGACCCAAAGGAAAAGGAGAAGGTTATCTACAATTGTTGGAGGAAATTGGATAGTTGTTAAATTAATCAAAACTAGACGAACAAATAGACTGCATACGAAACAATGGCGGATTCAGGGAGACATACACCCTATACCCCCTTTTGATCGAAAAAATGTCATTTGTTTGCATAAAATTGTTTAAAAAAAACGTTCATTCGTAATTTTACCATTTGGACAATAATGCACCCCTTCGCTGGGATCCTTGGTCCGCTCCTGTAAAACATGGAAAAGAAGTCCAGATTTATCGAAACCAGTATTGGTGTACATGTCATTGATTGCTTTGAAAGCTACTCTTTGTTATACGTCAAGTTGCGTAATGTGTTCTTGTGAGAAAAGACATACCCGGCAGTCTTGGTTTTGAACAACTTTAAAATTTCAAATCAAAATGTGGTATTTATAGATAAGATAATATCCTTACAATCAAAAGCAATCAATTGACATGAAGGTCAATGTATTGTCTTCAACGATTAGCTGAAACTATAAAATTGCACTAATCTCATTGACTCAATGTTTTGTAAAAAAGTTTGATAAAGATATATACGCTAATTAAACGATATAATCTATGAGGTACTACAATTCGACAATTATTTTATTTCAGACTTCGCTTAGAATATTCTGTACTGGGTTTTTATTTCTCAAAAGAAAAATCGAGGTATGTATATATTAACACAGTTACATATATGCATGTCTGTAAAAGGAAGTTCACATTTTTTTTTTTGGTAACTTACGTGAAACGCATGCGTTCACTTTCATACCAAACTTGCCAAAACTTGAATTGTATGACATTTACGTTTGAATTAAATATTCTTAGATGCTGAAGTTTTCAAAAAATTAATTACATTGTACTTAGTTCTCATGTGTCTTTGAACGAATGCATCTGTTAAGTTAATGTACCCTTTTGTTGTTTCAATGCTCAACATATGGAAATTTTATAGATTTCCACTGCCTTTTTTAAACAATAAACGCTAGCACATCATGGACAAACAAATGAGTAATTTTTGTTTAACACTTTAATTGCCACAAAATTGCCATTTTCTATTAAATGCAATAAAACAATAAAAATATTGCTTTGAACGAAGTTTCCGTGTGGTATATGTACAACATGGCACACCTCTATTATTCATTATCTATGCTATTTTGATATTATTGCACTATGAAAATTTCGTAATATACATGGCAACAGAAGGGGTCATAAACCTTAAAATGACATTAGGAAGTAAACAACTCTGACCTCCTTGATAAATGGAGTGCAGGTGTGTAAGAAAAGAAAATTGGCCGGTATTTTTTATCATTAAAGTTATTGTTAAAAAGTCTATATACAATGGAGTAGTGATCTCAACAGACTTATCCACTTATCCAAAAGTGAACGTTACACACGCAATCCCGTCTGGTCTCAGCAGTAACATAAAAGGATCGTAAATAAAACACTACTATTTCTCTTTGGACAGTAAGCAACAAGCAACCACAAACACATTCATATTCTTACATCTACATGTTTGTACTAATCTAAATATGGCGATTTAGTCAAGAGTGTGTGGTAATAGAAAACAAATCACGAACATCTCACCACTTTGTTATTTTTTTTCCAGGTCTTTGATGCGCTAATTGTGTTTACATCTTTAATATTTGACTGTTCGTTTTACTCTAGAAGTTTTCAGAAGTCTTCTATTGTTGTAATGCTTCTGTTGCCATGGAGATTAATCAGAATTGTAAGCAGTAAGTATTTTTCTAACACTTCAAAAATATTATTGGCATATCACATGTAAAAGACATTTGCATGGGGTTTTATTTTGTTCCACAACAGCAATGTGATAATCCTAAGAAATTCATAGATGAGAGTTAAATATTTTCAGTATTTAAGGCAATTATATTTGAAGGTGAATATAAGGCATGCAGAAATGATTTTACATCTCAACCACAGTGACTGTTTATCGTTGTCCGATTTGACAGACTACAAAACAAAACAAAAACAAAACAAATAAACAAAACAAAACAAAACAAAACAAAACAAAACAATACAAATATAATGCAATATACAATACAATACATTACAATACGAATACAATATGATACAACACAACACAATACAATACAATACTACAATACTAAATACAAAACACCATATACAATACAATACTACAATACTAAATACAAAACACAATTTACAATACAATGCAATACAATACAATACAATACAATACAAATACAAATACAATATGATACAAGACAATACAATACAATATACAATACAATACTACAATACTAAATACAAAACAATACCATTCAATACAATGCAATGCATTTCAATGTAATATTATACAATACAAATAAACAATACAATGCAATAAATTAACAATACAATACAATATAATGCAAACAATACAATACAATGCAATACAAAGCAAACAATACAATACAATTGAACATAATTTTCCTTTGAAACATTACAACTGTACAAACAGATATCGGATACAAGACTCATGAAATATTAAGCCACCGCTCTACCTACTGAGTGGGGCGACAATTGTAACATAAATGCATGATTTGTATCCAAAATGACAACTGTACAATACTAAAATTCAATACAATACAACTTTATCGAACCCTTTGATTGGTTTACTTACAAATATACAGGAGCCTGTAATTCAGTGGTTGTTGTTTGTTGCTGTGTAACATATTTGTTTTTCGTTCATTATTTTGTAAATAGATTAGGCCGTTAGTGTTCTCGTTTGAATTGTTTTACATTTGTCATATCGGGGCCTTTTATAGCTGACTATGCGCTATGGGCTTTGCTCATTGTTGAAGGCCGTACGGTTACCTATAGATGTTTATTTCTGTGTTATTTGGTCTTTTGTGGAGAGTTGTCTCATCATACCACATCTTCTTATTCTTATATATACATTTAAAATGACTAGATAATAAACATGAAATTTATTTTCAGGCTTAATTGCGGCACTCAGTAGTAAACATAGACGACAGGTGAAAAGTTTGAGTATAGGAAAGAAAAAAATAGAAGAGAAATACATCAAAATAGCGAAACAGTTCCAAATTGTCAAGGTAGAAGACTATAGTTTCTTTAAACGCTAGTGAATATATAATACTATCGGTATATAACTTTTTATCGTTTGTGTTGGTTAATCTTAATCACAGAAAGACATCATTAATAGTGATAACAACTGAATCAATGCAACAAAACAATTATGATATCGCAATTGTAAATATGAATAATATGAGACGTGGGATATACGTCAGTGAGACAGCTACCCAACAAAAATAAACATTAAGATATATCAAAACCTTTCTGTTTTATATTTTTTTTTTGTGATTAAAATATTTGTCCATTTAAATCTGAGACATCACTGCATGCAAATACGTGTATATCAAACCAACTAATAAATATACAACATGAAAAAAATGGCTTCAAATGTTAGCGTGTTCGCCTGTAGTGCGGAAGGTCGTATGTCAACCCTGTTGAGTCAAACTAAAGGCTTAAAAATGGTATTCTCCGCTAAGCACAAGAAATTTAACAGCAAATACTGGTCGGCTCGAGTCTAATGTTTCCAGGTATAAGCTATAAAATGCCCCGAAATGACAAAATGTGAACCAAATCAAAAGATGAAACCAACAACCTGATTTATGACAAAACAATTAACAAAAAACATTTATGACAGACAACAACGAACGATAACCATATTGGGCCAGAGACTTCTAGTTTTGGACAGGCACATAGAGAATGTGGCGTTGTAAAACATGTTTGTGAGCGCTCAACCCTCTCTGACTTCCGTCAGTACTTTAACAGAAAGCATAAGAATTTGTTTGTCTGTGTTTTGTGTTTTTAATTTACTTATGACAATGTCGGGCCTTCTCCAACTTGTGAATTCATTTGTTATTTGGGTATTTTCTAATTTTTGTGCGCTTTATAGAATGAACATTTTTTTCTACACTGAAATAACTATTAGGCCAGAAAGTATTTCAACAAAAGGATAGTAGCTTGTATTTGTGTCTGGTAATGAAAGGTACATTACGTTGTCAAAAAGGTAGAATATATTTCAAAATATCATGTGGCTTCCTTTCAGGGAAATGAAGACAATCTTATTAAGCTGTGTAAACTGAAAGGGGCTACCGGTAGAGAGATAAATTTATGTGTATGTAAGTATTATAGGGTATGTCATGAATGTACATATATCTCAATTGTTTATGCGTTTATAAACGGACATATTTCATCTCTACGCATAAACCCCGTACTAAATTGTGTATTCGTTGTATTTAAATGACCTTAGTGGTCAAGACTAATACCACTACCTTTTTATTGCCGTATATATAATGTATGTTTGAGTCTTCGTTTGTTCACCCCTGGACATTAAGCAACATCAATCAATCAACCATCAATCGTTCACTTAAAATGTAATGAATCTACTAGTATAACATAGACTTTGCTTTTTAAGGTGAGGAGTATTCCTTTGTTTTATTATCTGTTATTATTATGCTCTTCAACTTCATACTTTGTTTTTTCTTAACTTTTTTTATTCGAGCGTCACTGATGAGTCTGTTGTAGGCGAAACGTGCACTTAGCGTATAAAATTTTAAGCCTGGTATCTATAAGGAGTTTAATTTATAACATTTTTATACAAAAATAAGAATTTAGCTTGAATAAACAAGTGGAACAGTATTAATAAAATTTTGAATCTGTAATTGCATGGAAACACATAAATTTCGGGGGTCAACATGCGGTCTTCACATTTAGACAAGTGTCTATATAATCTGTCAAACTCTAATCGCCCCAGATCCGAAAAAAGTTGTGAATAAATGTAACAGACTATCAGAGATCTGTCATTGCTACCAAAGTCTACAAAGACAAAAAGCTTATTGATGATAAAGTAGAAATGACTGAACTGTTTCAAGGCTTGGGACAGGTATATGGACATGTGAAGGGGTTCAAGTAGTTTTTTGGGGATCCTTAACCTTACCCTTGTATCTCAGTCGTTGAAAAAACAAAAGTCATATAAAGGAATAAACAAGAAAAATCAGTACAAGAAAATGCTTAACTCTATAATAACGATATACTAGCTAAAAGATAGTTATAGAAAAGGGTTGACATAGAATTAACAAATACTTTATACACACGATATATCTTTTTCAGACAAAGGAACGTCCCACATGACAGTAGATCCAAATTGTACGATTGCTTCGATGATGCTTCTTGGCGGTTCCATGAACATGTCACCCCATGGGGGAAGTATGATGGCGGACAGTTTTCGTGAACAGCAATCAATGAACAAAGATACTAATAATAATGATGATAACAAAGAAAACATTACGTCAAAATCAAGTGTATCTTTCTTTTTGAGACCCAGCATTACAGACAACAACCAAAGTCTACAAATACCTGAGTCTAAGAATACTAGTATACAGATACCAAATTCTAACAATACTAGTCTACAAATACCAACGTCTAAGACTACTACTAAACAAATACCAACTTCAAAGAATACTGCAAATATCTCTGTTATTCCAAATTCGTCAACGCCATTTCTCTTTCCCGCACCTAACTTTTTCTCACCTTCTAATTTTCTAACACCATTTTATTTGCCGACACCGTTAAATACGGCACAAACAGTTTTCTTCCCAGATAATTTTGACTCTAACCTAGCTAGAGAAAGATTTTTAAACAAACGACCTCCAAGTCAGAAAGAAGCAAATCAACAGGTATGTATCAGTATTATACGAAAGGACAGAAGTTTACAACTCAATGAAATTGTTGGCACTCTTAATTAATCAGAACTTAAAATTGATATATTACCTTATTCGTTTTGTCCGAAAAATATAGTTGTATTTACCACAAGAAGTTGAATATACATTGTCTGCAAATTACATGTAACAGGCTTTCACACACAAAATCAGATAAACGGAGGCGTAAATATTTGTTTAAAGCATCTCATATGTCCATGATCCTGACTTTTTTCATGGTTCAGCGACTGCATAAAACCATGCATAGATGTTTTTATCATGTGAATTTCTCACTTATTAGAAATAGGATAACATTATTTGGCATATAGGAACCCTTGCAATATCTGCATGTCCGTCAGACAGAATTTGCCTGACCTTGGCCTCATTTCACGAATCCGTTATATGTTCCAAGATTCGTGATTAGGTCCATTTCTCAGGTACTGTTAGTTGTAGATCAATTTTTATACTACTTGGTGTATGGAATGATTGTAAGGTGTAGATTTCAGTTTGGCAAGTTTTATTTGACATTGACCCCAATGTCATAGTTTGTTTTGTCAATTTTAAGTTTTAGTGATTAGGTTAGTCTCTCAGATTACTTGAAGCAGTAGATCTATAACTTGTATTTGAATGATTGTAAGGTGTATATAATAATGGCAGGGTTCATATGATTTTGACCTCATTTACACTGGTCATGTTCATTTTTCACGGTTTGGTCCATTCCTAAGAGACTATAAACATCAGGTTTATTATATTCGGTGTGTGAAATGATTGATAGATGAACGTGTCAGTCTTGCAAGGTTCATCAGACCTTGACCTAATGTTCATGGTTCATTGATCAACATTAACTTTTGTGGTTAGGTCTGTTTCGCGGATACTTTAAGCAAGAGCTTAACTATATTTGGTGTGTGTAATGACTGCAAGGTGTACATGTCCTTCTGGCTGGCTTCATCTGACCTTGACCTCATTTGCATATGGATTATTGATATTGATAATGTAGATTTATGTGATACTTGTAGTAAAATCTTAAAGACTCTTGATATTAATTCAGTCGTGATCAGCTAGACAATGTCAACAATGAAAATGAATACATGGTAAAAAAAATACAGCATATCCAAACAACAACATATGACAACATACTAAAACGAAACAAGATTGGTCCAAATACCAAATTTCAAATAACGCATCACAAGGTTCTTTGTAGTCTAAGACTTACAAAATTTAGTCCATTATAAACGAAATATTGTAATTACAGTTGACAAAAACTTTTCGTTTCTTTCAAAACTAGAATTTATTGACAATATGACTATGAATGATATATGTTAATCTAATTCACATAATTTCGCAGGATAAGTATATAATTTTCTCGCATTTGTTTTAAATTGTTTTAGAAAATGGACGTGCCAGACATTCTGATTACAGAGGACTGATTTGCGCATTACAAACTTTAAAACTGTTGTACATTTTGTATATGCATCTTTTGTATATGAATTAAATGGAAAATGTACGTTGTGAAAGTATTGCTTTTGAAATAATTTACTACATATGAATATTATTGTATACTATAAAAAGTACAATGTATTTAAAACTTTACTGGTGCATTTTTTGTGATTTAAATATGTTTGGACAACAGTACAAATATATATCACTTACAATATTTTGCCTAAATAAATGTTTATGTGGTCGTGCATAATGTTTTCATTTTGAGTCCTTGATTAAGCCTTTATATAAAAATAAGAAGATGTGGTATGATTGCCAATGAGACAACTCTCCACAAGAGACCAAATGACACTGAAATTAACAACTATAGGTTACCGTATGGCCTTCAACAATGAACAAAACCCATACGGCATAGTCAGCTATAAATGGCCCTGAAATGACAAATGTAAAACAAAAACGAGAAAACTAACGGCCTAATTTATGTACAAGATAATGAACGGAAAACAAATATGATGCACAGCAACAAACGACAACCACTGAATTACAGGCTCCTGACTTGGGACAGGCACATACAGAATGTGGCGGGGTTACACTAGTTTGAAGGCACCAACCCTCCCCTAACCTGGGACAGTGGTGTAACAGTACAACAGTTTTCATGCGACGCTTATCATATTGAAAAAGCAACAGAAACTAGCTATAAGAATTACAAAATCATTACACGAAAGCATAATGTTTTTTTTTTTTTCATGAAGCTTTTATTTCTTGCTAGCTTTCTTTGATATTTTTATACTATTAACACATTTTTACCGTCAATAACTACTAATAATCTGTCAAAAATGGCATGAATATAATAAGTTGGTCAGTTAGTAGTATAATGGCTGATAAGACAGTAACTTAGGTAGATATAATCACAGACGTGCCTTGTCTTTAATTATTTACTTTATCATTGAAACTGTACCATCTTCTAGTAGTCGCTAGCTCAATAAATTACAACAAGTTACATGTTACTACCAACATGAATAAATGCATAAAATTATGGTATGTAGTCCCATTCTGACAAGCTGTATTTTGGTATTCACTTGACATTCAGCAGAACATCTATAACTTGTTTTGCTCGTTTCTCTCCAAAATGACGGAGGAGTATAAACAGTTCGACTCGGCAAAGACTGATAAAATACCTATTGTTCCTGGACTTGTAAAACATATTTCTGGATTGAAGTTCACAGAACTTATTTCAATTGTTACAGTCTTTGTTGTTTCGCTTGTCTGTGTTGTATTTGTGATACTTTACACACAGGGAAAGCCCACTGTTGTAGTAGAGGACAATGTATGCGTAACAGCGGCGTGTTTGAAAAGCGCCTCTTACGTCGCTGGAAACATGAATAAATCTGTAGACCCATGTAAAAACTTTTACAAATACGCTTGTGGTGGTTTTCCTAATAATAACCGTCTGGATGCTGAAACATATTCTAAAACAGTATATACCAAATTATATTACGAAAATGAGGAAAAGTTGAAAAATATTTTGGAGTCTCCTGTTGTTAATGGCAACGAGCATTCTGCTGAAAGGAAACTTAAAGACATGTTTGCGTCTTGCACAAACTCTTATTTGAAAGAAAGGGCCAAGGGATATCCTTTTTTGAACAAAATTTTACCAAACACAGGAGGTTGGTATGTTTTAGGCACGTGGAATAGTTCTACGTGGAACATGCAGAATGCTTTAGAAAAAGTTCATATGGACTACTGGACTAATGCGTTATTTACATTTAGAGTGGCTACTGATTGGTATGACTGGAAGAAAAGGGTTATAGAGGCATGTATCTATGTTAATGTGTATCTGTTTTAATTGATATAACGCGAGTTTTGCATTATGTTCTTTCGACATCCTTCAAAGAAAGCACACCAACTACCGTAAATAGATATAGGAAGATGTGGTGTGAGTGCCAATGAGACAACTCTCCATCCAAATAACAATTTATAAAAGTAAACCATTATAGGTCAATGTACGGCCTTCAACACGGAGCCTTGGCTCACACCGAACAACAAGCTATAAAGGGCCCCAAAAGTACTAGTGTAAAACCATTCAAACGGTAAAACCAACGGTCTAGTCTATATAAAAAACGAGAAACGAGAAACACGTATAAATTACATAAACAAACGACAACTACTGTACATCAGATTCCTGACTTAGGACAGGTGCAAACATTTGCAGCGGGATTAAACGTTTTAATGGTACCAAACCTTCTCCCTTTTTCTGAAACAATAGTATAACATCACAACATAGAAAAACACACGATAAAACATCAATTGGAAGGCTTAACTCAATCAAAAACGTAAATTAACACACTATGAACGAATAAATTCGATCTGTGATACCTGAAAGTAAATACATAGTTAATAAAATATTAGGGACAAACATTCAAGGCCAAAAAGCAAACAAACAAGTCCAAATAAAGCCATGGCAATACACCACCGCAAAATATTTAACCCTTAGGAAAAAATCGCTTTTGAAAAAACCGGTTTTCATAATATATACAGGTAAATGAAAAATAACTTTGTCGTTTTAGGTATACTTTTTCTGTCTATATAAAATCTTCCAATAATTAGGAATACCAAGAAAGGTCTGTCATATAAATACCTAATTTAACACTAGATACATAAGGGGTAATTATCAACAATAAAACTTCCCTGTACAGATTAAAGGAGAATAATAAGTATATATGTGTAACAAGGATGTACTAGATGACCGGTTAATGTTTAAGTAGATATAAGAAGATGTGGTATGAGTGCCAATGAGACAACTCTCCATCCAAGTCAAAATTTATAATGTAAACCATTATAGGTCAAAGTACGGTCTTCAACACGGAGCCTAGGCTCACACCGAACAGTAAGCTATAAAGGGCCCCAAAAATTACTAGTGTAAAACCATTCAAACGGGAAAACCAACGGTCTAATCTATATAAAAACGAGAAACGAGAAACACTTATGAACCACATCAACAAACGACAACTACTGAACATCAGATTCCTGACTTAGGACAGGTGCAAACAAATGCAGCGGGTTTAAACGTTTTAATGGTACCAAACCTTCACCCTTTTTCTGAAACAATAGTGTAACATCACAACATAGAAAGACACAATATAAAATATCAACTGAAATAGCTTAACTCAATCAAAGGACATAGTAACACCATTGAACAAACACTGAACAAATAAATTTGACCTATGATACAATGTAAATTCAAAATAAATAAACTAAGGGAAGAATAATAAAAGTAACATGTTATATCGGTATGAAATGTTAAACAATTTAAGAAAAACAATATGCTCGAACAAAAATATCAGCCATTTGCAATAACTTTAAACACAGGTAAATAAAATAATTTTGTTGTTAGGTATACGTATACAGTTACAATAGAGAAAGGAAATATTTTAACAAAATAAAATTTTTTTTGATGTTCATAGTACGAAGTGGAAATTTATATTAGTACCAAACACTTATCAAAGCTGGTATATAGACCAGATATAACCCTGAATAACATTAAATAACAAAAAAAGCATTACAATTAGTATCAACAGGTCAAATAAACAAGAAAGTACGATTTGAGAGTACTCGCAGTTACTGACAGCTAGTTAAAAGCCAAAACAATTAATAATAAAAAATCATGCATCAGAGACTAAAATCAACTAAAACACATCCCAGGGATTTAGTATTTTAACGTCATGGACAGTCAAAGAAGACATGACTAGTGCAATGCCAAAAATAAATGTATCGACAGACAGTAGGATAGTTAGGAGTTTAACCTCTTTATAGATCAAAATGAACGTGGGTGTGTCTTTAAACATCCCGTTTGAAAAGAATACAAATTTAGTTATGTTTTAATTTGCTGATGACAAAATCGATATTAGTGCCAATGTAAACTATATTCAAAGATCTAATTACAACATTGGTAAGATAACCTGAACTAAGTTTATTTAAAGGTTCGAAGGAATAGATCACAATCTGAGCAAAAACATCAAACGAGTTCTTAATAATAATTTATATTAATGTTCAATTCACTAACAAAGACAATAAAAAAGTCGAGTATGCATCAAAATTACCTGGCTAAGTATAGTTTTAAAA
The DNA here is from genome assembly GCA_017311375.1 of Mytilus coruscus. Taxonomy (NCBI): domain Eukaryota; kingdom Metazoa; phylum Mollusca; class Bivalvia; order Mytilida; family Mytilidae; genus Mytilus; species Mytilus coruscus. The sequence goes on from CM029604.1 coordinate 88,367,622, forward strand.
TTATTTTCGCTACGGGTTTCCATAAACATAAATTCGACGACCGAATATTAGTTTGTCGTATTCTTGAAGAACTTAACCGTAGATTTTACGTTGAATTACCTTATACATGTATTTCATACTTAACTAGAAATTAAAAAAATAGGAAAAGCACTTAAATTTTATCAATAAGAAATTGTTTGTTAAAGATTTAGACACTAAAAAATTACAAACGATTTATATGTCGTAGTACATGTACATGTACATGGCGTAAATATCAACTTAACCTTTCAGATTAAACATGTAAAATTAAAAAAGAAAAAGTCAGAATAATGAAACAAAAAATGAATTAATTGAATAGAATTTCATCTAATTTATCGCCAGAAATAAATAAATAAATTTCACTGTCACATATTTTCCTCCCTCGTCGAATGCGACTCGGTCCATAGAGTCTGCTCAACTTTGTTTCCACCTTCAACTGCATAAGAAATGGAGAGGCCTCTAATACTAATAACATCGGATGTACTGGGAAATATTTGCTATCATCCAAAAGTATGTCTCCGTCCCTTTACCCAAGAAAAGTTATATTGTTGTCGATGATACATTTCTCAAGTTCTTTAATAAATGTCTCACAATCAGGTAATGCATGCCACAACTGATATTCTTCTTTCGGGACTTTTCTAGTTTTGATTTATATATTTCAATTTGAACTGTGAGTCTATCTGTTTCTGTATTTTTACGTTTTACTTCTATTTGTGAAAAAATAAATGTCTTCCGAGTTTTAAAAAATTCTATTTTGAATATGTCTGATTTCCCGACTGGTTCTTGTTTTTTAATAATCTTCGTCAGGTACGTTTGAGACCAGAAGTTTTAAGAGGGAAACCAAATACAAAAAATGTCTGAAAGCGTCAAAACCTTGAAAAGACGATGTGAATATACCTTACTTTCTGAGCCAGAGTTAGTCTAAGGGGAAACATATCATTAAATACGTAATTGTTGGGCCAAGCTGACCTGCCCAAGTCATATTTATGTAACTGTAAGAAGTAAAATGTACTTATTTTACAGTCCTCCAGGATCAAACTTACGACTTCCACTCCCAAAGCAAGCTAATATAGTGGCTAATAATGAAACTGCGCGACAGAATAGTCGATGTTCTGTCAACATACATGATCATACTCCTGTAGTGCTGATATTATACATGTAGTACTATGATCATGCATTGTCTTCTTTGGTTTGAAATGGTTTTTTCAGTCGCAATACATTTTCCTCTTTAGTTGCAATGTTATGCTTACAGGAAAGTCTAAAAGTAATTTTTTTCAAAATTAATTTTTCTTTTTATTAGAATGTAACTACCAGTTTCTTTAAGGGCATGCGAAACAGTTTTGATCCCACGGTGATCGTTATACAAAAGTTGCATACATGCTATTTGTTTTTACCCGATCAGTTAAAAAAATACAATAAAAACTATACCTTGATGTGCTTACTTTTATAGATAAACGGGGTCGAAATTTTAGATATTTATTTAATTTGATTTACATTTCTGTACTTTCGGCAGATATACCTAACGTATTTGTTTCAAATGATAAACGCTAGCAGTTTGTATCGTATGCATTTATTTATCACAATATTCTTTACTTCAAGATTTATTAAAGCTTTTAACTAACGATAAAGTAGTAATAAACTTACTTGCATGCATACTGTTCGTACTGTATTTAACATTAAGATGTATGCTCGACTGCAACACATTTTGAAACAACATTATAATAGTCATAATAGAATTTATATTGTAAAAGCGCAAAATGTCAGATTTGTTGTAGCTGTCCTAGCCAAAAAATAATGGTTTTATCTAAGTTTGTTTGGGGCAAACATTTTCAAAAGTAGAGATAAATTCCAACTCATGTAGACAAGATGACCTTAGATAAATTTGACTATTCTTTCAAGTCCATTTTTTGTTGCAAAGCTACTGCCGTTTTTAGATATTTTAACATCCATGGCTTCCAAATATTTGGTTTGAACTTTCATGAGAGAAATAAACATGAAAGAGGGACGAAAGATACCAGAGGGACAGTTAAACTCATAGATCGAAAACAAACTGACAACGCCATGGCCAAAAATAAAAAGACAAACAGACAAATAATAGTACAGATGACACAACATAGAAAACTAAAGACTAAGCAACACGAACCCCACCAAAAACTGGGGGTGATCTCAGGTGCTCCGGAAGGGTAAAGCGCTCGGTCACAAGAAATTTATTAAGTGTTAGTTTCATTCGTTTTAAATTATGTAAATATCACAGACAACCTTTGGTCCCTCAACCATCGAATACTGATTATCAAGATTATTGAAGAGTCGCATGTCCTTTTTTTAAATGCATTTTGAATTGATTAAGCACATGTTTTAAGAAACAAAAAAATGTAATTAGCAGTGGCGGATCCAGGGGGAGGGTTCCGGGGGTTGGAACCCCCCTTTTTTTTGCCGATCAATGCATTTGAATGGGGACATAAAGTTGGAATCCCCCCCTTTATCCTGGGTTGGGAACCCCCACTTTTGAAAATGGCTGGATCCGCCCCTGATTAGAACTGACTTGTACTCGTCGTACAGTCATTTGTTATGTAATAAGAACTGACTTGTACTCGTCGTACAGTCATTTGTTTTCCTTACTTAATGTCGCAAATGTTTTTCCTACAGATTGATTATTCTGGTATGAGCATGTATTGGTGGTATTATGTTCACGCTGAAGATGAGAAGGTATGACAAATTTTAAACAAAATGTAAAATCGTCTTCCTTACATGATAGTTTTGTCTTTTTTTAGCTGAGAAAGTTCCGAAAGCGAAACATAGTAATTCTTACTCTGTCGTCTGTATCGGTTACAATAAGTGGTCTTAAAGCGAAACATTTATACATTTTTTATCCGCTGATATCATTCATCTTCGGTAGACAAGGCTTACGATCCAGTTCCAGGAGGGGACTGTATCAGAACTGGATCGTAAACCTTGGCTAGCGAATTGCATATCATTCGAATTGAGTAGAATTGAATGAAATTTCTGACAAAACTATCTAAACGATTAAACAAAATAATTTAGCTTTCAGATATAAGACGATGTGGTATGAGTGCCAATGAGACAACTCTCCATCCAAGTCACAATTTGTAAAAGTAAACCATCATAGGTCAAAGTACGGCCTTCAACACGGAGCATTGGCTCATACCGAACAGCAAGCTATAAGGGGCCAAAAAAATGACTAGTGTAAAACCAACGGTCTAATCTATAATCTACAATTTGTTTGTATTTTAGTGGTATATTACTATGTTACTGTTAATGTATAAAAGCAACAAGGCAGCCAACTCAAAGCCATTTTGTTTTAACCTTGAATTTCAATGTCCGGATGATGAATTAGGGGTAGATGTTCGAAACATCCCGTCTGAGATTAATAAAACGTTGGGACGAGTCCCGAAAAAGCCCGGGAAAAGATCGTTTCCCTTTGGTAAAAGTTCGGGGGAAAGTAGTCTCCCCTGAATTTTTAATAATTTAATTTTTATTAGCCATGGCGTTGTCAGTTTGTTTTCAATCTATGAGTTTGACTGACCCCCTGGTGTCTTTCGTCCCTCTTCTTTAATAAACTTCAGGGCACGAAAATCCAAATCTAAAACAAAATGGCTTCAAGTTAGCTGCCTTCTTGTTTTTCAGTATGGGTAGTTAAATGAGGAATTTTATTATAGTGGATATATTCATCCAAACACAAAGAAAGACAAGCTTAGTAGTGTTCAGTATTTGGTATAAAAAAATCAAAATTGAATAGTCAGTGCAAACAATGAAAAAAAAAAATTATCCAAATCATGTTCCCAAGCGCATGTGTCCTTTTTGACCAAATTTAAACGAGATTGAGGGTGGGAATGGGGTAATACAAATGATGATTAACTATATATTTTTTAACGATATGTGTTTTACTCTATTTGACACAAATGGTAACTGACAAGCACGATTTAAAGAAGGACAAAGCAAAAAAACTCCTCATTACTATATATTCAATGAAGAAACTATTCGTTTTCGTGGCATTAATATATTTCTGTTATTTTGGTATGTCTTTTAGTATTCCCAAGATTTGAAGAAGTTTATGAAAACCGTTGGAACGTTGTTAGTGAGAGATTCAAATATGACAATAGAAAACTCAACTCAGAAAATTGAAACCTTTGTTAACGACGCATATGGTATGGAACTCAAACTTGCAAATGTAAGTACAATTTAAAAAAAATATCATATATTGATTTTGGTGTGTTAAGGGGCCCTATTTGACCTAAAATAACTGAAGTATTATAAAGTCATGTGGGTTTTTCTTTACGCAATTATAATTGAAAGGTATTTGCGAGGTTTAAACTGAAGATTTTTAAAACATTGTGAAAATTCCCCACAATTTAGAGGCCAAAAGATGACAACAAAAACATACACATTGAATATTTTTTTTAAATGAATGTGTTAGGGTTGAATATCAATAGTATACAGTTGCCAAAAAATAACTTAAGTAATTTTCATTAGATAAAAACTGTAATTAATTATTCAATTGGAGCTCTCTCTAAATTTGCAAATACAAAAAAAAAAATGTTAAGATTGTCAAGAATCTCTTTTTTTTTATTTTGCATTTCTTATATTTTTTTTTATGTCCACAATTTCTCTCTTTCTTCTTTGGTTTTCGCTCAAAACACAAAAAAAATCGTTATTTAAAACCAATCACTCCCATAATGAGTCTACTAACAATTTCAGCAAAATTTGACTTAATATATGAAGATCTTGCTTTGCTGATAATTTTTCTCTATCGTTCATAATTTTCAAGATAATACACAAAACCCTCAAAATTGGTAAAAATCGTCATTAAAGAGCAAGAGCTCCATTGAAGAAATTGACTGACGATTTTGGCCATGTTGACTTCTTTGCAGATCTTGTCTTCCAGATCATTTTTGCTATTTAAAGTGTCGATCTATTATAGTTTTTAAGATAATAGGTAAAAACCCTAAAAATTGGTAAAAATGTTCATTTAAGAGCAATTACTCCAATAAAGAGTCGTTTTGATATCTATTTTAGCTAACTGCTTTCACCTATCCCACATATGATCCTCATGCTGATGAAAAAAGAATTTCTTTACGAGACTTTACTGCACAAACTGGAAACGTCGTAAGTTAGAATTATTATACAGAGTGTGGCCATAAGTATCCGATACTTGGGATATTTCATTATATATTGTAAATAAAACTATGTTTTTTTTCAAAACATTATTTTGGGGTAATTTCTGGTTTGATTTGAAGCAAATTTGGAACCAATAGAAGCAGAATTGTCACAGGATTTGTTTGTTTATTTGGTTGTATTATTGTTGTGGAGTATTTTCATTTTCTCATGAGATAAACACAAGTATTATTTTCTGTTCAGAAATAAAAACAATTGAAGTCAAAACTATGACCATACAGTAACTATTCTTTAGGCAATTCTGCGTCTTTCAACACCTGATTTGTAAAAATCCAACAAAAAATGCCTTCAAAATTAATTAAAAAAATTTTCATATAGAATATATATATAAAAAAAAATGTAGGTAACGAATACTTTTGGCCATATACTGTAGCAATTTTTATAAGCATTCATGAGTAATTTGTGATAGTAAATATTTATGAACACATTTCTAGAATTATTTAATTTGCAAAAATTGATGTTAAATATACATAAGATCTAGTAGAAGATTCAAATATTCCACATTCTCAAATATCTTAATAAACAATTTCAATTGTGTAACAGGGTTGATTACTTTGCCCACAGTATCTTTTTGCAGTCATTTTGATTTTTCATGTTGAGATTAATTGCAACCCTAAACCGTCATTATCACAATCATCAGAAAAATATTTTTATAAAATTCTTTCTACATGTCAAAGAAAAGAGTATATATTCCCATATGATACCAAAAGATTTTCACAGTCATAAAGTGAAAGCAAAATCAGAATAAATACATTATTGATTTCAACTTTAAAAGACGAGTATTCCCGGAATCCGAACTAATACATTGTTTATTAATATCATCATGCTCTCAAGCCCGAAAATGCTCCGAAAGGTCTTTACACACTACCTTGTGATACAATGTCGGTATTTTGTACATTAAACTAATTAAAGGATAGTACAATATATATAATTTTTTAAACACCAAGGCACAGCTCGTAAATTCCCCTGTCGGAGTGAATATAACGCATAAGGACACTTAAAATGTTCTTAAAAATATTTTATTTGACCTACAGGTTATATGCTTTTGGTTGTCATTCTATAGGTCTGTTTACAGAAGTTGGGGTTTAGTTTTTTCAACCCAAGTTACTTAGTTACATTCTTGCTTTAATGATATCAGAACCCAGTGATTTAAAAATCTATTCTGCTTGTAGATTGACTTCACTTCCCTGTTAACCAAAATGTTTAGAGAAGCTGGTGTAAACGCTAATACAAAGGTTATCATCATGGAGGATGATTGGTTAAGACAGATGGTCGACATGGTGAAAAATTTAGGGCCTGATAAAAATCGGTGCATACTTAGCTTTATATATCTTTTTGTAAATAAATAAAAACTTGTATTTTTCTCTCGTCAATTTGATTATCTCTAGATGTTTTAATCGAGATTTTGTTACTTCTGATATTAATTTTTAACGAAAAAGAAATTTGTTTGTGATTAAGTCTTTCTTCGTGTTACATATTGATAAATGTACAATATTTGATGTAACCAGTTACTAGTATATAGAATACTCCTATTATGTGCTGTCTTGCGTTTTAGTAATGTGTATAAATTAATCGCAAATTCTCTGAATTTGTTCTTCAATAGAATATATTTTTTTGAAATTTAGTGTTAACGTGGTTTGTTACAGGACAAGACAGCTGAAAGTGATCGTGTCTTTATATACATTTTTCACATTATCTATTTATTACCCTATTAATATCTTAAAGAATTATCAATCAATCAATCATACTATTTTTGTATAGCTTTGAATTTGTGAAAATTGTGTATATCTTTATTTTTAACTTTTTAAAAGGGTATATTGTTCTTATTTCGGACATGTATGGACTTCACAGATACACTGCTCGGTTATATATTGGCATTACTCTTATATCGAAATCATTAATTTATTATATTTGTATATGTCAATATAATATGTATATTCACTTTAGAAAATCATTTTAAAACAACAGCTTTCAAAGGACGATAATTATTTTTTTTTTTACATTAAAGGATGCTGAACAACTACTTTACATGGAGGATGGCATATCGCTATGTTCAACAGTTGTCTTGGGAGTATGTTCATGCTAACCGTGAATTTTACGTAGATAGATATGGCATTCCACAATTCCTTGGCACGTGGTATTATTGTTTTTACAACATGGATACAAATATGGGAGATGCTCTTAGTTCACTTTATGTTAAGGATCATTTTGCTGATAGAAACAAACAAAAGGTCAGCATTGTTACAGTCAATAAAATTAATACATTGCACGATGTATTTCTAATTTCAAAGAATGGGGCTAGACTGGACTTGTAGGTTGTGTAACAAGAGCCGGACTGAATAGCCTCTTGTTACTGAATCTGTGTGATGCACCTGATCACACAACTAACGAATGCTCTGAATAGCAATGACAACTCTGGGTCTGAAACTCTGGTGAAAACTAACTACTGAGACTCTGGAACTAGCGATGAATAAATCAATAATTCAGCATGGAATACTAATACTTTTATTACAGATGGACTGTATTCAGTGTAAAGTCCTGAGTCCAAATCTTCCTGGTTATATTCGCCACTACTCCACCTAAACTCGGTCTCCGAGTTTGCCGAATTGAAACAATTCCACTCGGTTATCTTCGTTGACAACCTCCTCGTCGTGGGTGTTGATGCGAGTTGTTGGGATAGTTTGAACGTAAACTTTAATTTGATTCTCGGCGACTGAAAGTTCATGAAGTAAATCTTGACATTCACGTATATCGTCGGAATGTTGTGCTTTTAGTCGCTGAATTTCGTCTTTAAGATTTTTGATTAAATGACAGTCTTGCATCTCAGCATTTTTCAAATCCATTGTTAAGCGGTATCTGGTGTTGGTTAAACTTAGGTTTTCCTCTTTCAAACGCACTATTTCTGTTTCAAAATTTTGAGTTCTACTTGCATGCTCAGCCAACTCCCACTCGATCTTTTGGATTAGCCGAACATGTTGTAAACATTCCAAATTTAATGTATCCAAATTGTTCTTTAAAATAACATTTTCTTTCTTTACGGTATTCAATTTTGATTTTTCACCTTTGAGTACAGCGATTTCTTTGAGGGAATTTCGGTGAGACGCTTTTAACTTGTTTATGTGCAGTTTCGCGGATTCGTCCTGTATGGAGCACGTAAAAGCAGAGAGTTCCTTGTCCTCAAGTCCTTGAAACGGAAATTGAGACATTTGTTTCTTCTCCATAAACGTTCTCATTCGGTCGCTGTCTCTTTGAATTTTAGATTTCGACTTCTTTTTTGGTTTTGGTTTTCACATGACTTAGCGTGAAAACTACACATACGGGCAAAATGTCCATGATGTCTGCATTTGTAACAATAAGCGTTAATTGCATAACACCGATGGTAGGTGAAAACGTTCAATGTCTTACCACAATATTTGCACAGAAAGTCCAAACACGTATCTGCTTTTCTCATCGGAAACGGATGTCCATTTCTGCAAGGCTGGTAATTCCAAGGTCCTTCCATTCTGTTGCTTCTGAAGGTATTCATTATGCTAGTTTGGGGAACGTAAAATGTGCATTCTCAAAATGTTCGTAATTATGACAGTATGTATCACACTTACCATCACTTCTGGGTTGGTTCTGTGGTGTAGGATTGTCCTTTATAGCACTGGTAATTTCGACTGGTTCTGGTTTCGATACTATCTGCATGGTTATGTCTGCTAGCAAAGCAGCATCTATGGCCTCACTAACGGAAAAGTTTTGTTTAAGACCGGTTGCGGTGACAAACGGAACAATAAACTCTGGTCTAAGTCCACGAAGAATAAATTGTTCCATCATTACTGTTTGACCAGCTAGAAAACACAGTCTCTCGATTCTGGATATAAACTGCGAAACAGTTTCGTTTTGTTTTGTTTTAAATCGGCTGCATCTTTCCACAATCCCACTTTTCTATACTTTTCTTCCAAAACGCTCCTTGAATTTACGGAATAGTTTATCTTTGCTGTTTCTGTCTTCGGTGTCGAGAAGCATATACCACGCTAAAGCGTAGTTGTCTATAATACATGTAAATGCTCTTGTGGCTTGCACATCATCCCACTTTGAAAATTCACACATGAGTTCGTAACGTTGTATCCACATGTCTGCATTTTCGGTTTCGAATGCATTAAAATGTTCCAATTTCGGTAATTCCATTTTTAAATTTTCGTATACTGGGACTAGTTCATAAGTAAAACACTCGCTTGGCTGCAAAGGTTACGGTAATCGAGGGATCCTCCCCAATTATAACCCGTGAATTTCCGGTCTAACTCCGTGAATTTCGGCACGGGTTACATTAAGTCTGTAGATCTATAATCGACTCTGTGGCTGCTTTAAACGCAAGACCGTATACAATATATACAAATTTATTCACAAGTGTACAGCTTGAGAGCTAGGGGAAGACTGCCCAAGCAACAGTTTACAAAACATAAATTAAGTCAAAGATAAGGGTATTAAAACATTATAAAAGGTTCTCATAAAATATAAATTATTGTCTAATCTTATGTAATAATAATCGGATTACTGTCCTCCGGCTGAACTTAGTAAAATAGCGATAATTGCTTCTTTTGTAGCTCGAGTGTTAGATACATGTATTATCTTTCGCACTTTTGACAGCCATCGGATTAAGTTGTAAAATAGTAAATCTATAATCTCTTTGGGTATTTGAAATAAAGAACATTATATTTAAGAATAAAGAAACATTTTAAAACAAGAAATGTTCAATTTAAAATAAAACGAGAGTTCATAGAAATATCCAATCTAAAACGAGAGTTCATATAAATATTCAATCTAAAACGAGAGTTCATATAAAGCACTTTTCGAATTATGGTAAAGTCCCCAATGTCACTTTTCTTCCGGTTATATTAACAACACATGCAGACAACTGACATTGTTCATACAATCATATTCTAGCAAATAAAACAATTAAATCAGTATATTTTCTATTTCCAGTTTAATGTGAAGAAAATCTAGTTTAAGGAAAATGTTACAAAATTCTGTGACATGGTGAAATTATTTTTAGTCTACATTAGGGGACCACCATTTGATTTTCTGGGGGGTGGGAGGGATTTTGAAGATAATAATCGTAGCTGGTAAAAACTGAAATTGAATAATCTTTCTCAAGAGAGGATGCAAATTAATAGTCTGCAACACAAAATGCAGAATATAATTGTGTACAAACGTGACAAAATATAAACATGCATAGCAACAAATGAAAATAAATATGCAATCAGCAAAAAATCCTCCTGCACTTCTCAGAATATAAGGTTGTCCACTTAAGGTTTATTTCCATTTCTTAAGGAGAACATCATTGTGTAATGGTTTTATTAATATGTTAAAGAAGTCCAGTTCTTTGAATATTTTGACCTCATTTTTAAATGAATGTATCATTGGTTCAGCTGCATCTCTGTTCTTTCCTGTAGGTTCACGAAATATTGGACTACGTTAAAAAGGCATTGTCAGACGGTATTGTGCAGAATGTGTTTATGGATCGTGCTACTAAAGACTTGGCAAAAGAGAAGGTATTCTATGATTTTTCGTTCACCTCGGAAATGTCATGTGGTACTATTGGATACCTTGATATGCATGTATACCTATGTCTGAAGCTATAGATCAAAGATACTAATTGACATACAACCATATAACTGTGCAGAGTATTCAAGAAAAATGATTTATGTCACTTAGCCCGTAGTTTATGGTTGCTCTCCATTCTGTTTTATTAATTCAATTTCCAAGTTCTGTTATCATATTAAGGTTACCCATGTTATTCTGAACTGTTATCATATTAAGGTTACCCATGTTATTCTGAACTGTTATCATATTAAGGTTACCCATGTTATTCTGAACTGTGTTTCTTGCCTCGTCTCCCTTTTTCCAATATTGCACTTGAATTTCTATCAAATGTACGTTTGAACATAATTTATATACATGTAAATACATGAGACGACATGGTGACTTGGTATAGAAATATCTCTTGTTCATCTTCCGATTGGCATTCAAACCCTTGTAAAAGTGGAACGTCAGTTTTTCTGTGCGGGATGTATAAATTCGCAGCCACGTCTTGTCAGAATGGGGACGCTAACGTGTTGAGAGAGTGCCACGCTCTTTGATGTTGAGAACCTTTGCAACAACACTTTGAGGGTCCGTAGGTGGCCTGTTACAAGGATAAATTTCTGTCCATATCCAATAACCCTCATTTTCAGTGCCATTACAAAATTAACATGCATAAATACGAAGTCCATTGTATATTGATAGTACTCTCAAATCGTACTTTCTTGTTTATTTGACCTGTTGATACTAATTGTAATGCCCTTTTTTGTTATTTCATGTTATTCAGGGTTATATCTGGTCTATATACCAGCTTTGATAAGTGTTTGGTACTAATATAAATTTCCACTTCGTACTATGAACATCAAAATTATTTATTTTGTTAAAATATTTCCTTTCTCTTTTGTAACTGTACACGTATACCTAACAACAAAATTATTTTCATTTACCTGTGTTTAAAGTTATTGCAAATGGCTGATATTTTTGTTCGAGCATATTGTTTTTCTTAAATTGTTTAACATTTCATACCGATATAACATGTTACTTTTATTATTCTTCCATTAGTTTATTTATTTTGAATTTACATTGTATCATAGGTCAAATTTATTTGTTCAGTGTATGTTCAATGGTGTTAATATGTCCTTTGATTGAGTTAAGCTATTTCAGTTGATATTTTATAGTGTGTCTTTCTATGTTGTGATGTTACACTATTGTTTCAGAAAAAGGGTGAAGGTTTGGTACCATTAAAACGTTTAAACCCGCTGCATTTGTTTGCACCTGTTCTAAGTCAGGAATCTGATGTTCAGTAGTTGTCGTTTGTTGATGTGGTTCATAAGTGTTTCTCGTTTCTCGTTTTTATATAGATTAGACCGTTGGTTTTCCCGTTTGAATGGTTTTACACTAGTAATTTTTGGGGCCCTTTATAGCTTACTGTTCGGTGTGAGCCTAGGCTCCGTGTTGAAGACCGTACTTTGACCTATTATGGTTTACTTTTATAAATTTTGACTTGGATGGAGAGTTGTCTCATTGGCACTCATACCACATCTTCTTATATCTATTATTTGTTTTAGCAATTAAGCAATTTATCCGAAGATAAAATAAAAAAGAACAATTGGATAATTCGACAAAAATTTTTCCGTAAAGTTAATTTTATGAGATTTGGTATTTTGTAGCATGTCAATTTTGTATTGATTATTTTATAACAGATAATGACATCTTTGGACAAAATGGGCTACCCTGATTTTATGATGAATGATGACCAGCTTACTTCTATATACCAGTCAGTGAGTAGTCGTTTAATTATTCAACATGTTAGTCGATCAATAAATTGTACATTCGGACATATTCAGTAAATTTCGGACGTATTCAGTAAACTTCGGAGAAAGTACTCTCATAGCTGATTACATAATTTGCCAGAGCAAATTTTCGATATGTACCATCATTTTTTAAAGAACTGAATGCCTCTATTTGATTTTTCATTGGAGTATAAAACGTTCGCCGAAGTAAAGGCTTTTACAACGCTACATAACTGTGTAGAAGCATTGGGTTCTTATTAAAATGTCTTAATACTAAAGCAAGTTTTTTTTTTCTTTTTAAAATATTCCTACAAATTGTTGTAGTGTCGTCACGGAGAGACTTCGTGAAAAAAAAAAACTCACCAAAGATACCAGGCTTATAGTTGTGTACGCCAGATACGCGTTTTATCAGTGACGCTTGAATTAAAATAGTTTTAAAAAATCAAGAAAGAATTTGAAGAGCATTTCGGATCCAAAATTCCGAAAGGTTATGTCAACTACAGTTAAAAGGAAGTTATTGTTGTTGCGATTTATTGGAAATGAATATCACCGTATGATTGTTCAACTTTTCTTCAAATCAAAATATTAAATTACTTTGGAAACATCTATCTGCTGTAATATAGGGGGAACGGCAATTATATTATTGTTGAAATCTACTCTGATTAATTGTTAGATGTATAAAAATAATGAGATGTATTACTTTGTATGTGTGTCAGTGAGATTAAAGGACAAAGATTTTATTAATCAAGGTCACCGTAGGCCTTCAACAAGAAGCAAAACCCACAAAAAAACAATAAAAAAAAAAAAAAAACAAAAAAAGCAAGCAAGTAAGCAAGCAACCATACAATAAACAAAATCAATAACAGAAAAGAAAAAACAACACAAAACAAATGGAAAGGTATCTTATCTAAAATGTACACCCTTGTACTTATGGATGCACAAGCAGACAACACCCTTGTACTTACGGATGCACAAGCAGACAACACCCTTGTACTTACGGATGCACAAGCAGACAACACCTTTGTACTTACGGATGCACAAGACCCTTGTACTTACGGATGCACAAGACCCTTGTACTTACGGATGCACAAGACCCTTGTACTTACGGATGCACAAGCAGACAACACCCTTGTACTTACGGATGCACAAGACCCTTGTACTTACGGATGCACAAGCAGACAACACCCTTGTACTTACGGATGCACAAGCAGACAACACCCTTGTACTTACGGATGCACAAGCAGACAACACCCTTGTACTTACGGATGCACAAGACCCTTGTACTTACGGATGCACAAGCAGACAACACCCTTACTTAAAAAAAACGACGAAAAGATATCAGTCCACACAATACTACAGATGTAGCAACACAAACCCCACTGAAAAAAGGGGGATTAACTAAGCTGCTACCAAAGGGTAAACAGCTCATGTGCCACCTGTTGATCTTCGCAAGTATACATTCGATGATAAGTGACATTTAGTGCTGTCTCAGTCGTGGAAAATGAGACGGGGCTATGTCAACGATAAGTGGAAAATATACAGAAGTTCCGATTTGTGACATAATATGCAAAAATGGTTAACAAAAATAAAATGGCGTCTTTCCTATTACCCATATATCAGACAGTAATTTCGGTATCATACATTAAGTACGTTGTTTAATGGCATGTTTGAATTCCTAATAGCTTATGTACGAAATCTGAACAGTTGTCGCAGAAAATTAACATCAGAACTTATATTTGTCTCAATCAAAATATTTCACTTTTACAGTTAAAAGTTAGCAGAACTGATTATTTTGAAAATGAACTGAGCCTTAACAAATTCAAACTAAAAGACTGGAACAACAGATTACGTGTCGGAGAAGACAGATCAAGATGGGTTTTACATACTTACGACACTTATATGGAATACTATGGACCTTGGCATGAGCTAATTGTGCCAGCTGGTTTGCTGCAATTTCCTGTCTATGATTATTCACTTCCACATTACATAAACTTTGGTTCTATGGGAAGTTTGTTGGGGCATTATCTTGTACATGCAATAGACCGATATGGTATGTACAAACTTAGAATGTAAAAATAAGAGATATACATGTAAAACAGAGGTTTTCTTCAGACACAATCAATCAATCAATACATAAGTTCTGAACGGTTATATACAGTCTAGTTCAAAAATCTTGAAATATTTTTTTTATGACACTGTTAAATAGAATTATTTGCAAATGTTAAAGGATTCTCTATACTAATACATTTCACTTTTCTAAATTCTAAATTCTATTTTTAGGTTCCGTTTACGATAAGAATGGAGACTACAATGTGCAAGGATGGTGGTCAAATAAAACCAAACTGTCATATAATACTACCACAAATTGTTTTATTGATTATTTCAATAATAAAACTATGGGACCCTTTGCTGTACCTGGCCAATTTTCTCTACAAACGGTATGTTTTCTGTTTCAGAAGGGTATCCGAAATGTAAATCATATTGTTGGTTTTGAATAATAGTTTTGATAATAATGCAGAACTGCTTCAATCCATTCACTTTATTTAGCTATGCACCATAAACAAACTGCTTCAATCCATTCACTTTATCTAGCTATGCACCATAAACATTCACTTTATCTAGCTATGAACCATAAACATTCACTTTATCTAGCTATGCACCATAAACATTCACTTTATCTAGCTATGCACCATAAACATTCACTTTACCTAGCTATGCACCATAAACATTCACTTTACCTAGCTATGCACCATAAACATTCACTTTACCTAGCTATGCACCATAAACATTCACTTTACCTAGCTATGCACCATAAACATTCACTTTATCTAGCTATGCACCATAAACATTCACTTTACCTAGCTATGCACCATAAACATTCACTTTATCTAGCTATGCACCATAAACATTCACTTTACCTAGCTATGCACCATAAACATTCACTTTACCTAGCTATGCACCATAAACATTCACTTTACCTAGCTATGCACCATAAACAAAAATTAAAAAAACTAAGGTTCCAACTCCCTCATGCAATGTTTTTTATTTTTTATTTGTTTTTCAGTAGTCACCAATTTATAATATCCCTACAATCAACACCTGACTATGGTTTTAGGGGTAAACATTGAATAATATGTACAAGACTATCTATTTTGTTTATGAAATCAGTAATATATATTATATAATTAGTTATCAAAGGTACCAGGATTATAATTTAATACGCCAGACGCGCGTTTCGTCTACATAAGACTCGTCAGTGACGCTCAGATCAAAATAGTTATAAAGCCAAACATTTACAAAGTTGAAGAGCATTGAGGACCAAAAATTCCAAAACAATTGTGTCAAATACGGCTAAGGTAATCTATTGCTGGGATAAGAAAATCCTTAGTTTTCCGAAATATTCAAAGTTTTGTAACAGGAAATTCATAAAATGACCATATAATTGATATTGATGTCAGCACCGAAGTGCTGACTACTGGGCTGGTGATACCCTCGGGGACGGAAACGTCCACCAGCAGTGGCATCGACCCAGTGGTGTAAATAGTTATCAGAGGTACCAGGATTATAATTATAAGAATATAGTTACCGGGAAAAAAAGGCTATTCACACTCACACTTTCTCTCACTACTAACACACAGTCACTGTAATCTTACCATTAGAACTCTTGCATGTCTTTACATAAGGTAAAATACAAATATCAACTGCTCGCTACAGTATAATTCAAATATCAACTGCTCGCTACAGTATAATTCAAAGTATAAATCAAAAGTTGACTCAGATTGATTTTGGTTATTCTTTTGGGTCCCTTTTGATGATTAAGCTCTTCGCATTTTTAGGTAGTTATTCATCTTTGGCTTTCATATGTTGGGTATGAGCGTTCCTGTAGGTAAATCATCACAAGAGCATCGGACGAAATAGATTTATAAAGTATTATTATTATTTTTTTAAATAAGATATTTAGGTTTCTCAGATTTAAGGATTATATTTGTGGTATGCAATTGCAAAACTGTTGATGTAAACATGAGATGTATTTTTTATCAGATTTTATTTTTGGAATTTCTATTGAAAAACATGGACGTAACCATTAATATTTGTTTAAAACAATTGTGAAAACAAATATCCTGTAGTTTACATTTGAAGTGCAAAAAACTTAATATCATAATTGAGGTATGCTTGAGGCTAAAAGAGGCTAATATTGTAATTCAACTTTGCCCGAAGGAGTTTGAACTTTATTTTTTAACCATTTTTAGGACAGCAATCTCAATAAAACAGAAAAAAACAAGGCTTAAACGTCATCATATTTTTTTGACAATTAAAAAATGTCTATATTGTCAAGCTCCCAAAACCGACACAGAAAAATGTTGACAAATTAGCCTAACGAGCGAGTCTCATTAATGTAGTAATGCATACATAATCAAATTGCAATAGAACCAGTATAACATTTGAACAAGAAGATAACATATAAACTCTCTGCTATTGGTATTTTTTTCCTCTAAGGTTCCCGTTAATGGACGGAGATATGCTCGTGATGGAATGGCAATCGCAAGTGGAGTCAAGCTAGCATTCAGGGTAATTGTCAGATCTTATAAAGGGTTAATAGTATTTGAAGGATTTTTATATTTGGTGAAATCAATTTATTTGTTGTCAATGTCATTTTTTTGATCTCATATAAACGTAAGACATTCATGTTCCAATTCAATCGGCACTACAGAATATTGTTTCAAAATACCTATTGTTAATTTGACCAAAAAAAAAAAAAAAAAATAAACAAAAAAATATTTCTAAATCATCGTACTGATAAATCGTTTTTGATGCAATGTGTTAATTAAAAAAAATACAAAATACATCTTAAGGATGTTCGCTTCTCTTGTTTTTGAATTTTTGTCAGATATTCGGAATCCTCTGGTTTTATCCATGTAGAGCCATTAAAAAAAAAATTGCCCGCAAACCCATACTTTTCTTTTCATAATTTTATTGCATATAGTTTTAAAAGTCATTTTTTGAAAATTTTATAAAATGCTTGTTATTTTTTCATAGTTTTTGAAAGGAAAAAGGTGTCAGTGTTAAATGTATGAAAAATCTAGAGAGAACCATTTCCCGCCAAATTTTCAATGGCTTATATCTTGAAAACAAGCACACGGATCCTTCTTTTTTTTTGCTTTTTAGTTCCTTAATTCATATACTTTCAATTTATAGCAGTCTTTTGAAAAGCTTGTTATTTTGAAACAGAGTATCGAACATCCTTAAATAAATATATCAAACAGTGAACATGCTATAGTTCGTTGTGAAACAAATATAAAAGAGACTACAGGACCGAGGGATATTAATTGGTCAGAAATTGTGTACAGAGTTTTACCATAATTTCATCATTTAGTTGTTTTACACAAGTTTTATCATTTCTATATTGTGAAAAAAGAAGAAGAAAAAACACAGTCAAATTCATTTATTTGAATTTATCTAATTGTGCTTCATACAAATCTCTTTACGTAAAATCTTTATTACATGATTCACATTATTTTTAAATAGAGTAACTAGTATATTTATTAAACACATAAAGCTAAATCTGTAGAGAAAAAGTTTATTATGTTACAATAAGAATTAAAGAAATTTTACGTTTTTAACTACCCCAACACCTGTTACCTCGACCCGTGACTCAAGTTACATAGTTTTGCCAGAGAAAGTAAGCGTACAGCTAAAGATTTTAATTTATTAAAATGATTTGTTATCTGAAGTCAGTAAACAATAAAATCACAATAGCATGGTATCTGATTTATTTTTAATAATTCCTACAGTCTTGATATACATTTTTCTCAAGATGTAATTGAGACATCTTTAAACATTCAACATCAAAAACATTTCGTTTGTTTATCATCTATTTAATGATAATTAATTCATTGAAAGGCTTATCAAAAATGGATGGCTGCTAACAGGATTGAGAAATTAGCTCCAGGATTAGGACTATCGAATGAACAAATGTTCTTCGTGTCGTATGCACAGGTATGTTCTCCTCTTATGTAGTGTAACCGACTCGGTTGTCTCGTGGAAGTATGCTTGAGCCAAAGAGTTGTAGATTATTATTTTTGCCAAATTTCTTGAAGTTGTGGATCTGGACATAATTCACGCGTTTATAATTTCACGGCCGGTTTAGAATTCACCCAAACTATTATTAGAACCTTTAATGTAGACATATTTTTGATTGAGTTAAGCCTTCAATTGATGTTTTATCGTGTGTTTTCTATGTTGTGATGTTATACTATTGTTTCAGAAAAAGGAGAAGGTTTGGTACCATTAAAACGTTTAATCCCGCTGCAAATGTTTGCACCTGTCCTAAGTCAGGAATCTGATGTACAGTAGTTGTCGTTTGTTTATGTAATTTATACGTGTTTCTCGTTTCTCGTTTTTATATAGACTAGACCGTTGGTTTTCCCGTTTGAATGGTTTTACACTAGTAATTTTGGGGCCCTTTATAGCTTGTTGTTCGGTGTGAGCCAAGGCTCCGTGTTGAAGGCCGTACATTGACCTATAATGGTTTACTTTTATAAATTGTTATTTGGATGGAGAGTTGTCTCATTGGCACTCACACCACATCTTCCTATATCTATATTTGACTGTGATACTATACATTGAATCAAAGATAGAAAGACTTTCTGAAAATGGCCCTGGTGGGAAATGAATTCAGAGAAAATTGGCTCTATTCTTTTGTTCACAACTATTTAAGACGAATCGGATCAAATAAGAGCTTGACAAATTGAAAGGACATTTGTCTATTGCTGAGGACTGTATGATGACCAAGAGGCGGATCTATGATTTTTGTAAGGGGGCGTTATTCCGGAAAATTAAATATATACGGTGGGAAATATTTTTTGACAATTTTAAACTAAAAATACATATAAATCGTGAGAAACATGATTTTTTTATGGCGAACGAAAAAGGGGGTGACGTATGCCTCTGCCTCCCCCTTGATTCGCCACTGTGACCGCTGAAACTTTTAGTGATTTGCTTCGACTGGTTGCTGTCTTGTTGACGTATGACCGAATTATCGTTTTATTCATATTCTAGAAAAAGTAAGTACTTAAAATAAATGTTTTACTTTACAGAGTGAATGCTTTAATAGGAATGACAGAAATGCTTATGGCAGAGCTATACGAGGCAGTGTATCTGAAGATATAGCGTACGTATATCCATTGTTTTATCAAACGTATCTTTATGATGTTTCTATAACTAATTAACAAAGGCAACAGTATTAAAATAAGGAGATGTGGTATGATTGCCAATGAGACATCTATGAGGGGCCTGATGGGTTATTTTCGTTCTTCGTGATCGGCGCATTTTCGCTATCGTGATCCGTTTTCTACAGATTTATTTTTTTTATATTTTCGTGATCCGTGATCATGGAAATTTATTTTCTGTGAATCGTGATTGACACAAAATCAACTCGTGAATCGTGATGAGACACCCCCATCAGGCCCTCAACTATCCACCAAAGTTCAAATGAAGTAGTTTACCGATTTTTGAATTCCACCAGTCGATTAGAAGATAAGTCAAAGTCAAAGGACCCTCCACGAACTTCAAAAGTGCGTCGACAAGGTAACAGTCTCTTGCTTTTCATGCTTCAAACGTTATACGAATCTACACTGAGTCGAAATGTCACAATCTGGAATAGACCATAATCGGTTAAATTAGAGATAAGACTACTATTCTGGTATCTTAAGATTTAAAACTGCAAAAACATGTCGCTATTAAATTGAAACACAACAATTTCTTTGAAAGGTTCAAGTAAAATATTATTAGATCAAAGAATGTCATAACACTGTACCACAACATTTACGATTCAAGAGAACAAATTTTTAATTCCCAAAATGGCCATGTTTACCTCCCTTTATTCCTTGAAAAGACAAGTTGTGCAACAAGAAACGTTTTGAAGGGTAGCAGAACCTAGATTCATACAATCTAAAAATACGCAATTCCAGATAAAAAAAACCAGATGCATGTATAACATGAATAAAATGGTATATTTTGATTGTTTGGATTTGTTTCTATGATTATTGATAGTTTATTGCAGCCTTAATGATCTTTTTCATGTTATGATCTTATTAAAAGTTAATATTTTTCGTGATCGTATAAGATATAAGGATATTAAAAAAAAAAAAATAAAACTTGTTCCTTGTTGTGGCACAAGAGGTTCAAAAATCACCATCGTTCTTTAAAATAACGTAACCTTTTGTCTCAATGTTAGATGAATAATTTAACGATTACCGATAGGGTCCCTTCACTTGTTACTTCAATGAAAGGCTAACTATGTTTGGACGTACATTTTTGTTTAATAGCAGTCACTATGCCCTTTAAGTGGCTAAAACGCTTAAATATCATTTGATAAAATCAATTGTTCGCATTAAATAATAATATTGTCTACAAAATATGTGAAAATGACGCATGCACGTTGACACGGATCTAGATATATGCTTCCTTTAATTAATAGTTCAGTGATTTTAAAGAGTTTGTGATTCTTTCGATTTTCTATTCACCACTCAAGTTAAACGTACCAAAATATAATGATGAATTTATACACTTGAATTATTTTGTGTTAGTTAATTGTTAATAGTTCATAAATGGTATCGCATATTAAAATATCTATATATTTCTTGTTAAAAACGCATTTTGTTCATTACAGTACAAACAGTGCAATGTCACATGTTAGAGAGTTTTCACAAGCATTTAGATGTCCAGTTAACTCTCCAATGAATCCTGCCAAGAAATGTAATCTATATTGAAATGATCAATTTCAACGAAAAGACATCATCTAAATGACTGTTTTCACCTTCTTCGTAATGAACCATTTCAAAAGATTGGACAATCTGTATCATTTCTTTTTCATAGTGTTCATATTTATCAAAACATTATATTTCAAACTTAATTATAAAGATCACAATGTTTTTATTAGTAATCTTTGTATTTTGTACTCATTGTTCATCTAAAAAAATGATTTCTAGAATTGATCATTTGTTTATTTCTGAAATGCACATGATTTACCATTAAGTGTCATGTAAGATTGTTTGTGAAATGAGCCACGAAATTTCAAATATAGTAATGTGAGATAAACAAATAATATACAATAAAAATTCAGTGTAAACATCATTACTTGTATTTCCATAGTTGTTTCTGAAGCAATGTACAATTTGTACAATTTGTCGAATTAATTCCATTTGAATACGTTTTGAATGTTTATTTTCAACGTTCTTTATCGGTATATTTATCCTGACGAAATATACATTTTCGTACAAGTATAAACTTCCTATGAAAATATTTTTTAGCGACCAAAATTTAAATTGTGGATGACAGTTTCGAAAATAAACAATTAGGGCATTGCAATTTGTAAATTTGTGATGTGATTGGTTTTACAATGTTCACAATAATCATAAGGATCATAGTTATAAAAGAATAAGAAGATGTGGTATGATTGCCAATGAGACAACTCTCCACAACAGACCAAATGACACATAAATTAACACCTATAGGTCACCGTACGGCCTTCAACAATGATTAAAACCCATACCACATAGTCAGCTATAAAAGGCCCCGAAATGACTAATGTAAAACAATTCAAACGAGAAAACTAGCGCCCTGATTTATGTACAAAATAATGAACGAAAAACAAATATGATATACTGAAACAAACGACAACCACTGAATTACAGGCTCCTGACTTTGGACAGGCACATACAGAATGTTGCGGGGTTAAACTAGTTTGAAGGCGCGCCAACCCTCCCCTCACCTGGGAAAGTAGTGTAAAAGTACAACATAAGAACAAACTATAAAAATCAGTTGAAAAGGGCTTAACTCATCAGATTGATACAAAGCGGAAATGCATCTAACAAAAACAGAGTGGACGTGGCAGGTTACTTATACATCCACACAACAAACAGACACTAAATACAGATCTGAGAGTACTCGCAGTTACTGACAGCTAGTTCAAAGCCAATAACAACTAATCAAAAAAAAAAAAAATCATGCATCTAAGACTAAAATGTATTCTTTCATTGAGGGTCATTGTCATTTGTATAAATTTAAACACACTTTTTATCTTGTTATAAAAATAATATTACATGATCAATATGTAAACAAGATATGTGTTGCAGAATTCTGAATTATTATGAGAGATAATAAATGAAGTTCAGAGCGACATTTCAGAGCTGGTAAATCTAACAGTTTTTAGACTGCGAACATATTTTTTATGAACCAACCTGAAAAGTCTTATCGGGAAGCTATGAAAACAATGTTAACCCAATGTTTCAGTTTCAGACAATTGATGATACAGAAAAAGATAAATCTGCCTTTTATCTTGACCTTTATCCAGGAATTAACAATGCAGGTCAGTTGAGAACTACTCTTTACAACAAATGAGATGATTTCAATTTTCCCGCTAGGACCATTTCTTACCAGCGGCACCTGCATATTGAGTGTATATCTCCCAGTTGATACGATATTCAATGGCTTGCATTTCCTAACATGATTTACTTGATAGAGGTTTTTTGTTAACAAGGAAGCTATTGCATCATGATTTTCAAGTAGTAAAGTTTGAGTCATTGTTTCGAAAGTTTTACGGACGCCATATTGATTTGTGTGACCGTTGTGGAATATCTGTGTTACAGATGACCACTTTCGTAACAACAATCCCATGCTTTTTAACTCGATTATGACATTACACAATGCAACTCATCTCCGGATTTCCTTGGTTTGTTGGTGAATCTCAAGTTTTCTGTATAAGGTTTTGTTTAAATTATTATTCTATGTTTATTGGTAGTTTTTCTTTTAAAACCGTTTATCGTAGGGTCGTAGACGTTCGTATCTTTACTGGTTTCATTTTTACATCCCATCCACATGTCGAAATTTCGTAATTCGGCCAGATTCTCAATTATCATACATCATATATCAACTAAAGTTAAGTTCAATATACAATCATCATATATAGCTCAGTACATATCAGTCTGGAATATTTCTCCCTATTTCAACATTATCATACTGTTTATAAAGTTAAGTTTTCGTAAACTGTTCTTTCTTAGTATGTACTATTGCTTTGATGACCATTTGTTTACCCTTCGCTATATGAAGCGGTGGTTGGGGTGTTCGTGCGTCAGTTTTTTTTTATACGTCTATTTGCCATTTTTTATCCGCTACTGTTCGTGTACTGTGTGTGACAGTTTTTTGTGAAACTTTCACGAACCTGTCTTACTCATCTTTTTCTCATTTTTTCATCCGAATGATTTTTGGGGCTCACTTCTGCACGAAAGTGACACATTTATATTTGGTTTTCCTCCTAGACCACTAAGCAAAATTGAATAAAGCCTTTCAGAATTTTCACCATATTATGTCATTGTGCACTTCTTTTTTTTACGAATTATTTTCCAGATCATGGAAAATCACGAAAATCACAAGAAACCAAGGTGAACATAGTTTCACTAGAAGAATGAGTGGCTTTTGCTCCACTAATGACACCTTTTGTCTAACTAATATCAAGTAAGAATCCAGAGGTATGTCATATTCGGTTATGTCGTATCCGAAGAAAATTGTGGCTATGACAAGTGGAACACAAACAAGAGTAAAACCAAAACTTTCTAAAAGATGATTTCACATTACCATTAAGAACCGTTGATTAAAAAGATTCTTTGAAAGCTGTTTCGTTATCAAGGAAATAATTTTCAAAAAAGAAAGACCTTTAATATCGTATCAACAGGGATATAAACTCCATATACGGGTGATATTGGAATATTGCTTAAAAAAATGGGAAATTAACAATGAGAAAATAAATTGATATAATGGTTAGATCTCAACCAACACTAAGCGTAAATGCAATCTACTATATGAAGCAGATAACACTATGTCCGTATCTTTCATTTGAAGCTTAATGGGATAAATGCAGTCAACATAGTCACTAAACTTTGATTTTTTTCAATGACAGTATAACATTTTTATAGCAGTACGTGAGGTTAAGTGATAAAACTCGCTTTTTCTCGCTCTTCTTCAAGAAGCTCCTGTATAAAGTAAGAAACAAATCGGTGAAAACATAAATGGTTCATATAGGAATCACGACTCTGTTGAAACAATGGCAATCAGTTATTAATAAAAGAATATATCTTAAGTATCTTGACGACGTCTGTTTCATAGAACTTTTTTTTTAACAAAAATATGGTTGCCTAATGATATACACATCATCACAAAAACTACTTTGGTCCGTGGATGTTGTCTAAACCAATAACTATCTCGAATTAAGGTCAACATAAATATAATATTCAAATCCGTATTTGCTGGTGTTAAACATTATCATAGCACACTTTCATTATTTCACAATGACATAATCAATGATTCGACGTTCCAAAACTGAATATATTTATATTTATTACATTTTCCATTCAATGTTAATGATAGTCACATTACTGACACTTCATGCAAAGGTCACAATCTTTCTTTTAAATACAGGCTTATTTTGAAGTAGACTTCACATTTGACAATGCACGGCAGCATGCATCAAGGTAATGAATACATACGTATATGCAGGAAGTATCCCTGTGAGCCAGAAATATGTTATCTTTTGACAGAGACTTCTGATATTTGGCGTGTTGATATATCAGCATAAGACAATATGTTACATAATATCATGTCTTACAATTAAACATGAATTTGAACACATGAATTTCAACTTAATTCATTTCGGCAAATAAGCATCTCTAGAGACATCGAATTACAATCTGAATTATTTTTTTCTATTTAGTATATAAGTCTAATTAGAAATCGAATCAACCATAGCTCAACGTTTGGAAGATTCGATTCTCATCAGATTGAAGTCTGGTCCACGTCCATGCAGAATTTACCAAATTTGTGTTTTCGAAATCATAATGTATATTTTCGCAGAGAGCCAACCTTATATGATTGATTTTTGGAAAACTGGAATCGGTAGCTTCAAAAATTATACTTCCTTATCAACATATTATAATTCCAACATGAATGGAATATAGAAATCAAGGTAAACGAAAAGAGAAAATCATCATTGGAAAGCACCGTAAGTTAAATTGTGTGTGATAGTGCATCCATAGATATAAGAAGATGTGGTATGAGTGCCAATGAGACAACTCTCCATCCAAGTCAAAATTTATAAATGTAAACCATTATAGGTCAAAGTACGGTCTTCAACACGGAGCCTAGGCTCACACCGAACAGTAAGCTATAAAGGGCCCCAAAATTACTAGTGTAAAACCATTCAAACGGGAAAACCAACGGTCTAATCTGTATAAAAACGAGAAACGAGAAACACTTATGAACCCCATCAACAAACGACAACTACTGAACATCAGATTCCTGACTTAGGACAGGTGCAAACAAATGCAGCGGGTTTAAACGTTTTAATGGTACCAAACCTTCACCCTTTTTCTGAAACAATAGTGTAACATCACAACATAGAAAGACACACTATAAAATATCAACTGAAATATCTTAACTCAATCAAAGGACATATTAACACCATTGAACATACACTGAACAAATAAATTTGACCTATGATACAATGCAAATTCAAAATAAATAAACTAAGGAAGAATAATAAAAGTAACATGTTATATCGGTATGAAATGTTAAACAATTTAAGAAAAACAATATGCTCGAACAAAATATCAGCCATTTGCAATAACTTTAAACACAGGTAAATAGAATAATTTTGTTGTTAGGTATACGTATACAGTTACAATAGAGAAAGGAAATATTTTAACAAAATAAATAATTTTGATGTTGATAGTACGAAGTGGAAATTTATATATGAAAGATAGAATTAAAATTAGGGACATGTATGCTGAATAATTTTTAAAAATCCTTCAATTTATTAAAATTTTAAATGTGTTTTTGGTGTTCAGTTGGCAACTTTAACTTTGAACATTGTTCAAAGTTTCGTGTCTTCAAATGTATTTTCTGTGTTTACATTTTTATCGGTAGCTTTAGTGGAATTGATTAAATAAACTGCATCTGCCAAATCGTAAAGCATATTCTCTTTTGGAAAGATTTCAAAAAAGTCAGCTGCTCTTAGGGTCTCCAAGATTTTTGAAGAACATTTGACAATGTATATCTCTATATCAACTGCTTTATACTCCTTCAGAATCTGAGTAAGTACGTTTATTCCAGAAAAGTCTACGTTACTTATCATTTGAAAGTCAAGAATGATGTGACGGACATTTTCTCCAAGTATATGTCCTTTTTCAGTTATTTCTTTATTTTCTACTTTTACAATTTCATCTTTTTCATTTGATTTCTTAAGCTTAATGGCGTCTGCAACTTGACTGTATAATATTTTTCTAAAATTGTCTGCATTCGCAAAATGTAGTGGTGCTTGATACTGGAAGATTTTGATCGAACTGATTTCGATGACATGAACACGGTTTTTCGAATCTACAAATATGTCCTCTCGGTCAGAGTAGCCAATAATTTTGCCGGATGCCATCTGATTTTGAATCACAATGGATAATATTGAAAAGCCTATGCCAGCCATTAGTCCATAGTCCAAATCCACTAGTACCGATACAGAACAAGTAATAAGCCAAATTATACAATCAAATTTGTTTATTCGCCAAAGCCTTGGTATATCTCCAAATTGCATCAATAGGTTCTTCATAGCCACAATTATCATAGCTGCCAAGATTGCCACAGGCAGTGATTCGAAAAGAGTTCCTATCCACAAAATAATCAGCAGTATTATAATTCCAGTTGGTATGGCATTCAATGTTGATTTCGCGCCCATATTGCTAAGAACCATTGTCCTAGGTGGCGCTGTTGCTTGGGGAAAACAAGAGAAAAACGATGACCCTATGTTACTAATGCCATACGCTATTAATTCCTGGTTATCATCTATTGTTATTCCATGCTTCTTGGCGGTCAGTTTCGCTAATGATATTGTCATTGCTAGAGATAATATTGCCATTACAACACAATCCATTATCATTGTAGATGCAGTGTGTAAGGACGGAACTTTGGGCATAGGAAATCCAGTAGGAATAGCTCCTACAATTTTTACATCGAATTTTTCACTGAATTTCCCGAAATATGAAACGATAGTCCCTATTACGACAACGATAAAATCAATAGGAATCGGTATTTTTATGCGATCTTTATATCTTTCGTTAATCAGAATTTTTACAGTGAGTAATAATATCATTGTTATTATCGCAATCACAAGTTCTGAAATAATGGTTAATTTTATTTTTGAGAAAAGCTCAATGTACATTTTAACTAGCTTTCCTGCACCAGAATGTGGCGACACGGAGATTCCAAGCATTTTAGGAACCTGGCTAGAAGCAATATGAATCGCTGCTGCCGTTGTAAAACCTCCTATAAAACTAACGGACATATATCTTGTCAGAAGTCCAAGACGACAAATACCAAGTCCAGCTAAAATTAATCCTGTAAGTAAGGACGTTGTCATAGCGGCTCCAATTTTGATGTCCTCCAAGTCGTTTTGTAAATAACGAGAAGAATTATTTCTCGCAGACTCATCTGAATAATTCATTGTCGAAATTATATGCAGTTTGTTGCTGTCCAAATAGCGATCAGCCTCGCGTTGGGCAACAGTCTGTGTCAAAAGAGCCATGACGGCATTAGATCCGAAAGAAACATGTGGAGACGTCCCAAACAGCATATAAATCAAAACAGGAAAGAAAGTAGTGTATAATCCATTAATTGGTTGGAGTCCCGCCAAAATTCCAAACCCTAGTCCTTGAGGAAGGTGTAAGAATGATGCTGTAAGACCGCTCAGGAAATCACCTAGGATGTTTTGGGTTTTGTATTTTCTAATAAATTTGATTACAGGTAGCAATGTTGTCAACACTTTCCAAACGCGTGCTCTAGAGCAAAAGCAGTTGTCCATGATCTTTCCGATTTTTGAACGTCTTTTAACAGGTACCTTATAATATACGCTATCAAGTGTTTCAGATGAGTACCATCTTCTTTGAATAGATATCAAGTCTCGGGATTTTAGTTTTTCTTCCATTGTTAAAGTTATCTGTAAAATAATTGGTAAGCATATATCGTATGTAGACGAAACGCGCGTCTTGCGTAACAAATTATTATCTGGTATCTTTTATGAGTTTTCACAACCACTGTGTAGATGTCACTTTGGTGGACAATAAATCAATTTTATTGCACTTTTACTGTTAACAATTTACGATGATAAATTATTAGCCTATGCTTAAGGATAAAGATTAAAATCAGCATTTCCGAAAATCATTCATTCTGATCAAAAAGTTACATAAAAACAGATACATAGGATTTAATATTAGACAAATTCAAGAAATTATTGATTACTCTGAAAAATTTCAAGTAGATGGTGCAATTTTATTTTTAGACTTTACTAAGGCTTTCGACTCACTTGAGTGGTGTTTTATGTTTGAATCTCTAAAAAAAAGTTTGGTTTTAAAAAAGAATTCAATAAATGGGTTGAAACTATATACACAGATATAAAAGGGTGTATTTTAAAAAAACGGATGGGTGTCCGCCCCTTTCAATACATTTAGTAGGATTAGACAAGGGTGTACGTTATCCCATTTAAATTAAGGGAAAATATGCAACTTAAAGGATTTGAAATCAAATTTGATTGAAAGATCTAGCTCGCTAAAATTATGTAAATTAGCAGATGATACGCAACTGTTTTTAAAGACACGCAAAGATATAAGTTTAGCCTTTAATATTAAGGAAACTTTTGGAATCCTTTCTGGACTTAAATTGAATAGAAATAATACAGAAGGTCTGTGGCTTGGGAAACTTAAACATTGAAAAGATAAATTTGAAAATATAACTGAAAACAAGACCACTTTAAAAGTCTAGAATATGTTTTGGGTACAATTATCAAGAATGTCAAAAATTAAACACAGAGAAGCAAATTGCTAAATCTCAAAAAATATTTCAAGAATGGAACAAACGAAACTTAACATGAATAGGAAAGATTACTGTAGTAAAGTCTTTTATTCTACCAAACCAAACATACATCGCATCAAGTATGAAAATAACAAATGAAATAAAGCAAAATTTCAAAAATCTAATATATAACTTTAAATTGAGTGGAAAATAAGACAAAGTTAAACATACTACATTGGGTAAACCATATCTTGACAGAGGATTACAATTGATTGATTTAGACTGCTATATAAAATCATTACAAATCAGATGGGTTTTAAAAGGAAATGATAACTTGAAAATTATCCCACTATTTTACCTTAATAAATTTGGGAAAGACTTGCTTTTACTCAGAATGAATTTAACAAATGTTAAAATGCTTAACACAATAACTTTTTAATGTTTACCAGAATTCTATAAACAATTAATTCAAACATGGGTAGAAGTAAAAGATGTATAATACCCCGGGGATAAAAACAATCATACCAAGAAACTTTCTTGAGGTGAGAGAACAAATTATTAGGGGAAAATATCTTATCTTTCAAAACTCGATTGATAGTAACATTTTGTACATTAATAGTATAATAGATGAAAACGGACACATCTCATCTAAAAAATTCAAACAATAAGCATGACTGGATTAGAGAATTTTCATTAGTTAAAAAGCTATACCAAAGCACTGGCAAAATATTTTAACACAAGAAAGCTCTTACAAAACTGATGTCAATATAAAAAATTCTGAAAAGTAAAAAATACTACCAAAACATGAAATTTCACCAGATATGAACAACAAAGAAGTGTGCTCTTACTAGCAAAGTCCATATACACATGACAAACCGACAGGAATTTTAAAGTGGGAAAGAATCCTTCATAAAAAATAGCTACAAAATTGAGATCTACATCTGACTTTATTTTTAACTACCTTGAAAACAACAAATGTAAACTGTTTAAATGGAAAATAATACTTTATATATTAGCCTGTAATTAATTACTTTGTCAATGGAAAATAGTACCGAGTAGTTCGTGCTTTCATTATTGGTAACAACATGATGATTATAGAATCTTTTTTTTTTTCCTGTTCATATAATGTTCATTGTTGGCATAAATAAAGGCAACAGTAGTATACCGATGTTCAAAAGTCATAAATCGATTGAGAGAAAACAAATCCGGGTTACAAACCAAAACCGACGGAAACACATCAACTATAAGAGGAAAACAAAGGAACAACAGGAACACCGAAGTACAACAAAAACAAAAACAAAATTGACCAAGTATTAGCATTTGTAAAAATTGATAAGCATAGTATACTAAGGCTTGAAAGTTTAGTAATATTCTATAAAATTGGAGATGAAGCTTATTTTCAAATGAACTTTTTATTAACCATAATTTTCTTTTCCATCTATAAAGCATATTATATGTCTGACAAGAAAGAAAATGTCATTGATATCTTTAAAATCTTCAAAAATGAAATCTGGGACATTATTGGCATAAATAAAATCAGAAACAACAAAACAAGAAATAATACTTAAACATGAGAATATATTGAATCCGTTTAGTGTAATTAAGTGATAGTTATTAGATACAATATATGTACTAGCTGTGCACATGTACTAACTGTGACCTCGTTTATAAATGACTGCACATATGTCCAGTCAGTTCCCTGTGTATTAACTGAAATCCGCAATTTTAACATTGTTGTTTATTCCTGTTCACTATGCAAACCTATAATACGCAGGTGATCAAATAGATTACACACCATGATGATGCGTTATTGCATACGTGTATTAAAGACCACATGTATTTTCGATACTTTATCATGACAGATCTAGAGAAATTAACATTCCTAATTATATTTTTTTTTTTAAATGAAGTAGTATACAGTATGTGTGAAAACAAAGCATTCTTACCTCATCAATTAAGACTTCTTTTACACTTTAGTCGTTTAAGCTTAAAAAGAAGTTCAAAATTAGCTGTCGTTGGCAAAAATCAACTGATGAAGAGTCATGCAACCAAATGATCATCATCAATTTCGCATTTCTGGTAAGAATCAACCATTAAATATTATGGGCGTAGCCATTTTATGGAGATAACATGGTATTCAGAATTAAGAGTATGGCTAATCCTGACGGGTCGATATGTGCACCCGTTTTTTTTATTATTATTAGAGACTTCGTGCACTCTGCATTATACCAAAGGCAAAATTATGTATTTTCCTTAGCCTTAACGGAACTGAGAAGTCTTTTCTACGCTAGGATGAGACACGTGTTTTTAAGTGCAAAATTGATTGGCAATGGAGATAAGTACATATTACATTAAGAAAAGCCACGGAAACTTATATTTTTTGGACCAAAATATACTGCCCCCATAATTTTTCTTTAATTCTATTCCTTTAAAAAAATCAACTTTATAAAGTCTGTATCTCGAAAAAGGCTACCACTGTCGCCTATGTGGAAATTAATTGTTTTTTGCAATCTTCAGTGAAGCTTTGATAAAAGTATATACAATATAGGTGAAGAAACGTACCGTATTCCGGTAATCACTTGATTATGTAAAACGGTTCTAATGTATACTGAAATATATCTAACTTTACAGATTTACTTTATTGAATATTTTCCCTAGATATTCAATAACTAATATATAGGGATACTTAATTGAAGCTGTAGATGAAGTAAATTGGTGAACGTTTCTTCAATATCATCAAAACGGTTATTTTCTATAAACTTAATAAAACTGTTAATTATTCGAAACACTAAAAGAGGGACGAAAGATACCAGAGGGACAGTCAAACTCATAGACTGAAAATAAACTGACAACGCCATGGCCAAAAATAAAAAAGACAAACAGACAAATAATAGTACAGAAGACACAACATAGAAAACTAAAGACTAAGCAACACGAACCCCACCAAAAACTGGGGTGATCTCAGGTGCTCCTGAAGGGTAAACAGACCCTGCTCCACATGTGGCATCCGTCGTGTTGCTTATGTTATTACAAATCCAGTAAATAGTCTAATTCGGTAGGTCAAATTCGTGAAAAGGAAGGGTATTGTAGTTACGACATAAGGAACATATCCGATATCATCTGTGAAACGGTTATTCCATAACGGTCAACCAACTCGTGATGGCGTCCGTAAAATTTACGAAGGATGATTTCAACTTCACCATTTGGAACTCTTGGTATAATAGCTATAAAATAGCTATAAAGTTCACAATTGGGAAGCTGAAATCATCTCTTTGTCGTAAAGTTTTGTTTTCAACCGACCCTCATTCTCAATTTCTAGATGTAAGTCAAGATATGAAGCAGACTTATCTGTATCTGTAGTATCCTTTATCTCTAGTTCGATGGGATAGATTCCTTCAACATAGTCACCAAATTTTGTATTTTTTAGTGAGAGAAAACCATCTATATAGTGGAACGTAAAGTTAAAGGATAAACTAACATATGGCATTTGTCGTATTTGGCACAACCTTTTGGAATTTCTGGTGTTCAATGCTCTTAAACATGGTATTCGATTTGGCCTTCCAACTGTTTTGATTCGAGCGTCACTGATGAGTCTTATGTATACTAAATAGGCATCTGGCGTAAACAAAAATAATTAAGCCTGGTTTCTTTGATGAGTTTGTTTAGAGGGCATCATACAGTCTTCAATAATAGACAGGTGTCTATACAATATATCAAGTTCTATTTAAATAGTCCCAAGTCTATAAAAGGGAAGAATACATTCAAAAGAAACATTCAAATATCTTCCTATGAAATACCCAATTCTCCTAATAATAATATTATTAAAGATATAACATACATAACTACTTTAATTATTCTAAGAATATATATATTTATCTAGTTTTGTTATTCCAAGATGCATGATAAACAAAACAATTTTAGTCTAGTACAGGTCTACGATTTATATTAATTAAATAGAGCATTAACGTGACATAATTCGGTGACTGACTAAAAAACAACGCATTTAATACATGTTTATAAAGATATACAAACATGAATATATATATATATATATATATGTATCGAGCAAACTACGCATGTTAACCATAACCTTACACATTTGTCATTATTTTTGTTAATTTCTTACAAGTACTGAACATACAAGTATATGTAAAATATAATTATGAAGAAATGAAAGATAAGTTTCAAGATAGGGAATAGATTTATTTGACTGTATCCCCGAATCATCAAATCGAAATAAAATATGAATTGCAAACGTAAGGCGAATTCAAACGGACGCAGAATATAAAATAAGAAGTAAATATATTTTAAAATAAAAGACCAAAAAACTCAAACAGGTGTCCGATGAGTCGACATTTTTATAAATAAAGTGCGCTTCTTCTTTTAGAGCATAAAATAGACACTGCCAAATTTAATGTTTCAGGTAATGAGTCTAGAATCTCAAAAGAGGTGAGAATTCGATGAATGCTATCTCTGTGTCAGAAGCCATGGTAATCATAAACAAATTGTGCCTGGTGCACGGAAGGACGACGATGTTACTACTGGAAAATCGGACTAAACGTGTGATATAGAGGTTGTTCAAATTCGTAATTGTATCCATTAAATTATAATGGTCGGGTGCTCTCGTCTCATGTTTCCCTGATGGAATTACATCATGTATATCAGAATATCTAACTTGGTGATACTTTTTTTAATTGGTTCTTGCTTAGTTTACAGTGGCTATATATCATGCACATATAAGACAATATACCCTGCTTTGATCTGCAAAGTAGTTCGCCAGAAGACCTGTCGCCCTGCTATACATGGACACATACTGTTTACTCCTATATGAGAGGTAGTTAGTTAGAAAAGAAGCAGCTACAAATTTGATTAAAGTATATGGTTGGCCTGATCGGACTTTCCACGACAGAGACAGTAAATATTGCCAGGACATTAACGTTTATAGAAGTTTTCAAGACTACAAAAGTTTCAGCATAAATATGGTTTTGATTATTGAAAAAAATATAATTTTCTCAAACTTAACAAAAGTACATAATAAGTTCGAAGAAAAATTATGCATATTGTAAAATTTATAATAAACATACCTTTAGTTATGTATTTGTGTACTACAAACTCAGATGAGAAGTAAATGTTTTAACTAAATGTTTTCACAGATAGACATAATACACATGTCATACTATTTGCTTGTGTAATTAATTTTGCATGTAAATATATATAAGATCACGTGAGAAATAAAATTAGTATCACCTCAGTTACTTAAAGGTAAGAAAATATAAGGATTTGAGTGTGGAGAGTTTATTCACCTGTATTTTCTACAAAAAGTGGAACGTATGTAGATATCTATATTTTACATACATTGGCTTTTTCAAACTAACTTATGTAATGTAGGGGTAGCGGCAACCATAGTATTGTGAAATTATCTGTTTCTCATGATACTTACAGATGACAGAATAACTTCCTGGCGATAGAAAAGCATTTAAGAGAACTTTAAGTAATTGAAAATACTGAACTAAAATATCCGATATTTTTTCTGGGAATCTGATTATCTGTTAGATGTATAAAAATAATGAGTTATATAACAATCAATAAAGATCAAAGGACAACGGTGATAATAATTAAAGTTCGCTGTAGGCCTTTAACAATGATCAAAACACGTAAAAACAAAACTAAAATTCGCTGTAGGTCTTTAACAATGATCAAAACCCGTAAAAACAAAACTAAAGTTTGGTGTAGGTCTTCAACAATGATCAAAACCCGTAAAACAAAACTAAAGTTCGCTGTAGGTCTTTAACAATGATCAAAACCCGTAAAACAAAACTAAAGTTTGGTGTAGGTCTTCAACAATGATCAAAACCCGTAAAACAAAACTAAAGTTCGCTGTAGGTCTTTAACAATGATCAAAACCCGTAAAACAAAACTAAAGTTCGCTGTAGGCCTTTAACAATGATCAAAACACGTAAAAACAAAACTAAAACACAACAAAAAGCAAAACATAGCAAAACATAAAAACAAGCAAGCAAAAAACAAACAAAAAAAACAAACAAAAAAAACACAAATTTAAATGTATCTAAGCTAAAATGAATACCCTCGAGACTTTCAGATGCACATACGGTCTCTCTATCTGTAATTCCTAAAATCGATTAGAGTATATCGAAATTATTTTGTACATTTATATCATGGCTTGATCTTATAGTTTTTTTTTTAAAGAGCGAAAATACCAAAATCAAAACAAACAACACTTTTGCCAAATGAAACACGACATAAATCAAAACAGACAACACCTTGGCCAAAAGAA
Organism: Mytilus coruscus; assembly: GCA_017311375.1. Taxonomy (NCBI): domain Eukaryota; kingdom Metazoa; phylum Mollusca; class Bivalvia; order Mytilida; family Mytilidae; genus Mytilus; species Mytilus coruscus. Next base: position 88,403,367 of record CM029604.1, read on the forward strand.
ACACGACAAAATCAAAACAGACAACACGTTGGCAAAAACACGACAACAACTCAAAACAGACAACATCTTGACCAAAAGAAACATGAAGAAGAGACAACCAGCAGTCGACCAAACACAACACAGTTAACTTATGATTGAGCAACACGAATTTACTGAAAAATCAGGGATGATTTCATGTGCCCCCTCCCCCCCCCCCTCCCCCAGTTGGTAAGCAGTGCCTGTTCTACTTTCTTCACCGTTGTGTTGCTCATCGTAAGATAACTCTCGATGATAAGTGACATAAAGACGAAAATAGGACATGACTGTGTCAACGACAAGTAGAAAACATCCGTTCAGATTTTTGATACGATATGTAATAACGGCTCAACCGAATCATGATAGCGTCTTTCAACCTTTTCCTATTATTCTACTTTTATTTCATTAGATAGTAATTTTGAACCATACATTAGGTATGCTGTTTAATTACAAAAAGTTAGAATACTTAATAGCTTTTGTACGAGATTTAAACATTTGTTGTAGAAAATTGACATCCGAACTGATGTTTGTCTGATTATTTGAAAATGAACTCAGCATCAACAATTTCAAACTAAAAAGACTGGAACAACCGGTTACGTGTCGGGAAGACTGGAACAACCGGTTACGTGTCGGGAAGACTGGAACAACCGGTTACGTGTCGGGAAGACTGGAACAACCGGTTACGTGTCGGGAAGACTGGAACAACCGGTTACGTGTCGGGGAAGACAGGAACAACCGGTTACGTGTCGGGAAGACTGGAACAACCGGTTACGTGTCGGGAAGACTGGAACAACCGGTTACGTGTCGGGAAGACTGGAACAACCGGTTACGTGTCGGGGAAGACTGGAACAACCGGTTACGTGTCGGGGAAGACAGGAACAACTGGTTACGTGTCGGGGAAGACAGATCAAGATGAGTCTTACATACTTACGACATTTATATGGAATACTATAACCTTGGCATGAGCTAATTGTTCCGGCTTGCTTGCTGCAATTTCCTGTCTTTGACTATTTACTTCAACATTACATGAAGTTTGGTTCTATGGGTAGTTTTATGTCATTATCTGATTAACGCAATAGACCAATATGGTTTGTACAAACTTAGAATGAAAAGTTAGAGGAATATACATGATCTACCAAAATACCTGCATAAAAAGTATAAAGTATTCTAAGCTATACATTACAACAAACACGGTTTCAAAATAAACACTATGCATGCTGTGAAATACCTCGCACAAATAGATGAGACATCTACATCTTTACAATTAAAACAGGTTGCTCTCTTTAAAAAAGAAGGCAATATTTGAATACTGAATTTGCTCTTCAGTTCTGAAACTAAAACTGCTACTTATTAATAAGCGTTTCAATCATCTCATTTGAAAAATATTTACATATTTTGTTTTCTAAAAAGCGATGGGAAATTTTCAACGTTGATAGCAGATGCTGCGAGAATCAATTACATATAGGGATATTCCTAACTCTAGATGTATATTTTAATACATTAAAAAGAGAAGTTAGTGGCTTTTGATATAAAATATCTACATAAAGTTATTGCAGTTGTTGTTGATAATAATTTTGTTAGAACCCTTAAAAATATAGAGCATTCTGAGTATCATTAAATCAGGAATGACCCATGCTTCATAATATTCACTCGCTAATGTAACTTGCATGCCTAATAATGAATCTTACAAATCAATAAATATATGCTATCTTCTAGAATATTTTGAAATTCATAATGTTCAACAAATGTAATTATCCTAGCATAAAGCAAAATCTGTCACCCTTTCAAAGCTATAGAATTTGCATGTGTTTGTAATTACCGGTAGCCAAGGAAGGAGTAATAAATGAAATGATTTTTCTATTTTCAATGCACAAACAATTGTTATGAAAGCTTATTTTTGTTCAAGATGTATGCATTTTCAGATACGACGTCCGAGTGTCTCTGGTAAAACTTGTTTAAAAGTACAAGAAATTCTTCCTGCAGACGTCTGAAATCTCCCAAACTTGCACTGCTGTCGGTGGTAGAATTATATTCTTTGTACTGGTTAAATAAAAGCTATAATATTCCTAAGAAAAAAGACATATTGTTTAGAAAAAAGCTTTATTGGGGTTCTATCTACAGTATATAAAACACTTAAGAGCTTTAATTATACAAACCCCAAGGGTTGACTGGGGTATAGAAATATAGTCATTCTTTGGTCTTCTTCCGCCCGGCAATAAAACAATCGACACAGTGAGGCGTCCGTTTGGCTGTATGGGGTGTTTAAAAAGAAATCATAAAAAGCCACGTCCGGTCAGAATGAGGCAACAAGTTTCGTTGGTTACCTGATGCAAGGCTAAATATCTGTCCCTATTCAATATTCTCTTATTTTCTAGTGGCATTCTTAATTTTCCGTCCATCAACCAGGTCAATTCCCCGATTACAGGACTTTCATATTGTATTCATTGTTATTTTGTTCTCGTCCTGAATATGAATGAAGTTTTGCTACTAGACGTAAAGCATACAACAACAATCAATCAATCAATCAATCGTTAACTGTACATAATTTCTGAATGACGATTTTAGGGAACAAGACGCATTAATTCCAAAACTCCTCTGATCTTGATTTTAATTATCACAGACTCGAACAAGCCAAGAAGCTGACGTTAAATATTACCCTTTGATTATTGTCAAGCACTGTCATAACTGTTGAGATCTAACATCACTAAATGTAATGAATTATTGACGAAAAAAAAACGGTTAAGGCAATCACAAGTTTCTCTAGCTTTCCGTAGCATTTATGGCACTTTTCAAACATCTTTGAATGGGATTCTTTATGCTAATACTTTTCAGATTGTTTACATTAAATTCTATTTTTAGGTTATGTGTTTACGATAAGAAAGGAGACTACAAGGTGCAAGGATGGTTGTCAAATAAAACCAAACTGTCATATAATACTACCACAAATTGTTTTATTGATTACTTCAAAAATAAAGCAATGGGACCATTTGCTATAGCTGGTCAATTTTCTTTTCAATCGGTATGTTTTCTGTTACAGAAGGGCACCGAAATATATATCATATTGTTGGTTTTGAATAATACTTTGTAATCAGTTATTGTTGAGAATATCACTTTTCTTGGATTAAGGGAAGTAGTATTTTTGTGGATATTTGCGTTTGTGGTTTTGCCACAGTCTACATAAAATCCTACAGAAAATTTGTACCAAGTCAGGAATATGACAGTTGTTTTCCATTCGTTTGATATGTTTGGCTTTTGATTTTGCCATTTGATAAGCGATCTTCCGTTTTGAATTTTCATTGGAGTTAGGTATTTTGTTATTTTACTTTTTGTACTTTGTTGAACATTTGAATTCGTGGTTTACCTATACACACGAAAGACACGAAAATTTGTATCCAACGAATAATAATGAAACTAAAGTAGTTAAGATAAGATTGCATCCCAAATATATGTTCAAGAGGCATTGAGTTTTTGTTCTTTCTATAATAATGTGCGTCCATCTATATATTTAAATGTAACATATCACAATTGCTTCAATCCATAAACTGTGTCTAGTAATGCACCTTAAATAAATTGAGAGTTTACTAAAACAAATATCAAGGTCCAGCGCCAACAGTCAAAGCTGCTCTCAGATAGATTTGGTTATTCTTTTATATCTCTTTTGATGATAAATATCTTCGCGTGTTTAGGATCTTTTTCTTTGTTTTGTTCATATGAGCGTTCTTGGTGGAGGTAAATATACAGAAAAGAGCTTCGGACGAAACAAATTTTCAAAGAGTTATATTCATTTTTTTAAAGAAGGTGTTTTTTCTCAGATTTATATTTGTGGTATTCACTTGCAAACCTAAGTTATAATGTTAATCAGATTTAATTTTTGGGATTTCTATTGAAAAACATAGACGTAACCTTTTCTATTTTTTTATTCAAAATATTGTGAAAACAAAATATCCTGAAGTTTACATTTGAAGGGAACCAAACTTGACAGAATAATGTAACGTACACATTTAGTTGTACAATTCCTATTTTTTTTGTATATGTAATACATATCAAACACATGGATTGTATGAACGCTACATATCGACAATTAACAAGTGTCTATACTGTCAAGCCCTAAAAGCAGTCACAGAAAAAAAAGTTGAATAAATCAACATGTAAAGCCAGTCTTATATACATAGTAAGACTCTCATATTATTACATAGAAGTAATAAATAAGTATTTTATCTTTTCTTTTGTTCTGAAAAGAGCAATAAGTTTTGATAAAACAGGAAAAGTGTTATTATCTCAAATTTTCCAGATGCAATAACACTTTCGGAAGATGTTTTGTAGTTATGAATTTGGAGTGAAATCTTAATTTCGTCTATTTTTCTGTCATCAAATTGATACCTTATTACTGCTTTTGTATGACAATATGAGTCTCTGTACTATCTTGTCTTTTTCTAGTTTAATTGCCAAAATCTTCACTTTTTGCTGATAAATGATAACACTTCTGTGTAAAATCGTAACCGCAAGTGGAGTCAAGCTTGAATTCAAGGTAATTGTCAGATCTTATAATGGATAAATTGTTATTAAATGATTTTCATATTTGATGAAATCAACATTTCCACATTGATTCAATGCTCGTCAATTTCAGTTTATTGATATGATATAAACACCACAATTCCATATTTCAGTTGGCAATACATAATGTTATTTCAAAATACCTTCTTATTAGGTTGACTGAAAAAAGAAATGACTTTTTTTTCATTTTGTGATGCAATTTTGTACTCAAATGGAATTTGAAAAAATTGCAAAATACTTATTGAAATAGATATAACAAAACGGTCAACATGTAATAGGTTACCGCGAAACAAATATAATACACTATACAAGAAAGAAAAGGAGAAAAGCATAGTATGGTACAACTAGATTAAGATCAAAATTTGGGAAGACTGGAACAACTGGTTACGTGTCGGGAAGACTGGAACAACCGGTTACGTGTCGGGGAAGACTGGAACAACCGGTTACGTGTCGGGGAAGACAGATCAAGAGGAGTCTTACATACTTACGACATTTATATGGAATACTATGACCTTGGCATGAGCTAATTGTTCCGGCTTGTTTGCTGCAATTTCCTGTCTTTGACTATTTACTTCAACATTACATGAATTTTGGTTCTATGGGTAGTTTAAGGCATTATCTGATTAACGCAATAGACCAATATGGTTTGTACAAACTTAGAATGAAAAGTTAGAGGAATATACATGATCTACCAAAATACCTGCATAAAAGTATAAAGTATTCTAAGCTATACATTACAACAAACACGGTTTCTAAATAAACACTATGCATGCTGTGAAAACCTCGCACAAATAGATGAGACATCTACATCTTTATAATTAAAACAGGTTGCTCTCTTTAAAAAGAAGGCAATATTTGAATACTGAATTTGCTCTTCAGTTCTGAAACTAAAACTGCTACTTATTAATAAGCGTTTCAATCATCTCATTTGAAAAATATTTACATATTTTGTTTTCTAAAAGCGATGGGAAATTTTCAACGTTGATGCTGCGTGAATCAATTACATATAGGGATATTCCTAACTCTAGATGTATATTTTAATACATTAAAAGAGAAGTTAGTGACTTTTGATATAAAATATCTACATAAAGTTATTGCAGTTGTTGTTGATAATAATTTTGTTAGAACCCTTAAAAATATAGAGCATTCTGAGTATCATTAAATCAGGAATGACCCATGCTTCATAATATTCACTCGCTAATGTAACTTGCATGCCTAATAATGAATCTTACAAATCAATAAATATATGCTATCTTCTAGAATATTTTGAAATTCATAATGTTCAACAAATGTAATTATCCTAGCATAAAGCAAAAGCTGTCACCCTTTCAAAGCTATAGAATTTGCATGTGTTTGTAATTACCGGTAGCCAAGGAAGGAGTAATAAATGAAATGATTTTTCTATTTTCAATGCACAAACAATTGTTATGAAAGCTTATTTTGTTCAAGATGTATGCATTTTCAGATACGACGTCCGAGTGTCTCTGGTAAAACTTGTTTAAAAGTACAAGAAATTCTTCCTGTAGACGTCTGAAATCTCCCAAACTTGCACTGCTGTCGGCGGTAGAATTATATCCTTTGTACTGGTTAAATAAAAGCTATAATATTCCTAAGAAAAAGACATATTGTTTAGAAAAAGCTTTATTGAGGTTCTATCTACAGTATATAAAACACTTAAGAGCTTTAATTATACAAACCCCAAGGGTTGACTGGGGTATAGAAATATAGTCATTCTTTGGTCTTCTTCCGCCCGGCAAAAACAATCGACACAGTGAGGCGTCCGTTTGGCTGTATGGGGTGTTTAAAAGAAATCATAAAAGCCACGTCCGGTCAGAATGAGGCAACAAGTTCCGTTGGTTACCTGATGCAAGGCTAACTATCTGTCCCTTTTCAATATTCTCTTATTTTCTAGTGGCATTCTTAATTTTCCGTCCATCAACCAGATCAATTCCCCGATTACAGGACTTTCATATTGTATTCATTGTTATTTTGTTCTCGTCCTGAATATGAATGAAGTTTTGCTACTAGACGTAAAGCATACAACAACAATCAATCAATCAATCAATCGTTAACTGTACATAATTTCTTAATGACGATTTTAGGGAACAAGACGCATTAATTCCAAAACTCCTCTGATCTTGATTTTAATTATCACAGACTCGAACAAGCCAAGAAGCTGACGTTAAATATTACCCTTTGGTTATTGTCAAGCACTGTCATAACTGTTGAGATCTAACATCACTAAATGTAAAGAATTATTGACGAAAAAAAAAACGGTTAAGGCAATCACAAGTTTCTCTAGCTTTCCCGTAGCATTTATGGCACTTTTCAAACATCTTTGAATGGGATTCTTTATGCTAATACTTTTCAGATTGCTTACATTAAATTCTATTTTTAGGTTATGTGTTTACGATAAGAAAGGAGACTACAAGGTGCAAGGTTGGTTGTCAAATAAAACCAAACTGTCATATAATACTACCACAAATTGTTTTATTGATTACTTCAAAAATAAAGCAATGGGACCATTTGGTATAGGTGGTCAATTTTCTTTTCAATCGGTATGTTTTCTGTTACAGAAGGGCACCGAAATATATATCATATTGTTGGTTTTGAATAATACTTTGTATTCAGTTATTGTTGAGAATATCACTTTTCTTGGATTAAGGGAAGTAGTATTTTTGTGGATATTTGCGTTTGTGGTTTTGCCACAGTCTACATAAAATCCTACAGAAAATTTGTACCAAGTCAGGAATATGACAGTTGTTTTCCATTCGTTTGATATGTTTGGCTTTTGATTTTGCCATTTGATAAGGGATCTTCCGTTTTGAATTTTCATTGGAGTTAGGTATTTTTGTTATTTTACTTTTTTGTACTTTGTTGAACATTTGAATTCGTGGTTTACCTATACACACGAAAGACACGAAAATTTGTATCCAACGAATAATAATGAAACTAAAGTAGTTAAGATAAGATTGCATCCCAAATATATGTTCAAGAGACATTAAGTTTTTGTTCTTTCTATAATAATATGCGTCCATCTATATATTTAAATGTAACATATCACAATTGCTTCAATCCATAATCTGTGTCTAGTAATGCACCTTAAATAAAATGAGAGTTTACCAAAACAAAATCAAGGTCCAGCTCCAACAGTCAAAGCTGCTCTCAGATAGATCTGGCTATTCTTTTATATCTCTTTTGATGATAAATATCTTCGCGTGTATAGGTAGTTATATATCTTTTTCTTTCTTTTTTCATATGAGAGTTCTTGGTGAAGGTAAATATACAGAAAAGAGCTTCGGACGAAACAAATTTTCAAAGAGTTATATTCATTTTTAAAGAAGGTGTTTTTTCTCAGATTTATATTTGTGGTGTTCACTTGCAAACCTAAGTTCTAATGTTTATCATATTTAATTTTGGGATTTCTGTTGAAAACATAGACGTAACCTTTTCTATTTTTTATTCAAAATATTGTGAAAACAAAATATCCTGAAGTTTACATTTGAAGGAACCAAACTAGACAGAATAATGTAACGTACACATTTAGTTGTACAATTCCTATTTTTTGTATATGTAATACATGGATTGTATGAACGCTACATATCGACAATTAACAAGTGTCTATACTGTCAAGCCCTAAAAGCAGTCACAGAAAAATGTTGAATAAATCAACATGTGGAGCCAGTCTTATATATATAGTAATGAAAACGTAATAAGTATTAGATGTAAGCCTCTCATATCTATTACATAGAAGTAATAAATAAGTATTTTATCTTTTCTTTTGTTATGAAAAGAGCAATAAGTTTTGATAAAACAGGAAAAGTGTTATTATCTCAAATTTTCCATATGCAATAACACTTTCGGAAGATGTTTTGTAGTTATGAATTTGGAGTGAAATCTTAATTTCGTCTATTTTTCTGTCATACTGCTTTTGTATGACAATATGAGTCTCTGTACTATCTTGTCTTTTCTAGTTTAATTGCCAAAATCTTCACTTTTGCTGATAAATGATAACACTTCTGTGTAAAATCGTAATCGCAAGTGGAGTCAAGCTTGAATTCAAGGTAATTGTCAGATCTTATAATGGATAAATTGTTATTAAATGATTTTCATATTTGATGAAATCAACATTTCCTCATTGATTCAATGCTCGTCAATTTCAGTTTATTGATATGATATAAACACAAAATTAAATATTTTAGTTGGCACTACATAATGTTATTTCAAAACACCTTCTTATTAGGTTGACTGAAAAAAGAAATGACATTTTGTTTTCCTAAGATTTCATCCATATAAATCGATTGTGATGCAATTTGGTACACAAATGGAATTTGAAAAAATTGCAAAATACTTATTGAAATAGATATAACAAAACGGTCAACATGTAATAGGTTACCGCGAAACAAATATAATACACTATACAAGAAAGAAAAGGAGAAAAAGCATAGTATGGTACAACTAGATTAAGATCAAAATTCTATCATTTTTGTTCGGATATGAAGTTATACTTGACTTGCGAATTTTTCTACCGAAATTCCCATTTCCTTTAAAGCATTCAAAGTAGACCCATTTCATCATCCGCTCTGCATATAATTACCATTATGTGCTAAAAATGTTCCTTGTGTTGTGTTCATGGAAATGACATCATACATTTGTTTCCCCACCCTTTTTCTCCAGGCCTGAGACTTATGTTAAACAGTTTTGTTAGAAAAAGGAACAGCGAAACAGCAAAAGATTTCAATCTCTTAAAATGATTTGTTATCAGTAAACAACGCAATAACATGTGTATAAGACAATCACAATGGCATGGCAAACATTCAAAAACATTGACGACAGAGTTACAGTAAGATACATGTATTCATTACTTAATTCTGCGACAACAATCATGGTATCTTTGTTATTTAATAATTTGTACAGTCTTGTTTTATAATATTCAACAAAAGAAAATGAATGTAATTGAGATATCTTAAAATTTCAACATAAGAATTAGTTCTTTCGTTTATCATTTTTTTTTTTAATTAATTTTTTTATCGGCCTATCAGAAATGGATTGCTGCTAACAGGAATGATTAATTAGCTCCAGGATTGATTCATTAGCTCCAGGATTAGGACTATCGAATGAACAGATGTTCGTCGTGTCGTATGCACAGGTACGTATTTTCCTCTTATGTAGTGTAACCGCGTCGATTTTCTCATGGCAGCTGGGTTGAACCAAAGACTTGTAAATTGGTATTTGCTGCTTCTTCAGCAAGCACCACTCGACATTCAAGAGTAAGAGCAAAGACTGATGGTTTGGAGAAAAAATTGTCTGGGTAGTGTGACTAATGTATCCAGGTCAGGTGACATGTCTTCCTGTGGACTGTCCCCTTGTGAACTAGCCCGTTCAAAATCCGACTTAGCGTGTTAGCCTAACACAAAGCATAAACACGGTTCATGATCATATAATATGATAAAATTGAGAATGGAAATAGGGAATGTGTCAAAGAGACAACAACCCGACCAAAGAGCAGAAAACAGCCGAAGGTCACCAATGGGTCTTCAAAACGGCGAGAAAATCTGTATGTCACACACAAATTGTAGTGCTTCTTAGAAAGTAAAATTAAAATGAACAAAGATTTAATATTTTTAGAATACACAATAACATTTTACTTTAAAATATTGATGATAATTACTTTTTCAAACTTCGAAGTACATGTATAGGATATCTAACCGTTGAAGTTGAAATGATATCCCTCACATATGCACATTTGTCTATTTTGTGTGATTGTATTTTTGTTTAATTGTCCACTGAAGTTTACACATACTGAGCTCCGGTGATTTATAAATATTTTTGATGTCCTTACTTTTTGATTACCTTTATGTTTTGTCCTTTATGGAATTCTTTGTTGATGTAAGATCTTTAATAGAGTGTTTAAACATGAGTAGGACCAATTTCCCTTGTATTTGTTTCACTCACACGGTCAAAATCTATAAATAGTCAAGTCCTACTGGAAATGAAATACTAAAGAGTCTACATCATAAATTTGAGATAGTATTTCACAATTTTACATATTTCCATACAAACAAAATGTTATTCAACACAACATATTGCTATTGAAAGCATTTTATGCAAAATAGCAATTTTACTTGTTTTTGCCATTCTCTTGTAAGCATCAAAATATGATGGAAACCTGTGGTCACAGATTTTCATAAAACTTTGCTAAATGAATGCTTAGTCATGTAGAAACATAATGGTCATAATAAGCATCAATGGATATCGCTAACAAAAACTAATACGATAATGCATAGCTTTACTTTCAACACAATTTTGGCTTTGGTTAACGTTTCCCTTCTTGTACTTTTGGGGGGAACTTTTTCTTCAAATTGGGGTTTTTGGACATTCTTCATGCGTTTATATTTGCGAATAATTTGATGACCTACTTAGAAATCAGCCAAAATACTGCTAGAACCTAAACGGATGCAAATTTGGCTATGATATAATGCATTAAGGAAAAGATTGAAAGCCTTGTTGAAAAAGGCCCTGGTGTGAAATGTATTCAGCAGAAATTGGCCCTACTCTTTCATTCAAACTTTTCTAGACGAATAAGCTCGATTAAGAGCTTGACAAACTGAATAGACATTTGTCTAATGATGAGTATGTTATGTTGACAGCTGAAACTTTTGTTTTACGTATGTATCGTCTGGTTGCTTTCGTATTGACATATGCCCGACATATCTGTTTATTCACACTCATAAATAGTATTTCCTTAAAATAAGTGTTTTTCTTTGTAGAGTGAATGTTTTAATAGGAATAACAGAATTGCTTATTGCAGAGCTTTCGGGGTAGCGTATCTGAAGATATAGCGTATGTATCCATTGTTTTATCGAATTGGGCTTCGTGGTGTTTCGATGATGCATTAATATATGCAACAGTAATCTACCAATGTTCAAATCTCATAAATCGATTAGGAAGACAAATCAAAGTAACAAACAAAAACTGAGGGAATCGCAAAAGGAGCGAGACCGTTTGAGTCGACATAGCAAGCTTCTCTTGCTATTCAGGCATCACTTGTTGTACGAATCCACACTTTCACAATCCAGAATAAGACACAATCTGTAAAATTATAGATTAGACGACAACTTGTATCTAAAGATCTAAGACTGCGAAAACATGACATAAGTGAGTTGAGACACTGACATATTTCAAAAAGCAATCATCTTCCAAATGAAATAGGTAAAGTAGTATATTCTAAGATCTAAGACTACCATTTCCCTGTATCACACCAATTTAATGTACAACAGAACAAAATTACAAAAATGTCAATGTTTACTTTTCTTAATTCTGTGAACAGACCAACAGTACAACGAGAAAATTTTTAAAGGGTAGCAGAATTTAGATTTATACAATCTAAACGTTGAAAATAAACAATAGAAGATATAAGAATAGGATTGTAGAAAAATCTTAAGTTTTTAACTAACAAAGTGGTATCTTTTGATTGTTTACATCTGGTTCTAGTGATCATTGAAAGTTTATTGCAATCGTATAATTTAAGATTTTTGGGGGATGTTATGTTCTTATTTACACTTTTATTTTCCTTTAGTTTCGATGTTTGATGATTAATTTTGCAATTCACGATAGGATGAGGTTTTACATATGTTGTATTTTTGTAAGTTAATTGTTAAAAGTACATATATGGTATCTCATAAAAGAATATCTATACATATCTTGTTTACAACGCATCACATTCATTTCAGTACAAACAGTGCAATGTCACTTGTGAGAGAGTTTTCACAAGCATGACTCTCCAATGAATCCTGCCAAGAAATGCAATATATACTGAAATACAATTGTAATCATCTCATCATTACTTATATTTGCATTTACACCAAGATGTCGTTAAATGAAATAGGATACCCTGCATTTATCATGTTTTTCAGTAACATATGATCAAAGCGGAGAAAGACCCCCCTTCCTAAATTATTGAAAACCAGGGCCGTAAATTATGTGGAGGCATGTAGGCAGTTGTCTCCTATTGCAAGCCGACCAAAAAAATAATAATCGATAATAAAAATGATATATTATTTGTGAGTTCTTATCTTGACACCGTATGCCTGTCATGACACTGTAGAACATCTATCGTGCCCCGTGACCTCTTAAACATGCATGTCAAACCCCATTCACAAATTTTATTCATCATGCTTCCAAAAAATTGTCTTTGCATTCCTCTTCACAATCCACAAAAAAAACTTATCACATGGCATTTCGAATTCAGTATAACAAAACCTAACGCAGAATGAAAGCTGGACTTTTTTCAATACTTTTCAAATGCGAAATAGAACATTTTTTGTACCCTTTCGGTTGTACTGCCTAAATCTTGTCCTTGTCAACAGTTGTCAAGTCAGTCGTAGATTTCAGAATTCTGGTGGCAATTCTAGGTACAATCACGATTACCAGGTCATCAATGCGTCGAGTAAGCGTAAAAATATAAGGAAACCTGTTATGAAAGATAAATGCCAAGTCGCCATTGAATTTAAGTTTATGCATGATCAAGGAGAATGCCTATTGAACCAGGACAAACAGTTCCTATCAACTCTTGCAGAAACACGATAGAGATCAGCAAACGAATACATAAGATTGGCTGTTGAAACAGTTTGAACATGTTCATGATATAAATGATATGAAGTTCAAAACCAAACCACTATCGACAAGTCAGATACTTATTAAGGCGAAGTACACATCATTGGATGATATATCGGATTTTTACGAAATTTGGCATGCATTTAAATCTTGTTGAACTGCATTTGAATATTGAACAAATGGTACATGTTATAGATATTTCATATCTTTTGGCTAGGTTTGCGGTGTTTCGTAAATTTTACCATAGTTTTTGGTAAATCCCCTGCAATAACCGCACGAGACGACATAAAGATTCTAGAGATACAAAGAACCAGAGGTATTTATTACATGTCTCTAATAGAGTTCTACCTTTAAATTTAGAGGTAAAAAGTAACGGAAAAAATGCATTTTATTCGATTAAAATTTTGATTTCTCATAATTCCGTCAACATTATTTGTTTTAAATTATATGTTATCGCTGCGAACATTTTCGGTTTAATGATATGAAAATATCAGGGGTCACCAAATCATCTTTGCAATCTTTTAAAATCATTTTAAAGTTTAAGTGGTGTATGAAAAAATATGATAAATTACGATAGTACAGCATGACATTACGCTTTTGTCACTTTACATACCGAGACTATAATTGATTTTGACGCTTTTGTCACTTTACATACCGAGACTATAATTGATTTTGTCACTTTACATACCGAGACTATAATTGATTTTTGACTGAACTTGAAAAAGAATCCGTATAATTCTGTGGCTGGAATTTCGAGAAATTCAAGGTGCAGACAATATATTTTATCAATGTTTTTTACATTCATTCTATACATTTATAGATCCTTTTCATAATGTTTTATTAGATATTATCTCTAAAAATATACACAATTCACTTTTTAGATATTCAGACGCAGTTCAATGAGTTCCAAATACATTCAAAATTTTATATAAAAAATTCTTACTTGGGTAAGAACGCTGTCCATAGAACTTGAATCTGAAAATGTGACCTTGTGAAGATTCATATCCAAGTTCGAACACTAGGTAAATCATTTCTCCGGATACGAGAAATTAGGAGCACGTTAATAAGAACGAAATTATTAATTTGACATATAATGGTCATCAACTAACAATGTTCAAAATATCTTCACTAAACTTTAAAAGCCAAATATTAGAATGTGAATTTGATATAATAAATGAAATTAGCAGTGATGTAGAGTGTAGATGAATTTGGCTATTTTTTTTAGGTATTTTTGTCATATAGCTCTTCAACTGTTTCGGTACTTATACATCCCTCGGATTTCAAATGTTTGGCATTGAGCGTTCCTGATGAAGGTAAATCCAGAAAAGCGCTTCGGACGCATGAAATTATTAAACGTGTTGTTTTCAATTTTTTACATCACTGGGTCGATACCTCTGCTGGTGGACTATCAGTCCCCGAGGGTATCATCAGCTCAGTAGTCAGTACTTCGGTACTGACATGATTTATAACAAACTTTTCTAAAATTGTCCGTTTATAAATTTTTAAATTATAAAGAAACTAAGGTTTCAACTCCCTCAGGCAAAGTTGACCTTAGATAAATTTGGCTATTTTTTTTTTAGGTATTTTTGTCATATAGCTCTTCAACTGTTTCGGTACTTATACATCCTCGGATTTCAAATGTTTGGCATTGAGCGTTCCTGATGAAGGTAAATCCAGAAAAGCGCTTCGGACGCATGAAATTATTAAACGTGTTGTTTTCAATTTTTTACATCACTGGGTCGATACCTCTGCTGGTGGACTATCAGTCCCGAGGGTATCATCAGCTCAGTAGTCAGTACTTCGGTACTGACATGATTTATAACAAACTTTTCTAAAATTGTCCGTTTATAAATTTTTAAATTATAAAGAAACTAAGGTTTCAACTCCCTCAGGCAAAGTTGACCTTAGATGAATTTGGCTATTTTTTTTTAGGTATTTTTGTCATATAGCTCTTCAACTGTTTCGGTACTTATACATCCCTCGGATTTCAAATGTTTGGCATTGAGCGTTCCTGATGAAGGTAAATCCAGAAAAGCGCTTCGGACGCATGAAATTATTAAACGTGTTGTTTTCAATTTTTTACATCACTGGGTCGATACCTCTGCTGGTGGACTATCAGTCCCCGAGGGTATCATCAGCTCAGTAGTCAGTACTTCGGTACTGACATGATTTATAACAAACTTTTCTAAAATTGTCCGTTTATAAATTTTAAATTATAAAGAAACTAAGGTTTCAACTCCCTCAGGCAAAGTTGACCTTAGATGAATTTGGCTATTTTTTTTTAGGTATTTTTGTCATATAGCTCTTCAACTGTTTCGGTACTTATACATCCCTCGGATTTCAAATGTTTGGCATTGAGCGTTCCTGATGAAGGTAAATCCAGAAAAGCGCTTCGGACGCATGAAATTATTAAACGTGTTGTTTTCAATTTTTTTCAATTATGACGTTGACAGTTTTTTTTTCTGAAACCAAGTCAAAATATCTCCAGGGTGAGACAAACAAACAAGATAAAACATAAAAACTTCATATCATCTGGGGATCTGTAAGTTCCCAAGACCCCGCATATTCTAATGCCTCCTATTATACAAGTTCTAATTTACGGCCCTGTAAAACTATCATTCTGCATTGGCAATAATATCTTGGTGTAAATCAGATACATTCATTTTGGCTAACGCTCTCAATGTGTATCGAATACATGTTTTCTAAAGCAATCTCAGGTCATAACTTTTTTCAGCGGAATTTAAGTATTTAGTGGACAATTTCTAAAACATGTTCACATGGTTAATAATTTACTGAAAATAATTTATAACTTTGATTTTATTTATTTATTGCATTTATCTGTTCATTATTATATATCGGTTCAAGCATTGCCTCCTCTAATAGTTTCATTCACACTGTTGTAATAAATCCCTATAGTCATATGATTTAGTGTTTGGTATGACTGTGGAACACTATAGAGCTTTACTCTCAAGTTCAGGGAGTATAAATTAGTTATATATAATAAAACTTAAGCATTTAAAGGAAGTAGAGATCAAAAAAATAATTTTCAAAATATTAATTTTCTAATTGTCCCAAGAAAGTTAAAATCATGTAAGCAATATGTAATATGTATCTTTGCATTTAATTTGCCTTGAATTTTATCTTTTTACTAAGAAATATCAATTTAAAGAGTATACTGTAAAAAGAGGCAAAAAAAAGGGAGTAACTCGATTTTTTTGTCAAACATCTGTGAAATACACAAATTAATTATGACCACAGGGTAAGGTAATTGGTGTTAATTAACAGTGTGTTTGACACCAAAGCTGTCAAGGGAAGCCATGCACTTAATGGGTCTCTTTATTCGACAGTTAACATAGCTAGTTGAACTTCCTGTCCAAGAAGAATTACGAATTTGTCGGTTTTCAAAGGAAAATCACTTATGAAATGTATCATTTCATACTTCATAAGTCTCAAGGCACAAGAATACGGGTGAAAACGGGTTATTTGATGACCTGCGCAACTATAGAAAAATCTCAGGTGAGCTTTTAAATTCCCGGGTATTACCAGCAAAATCCGGATCAGTTGACAGGTATGCAAAATTTGATAATCTTCATATTTACTATAGATTCATTAATTCTCATTGATATCAATTTCATCTGATTGACAAATAAACTTTTTGTGGAAAAATTTAAATTGTGGATGGCAATTTCAAAAATAAACAACAGGGCATTGAAATTTGTAAATTCGTGATGTGATTATTTTTCAGTATTCAAAATTATCATAAGGATCATAGTTATGTCTGCTAATAGTTTGGGTCTTTGATAATCTTATTAAAAAGGATATTTTATGTTTAATAATTAATATAAATTTTAATCGTCAGATTTTTTGTGAAAAGAGTCCCAGAAGGACATTTCAGAGCTGGTAAATATAACAAATTAGTTTTGAACTGAAACAATATTTTTTTTTTTTATGAACCAACATGAAAAGTTTTAAAGAAAGGCTATTAAAACAATGTTCAGCCAATTTTCCATTATTTCAGTTTCGGAAAATTGAGAAATTCAGATACAGAAAAAGATAAGCTTGCCTCATATCTCGACTTTTATCTTCAAATTGACAATAAAGGCCAGTTGAGAACTATACTTTAAGACAAAAGAGATGATTTTCCAATTTTACAAATAAGAAGATATAGTATATGTGCCAACGAGACAACTCTCTACAAGAGACCAAATGACACAGAAATTAACAACTATAGGTCACCGTACGGCCTTCGACAATGAGCAAAACCCATACGGCATAGTCAGCTATAAAAGGCCCCGAAATGACAAATGTAAAACAATTCAAACGAGAAAAATAACGGCCTAATTTATATACAAAATAATGAACGAAAACAAATATGATACACAGAAACAAACGACAAGCACTGAATTACAGGCTCCTGACTTGGGACAGGCACATACAGAATGTGGCGGGGTTAAACATGTTAGGGGGCGCCCAACCCTCCCCCTAATCTGGGACAGTGGTGTAACAGTACAACTTAAGAACAAACTATAAAAATCAGTTGAAAAAGACTTAACTCATCAGATGGATAAAACAGAAATACATTTTTGGCTTTCAAATATTCGGCTTTGGGCGTTCCTGATGAAGGTTAATGCAGAAAAGCGCTTCGGATGCAGAACATTAATAAAATGCCGTTTTGAATTGTTACAGCACTCCATCGATACTGCTGCTGGTGGTATGAGTCCACAAGGGTATCATCAGTTCAGTGGTTATTACTTCGGCACTGACATGATTTATAACAAACCTTTCTTAAATCATCCTTTGGTAAATTTTAAAATTGTTAAGAAACTAAGGTGTCAACTCCCTCAGGCAAAGTTGATCTTTAAGTTAGATGGATTTGGCTATTATTTTCAGTTTCTTTTTGGTCATATAGCTCTTCTACTGTTTCGGTTCTTATACTTCCTTGGCTTTTAAATATTCGGCTTTGGGCGTTCCAGATGAAGGTAAATCCAGAAAAGCGTTTCGGATGCATGACATTCATAAAGTGTTGTTTACAATTTTGGAGACATTTGAATAATCTCTTTCGTGGTAAGATCAACTATCAAACAATCCTCACTGAAAATTTTTAAATGAAATCCAATATTTGAATCAGATTTCGCTATATCTATGGTATCTTTTATTTGAAGCTCAACGGGAAGAATGCAATCAACATAGTTACTAGACTTTATTTGTCAATGATAGGACATCATTTGTGTCGCGGAACGTAAAATTAAATGACAAAGCAAGCCTCTTCTGGTTCTTCATAAGAATATCCTGTATGAGTTAGAAACAAATCGGTGGGAACATAAATGGTTCATATAGGAATCACGACTCTGTTGAAAAACACGCCAATCAAAAGAAACAACTATGTTACCAATAAAAAATGTATAAAGCGTCTTGATAATGCCGAAATGAATATAATATGTATGTACGTATATATTATGGGTTGACATTATCATAGCGCACTTTTAGGGTGCTACAATGACATAATCAATGATTCTATGTTCCAACACAGAATACATTTATATTTGTCACTTTTTCCTCCAACGTTTATGATATCAATATACTGACATTTCATGAAAGGTTACAGTATTTCTTTTATATAAAGGCATAATTTGAAGTAGACTTCACATTTGTCGATGCACGGCAGCATCCATCAGTGATGTTTTCTGACGTCTATTCAGCAAGTAACACAGTGTGAGCCAGAAATTTTGTTATCTTTTTACGGATACGTCTGATATTTGCTGTGTTGATGTATCAGGATAAGACGATATATATATATATGTTGCATACAACCATGACTTAAAATTGAAAATGAAATTGATCAAAGGAATTTGATTGTTTTGTTGGCAAATAAGAATCTCTAGGCATAATCATGCAGTATTACAATATTTGACACCATAAGTTCATGAGTTGAATATAATTATTATCAATACGTTACCTAGACCTTTTATTCGCCGTTTTACATGAAATATCATTGATGTGTTTATTTTTCTGTAAATTTATTGTTTATAAAATGTTGAATTATTCGAAACACTAAGGTTTTTCTATTCGGAAATTTCGGCTTTAAATGCTCTTCAACTTTGTATATGCTTTGGTCTATCAACTGTTTCGATTTGTGCGCCTCTGATGAGTTTTGTGTATACAAAACTTGCGTCTGGCGTACAAATTATAAGCCTATCAGCCTGATATCTTTGGTGAGTTTTTTTATATGAGTAACACATATACGGTCATGCGCATTAACATTAAAACAAAATGTTATGTACAAAACACACTAGTTTGCAATATTATGCAATATATATAAATAAGAAGCTGTGGTATGAGTGCCAATGAGACAACTCTCCATCCAAGTCAGAATGTATAAAAGTTAACAATTATAGGTTGCAATTCAGTAAATATAGACAATGCAATTTCCCATAGGAAGTCCTTTTACGGCTAAAACTGTACCACTTTTACTAAGAAGTTAAGTAAAAAATTATATCCTAGAACGGAAAGCTCATATGCACTACTTTTTTTCAAAGGTCAAAATATAGGGCTGTGCGGCATATTTTCAACATTTATATGTCCCGAACTTCTAAGAGTTTAAACTTATACTAAAATTCTGTACTATCCCTCCCTTCACTTTGAGTCTTCCACATATTTCAATTTGTATTTATACTGGTAACATTCCCAAGTTATGTCTCTACGAGATGAAACATAGGGATCATATCTGGGAACCAGTAGGTAAAAAAAACAAAATATCTATGAATATTATATATCTCCCAAAAGAGGCGTGGTTTGTGAAACAGCTGTATTTACAAAGTGCAACCTATAGGTCAAAGTACGGCCTTCAACACGGAGCCTTGGCTCACACCGAACAGCAAGATATAAAGGGCCACAAATTGACTAGTGTAAAACAATTCAAACAGGAAAACCAACTGTCTAATCTACATAAAAAACGAGAAACGAGAAACACTTATGAACCACACCAACAAACGACAACCACTGAACGACAGGCTCCTGATATAGTACAGGTGCATAAAAATGCAGCGGGTTTGAACGTTTTAACAGGCGCCAACCTTCACACTAACCTGAGACAGTAGTGTAACATTACAACATAAAAAGACACACTATAAAATATCAATTGAAATGGCTTAACTCGATCAAAAGACATTTAAACAAAAACAAGTAAACATACACTGAACGAATAAGTTTGATCTATGACACGATATAAATATGATATTAATAAAAAAAAAAGCTGTAGGAACAGTGTAAAAAGACAACTTTAACCTGGGACAAAATGACGTTAAATAACAACGTACACGGGTAAATTTAAATATAATAATTTTGTTGTTAGGAGCACGGAAGTAAACATTTTTTAACAAGATTAAAAAATTTGTTATTCACAATACTAGTACAGAAATGAAAATTTATCGTCATACTAAATACTTATCAAAAGTGGTACATATTAAAAATAGTGAGACGAGATATAACACAAAATAAGTAAACATTGAATTACAGATATGCATTACAAATTGTGACACGAAAGTAGTGTTTTAACGCCATGGACAGTCAAAGAAGCCATGCATGTTTATGTTGCAATCACAATTTTATTAAGAATACGTGGAATGATTATTTAAAAGTAGAAATGAATGGTCCAATTAAATGGTTATTAAGGCATTTTGTGGACTGGCATTTCTTTCAATGTACTACCTAGAATCAATTTTTGCGGGAGATGAAAGAGAGGCAAAAAAAAAAAAAAAACATAGGGACATTCAAACTTTTAAGTCGAAAACAAACTGACAAAAAGACAAACATTAGTACACAAAACATAAAAAAGAAAACTAAAGACTAAGCAACAGGAACCACACCAAAAACCGTCGGTGATCTAAGGTGCTCCGGAATGCTAAGCAGATCCTGCCACATATGTTGCACCCGTTGTGTTGCTTATGTAAGTACAAACCCTGTGATAAGTCTTATTCGGCAGTTCACTATCAGGGAAAGAGAACGGGATTGTGCCTACGACAATTTGAACATATCCGTTGAATATCTGTGAGACAGATATTCAACAGCGGTCAATCAACTCGTGATGACGCCCGTAAAACTTTCAAAGGGATGATTTCAACTTCACCACTTGAAGTCTTGGTTCAATAGCTTCATTGTGTGCAGCAACCCTTAACAAGGAAATCATGATAAGAAATGTAAACTCTGGAATATCGATCAACTGTGAGATATATACTCCATATGCAGGTGCTGCTGGACTGTTGCTACATAGAAATGGAAAATTCCCAATTGGGAATCTGAAATCATCTCTTCAGTCGTAAAGTATTGTTCTCAACCGACCCATATTGTCACTTTATAAATGAAAGTCAAGATATGAGGCAGACTTAACTGTTTAAGTCTGATATTGATAGAGACGAAAACTATTTATTTATGTGCGAATCCGCTACCACTTGGTTCATTTTCGTATAATTTAAGGAGTTTCAAATTATGATTGCGATATTCCTGTTTCTTTATCAAATTTATAAATTGTTATTTTGTTTTTATTGGTCAATCAAAAGTCATTAAATTTCTTTTACATCCCGACGTTCGGAATAAAGTTAACGTCTATGAGACATCGAATCAAAATCTAAATTATTTTCAACTTGGTATACAAAGTCTAATGAGGAATCGAATCAACAATACTTTAACGTTCTGAAGATTTGATTCTCTTCAGACTGTAGTCTGGTCTATGTCAAATTTGTAAATCCGAAATCATAGTGAATATTTACGTAGAAAACCAACCTAAGCATAACCAGATTGTTTTGATTCAATCGCTTCAAAATTTTATACTTTCTTATCAACATATGTTAATGCCCACGTGAATGGAATATACATGTGTGTGACAGTTTGTCCATGTACATATGCATGATATAATGATAGTTAGAGACTTGTATGCTGAATAATTAAAATCCTTCAATATAATAGAATTTCAAAGATGTGTTTGGTGTTCAGTTGGCAATTTTAACTTTGCACATTGTTCAAAGTTTCGTGTTTTCGGTAGAATAAGATGTTTGTTCAATGTTTTTATCGGTAGCTTTAGTGGAATTGATAA
The DNA here is from genome assembly GCA_017311375.1 of Mytilus coruscus. Taxonomy (NCBI): domain Eukaryota; kingdom Metazoa; phylum Mollusca; class Bivalvia; order Mytilida; family Mytilidae; genus Mytilus; species Mytilus coruscus. Next base: position 88,425,640 of record CM029604.1, read on the forward strand.
CATAAACTGCATCTGCCAAATCGTAAAGCATATTCTCTTTTGGAAAGTTTTCAAAGAAGTCAGCAGCTCTTAGAGACTCCAAGCTTTTTGAAGGACATTTGACAATGTATATTGCTATATCAACTGCTTTGTACTCCTTCAGGATCTGATTAAGTACGTTTATTCCAGATAAATCTACGTTACTGATCATTTGAAAGTCAAGAATGACGTGACGGACATGTTTTCCAAATATATTCCCTTTTTCAGTTATTTCTTTATTTTCTACTTTTACGATTTCATCTTTTTCTTTTGTTTTCTTAAGCTTAATGGCGTCTGCAACTTGACTGTATAATATTTTTCTAAAATTGTCTGCATTCGCAAAATGTAGTGGTGCTTGATATTGGAAGATTTTGATATAATTAATTTCGATGACATGAACACGGTTTTTCGAATCTACAAATATGTCCTCTCGGTCAGAGTAGCCAATAATTTTGCCGGACGCCATCTGATTTTGAATCACAATGGATAATATTGAAAAGCCTATGCCTATACCATTAGTCCATAGTCTAAATCCACTAGTACCGATACAGAACAAGTAATTAGCCAAATTATACAATCAAATTTGTTTATTCGCCAAAGCCTTGGTATATCTCCAAATTGCATCAATAGGTTCTTAATAGCCACAATTATCATAGCTGCCAAGATTGCCACAGGCAGTTTCGAAAAGAGTTCCTATCCACAAAATAATCAGCTTATTTTAATTCCAGTTGGTATGGCATTCAAGGTTGATTTCGCGTTCAAATTGCTAAGAACCATTGTCCTAGGTGATGCTGTTGCATGGGGGATACAAGAGAAAAACGATGAACCTATGTTACTAATTCCATATGCTATCAATTCCTGGTTATCATCAATTGTTATTCCATGCTTTTTGGCGGTCAGTTTCGCTAATGATAGTATCATCGCTATAATATTAAGATAATATTGCCATTACAACACAATCCATTATCATTGTGGATGCAGTGTGTAAAGACGGAACTTTAGGCATGGGAAATCCAGAAGGAATATATCCTACAATATTTACATTGAATTTTTCTTCGAATTTTCCGAAATATGAAACAATAGTCCCTTTTACGACAACGATAAAATCAATAGGAATCGGTATTTTTATGCGATCTTTATATCTTTCGTTAATCAGAATTTTTACAGTGAGTAATAATATCATTGTTATTATCGCAATCACAAGTTCTGAAATGATTGTTAATTTCATATTTGAGAAAAGCTCAATGTACATCTTTACTAGCTTTCCTGCGCCAGAATGTGATGATACGGAGATGCCAAGCATTTTAGGAATCTGGTTAGAAGCAATATGAATTGCTGCTGCCGTTGTAAAACCTCCAATAAAACTAACGGACATGTATCTTGTCAGAAATCCTAGACGACAAATACCAAGTCCAGCTAAAATTAATCCTGTAAGTAAGGACGCTGCCATGGCGGCTCCAACTTTGATGTCCTCAAGGTCATTTGGTAAATAAGGAGAAGAATTATTTCCCGCAGACTCATCTGAATAATTCATTGTCGAAATTAAGTGCAGTGTGTTGCTGCCTAAATAGCGATCAGTCTCGCGTTGGACAACGGTCTGTGTCAAAAGAGCCATGACGACATTAGATCCAAAAGAAACATGTGGAGACGTCCCAAACAGCATATAAATCAAAACAGGATAGAAATTAGTGTATAAGCCATTAATTGGTTGGAGTCCCGCAAAATTCCAACCCCAAGTCCTTGTGGAAGGTATAAGAATGATAATGTAAGACCGCTCAGAAAATAACCTGGGAGGTTTTGCCTTTTGTATTTTTGAATAAATTTTATTACTGGTAGCAATGTTGTCAACACTTTCCAAACGCGTGCTCTAGAGCAAAAGCAGTTGTCCTTGATCTTTCCGATTTTTGAACGCCTTTTGACAGGTACCTTATAATATACGCTATCAAGTGTTTCAGATGAGTACCTTCTTCTTTGAATAGATATCAAGTCTTGTGGTTTTAGTTTTTCTTCCATTGTAGAAGTTATCTGTAAAAAGAATTTGTAAGCATATATCGTATGTAGTGAACGGCTATACGACTGATAGATACATGAACATTGCTTTATACATTGACAAATATTCGGGAAAATAATTAACAATTTGAAATGGTAAGTGAGCATATTGATTATGCTATGTTGTAAACATCAGTCAGGTTTTATACAAAGATATTATCTGCTGAACAGGGTGATACAGGGGTAAGGAGGGCCAGTAACAATTGGTCATTGCCATATTTATAACTTGTTTTATGTTATCACAAGATATATCGCTGCTTCTATTCTTCTCTAATATATATATATTTCAACTAGTTCTATTATTTCAAGATAAGTAGTAGCGGAAAAAAAACGATGAATTTGTCAGTGTTGGATGCACAGTTTATTTTTCCCACCATTATATATATGAATTATAGAAGATGTAGAGTATGCATCAATGCAACAGCAATACAATGTAGACGAAACGCGTGTTTTTCGTAACCAATTTGGTATCTGGTATCCTTGATGAGTTTTCACAACCACTGTGTAGTTGCCAATCTTGGTGAATGTTTCGTCCCCGATGGTGAACCAGCCCAGTACTCAGCATTTATATGTTGACATGCAATATCAAAAAGTCGGTTATTTCCTGTCAACTTTTTGTTTTTCAAAACACTAAGTTTCCCCAAGGCATAGATGACCTTTGTCGTATGTGGCACAATCTTTTTGAATTTTTAGTTTTCAGTGCTCTTTAACATCGTATTTGACTTGGCCTTCCAACTGTTTTGATTCGAGCGCCACTGGTGAGTTAAGCCTGGTATCTTTGATGAGTTTTTTTAGAGGGAATCATAGTCTTCAACATTAGACAGGTGTCTATACAATATCTCAAGCTCTATCTAAATAGTCCCGAGTCTATAATAGTAAAGAATACATTTAAAAGAAATCTACAATTAGAATACCTAATTCTCTAAATAATAATATCATTAAATGTGAGTATAAAAGAATATATATATCTAGTTTTGTTATTCCGAAATGCATGATAAACAAAGCAATTTTAGTCTAGTACAGTTCTACGATTTATATTAATTTTAAAAATAGAGCATTAACGTGACATAATTCGGTGACTTGACTGGAAAAAAACAACGCATTCAATACATGTTTATAAAGATTTACAAACATGAATTATATATACATGTATCGAGCAAACTACGCATGTTAACCATAACCTAACACATTAATCATAATTCTTTTTTGTTAATTTCTTAGCTTAATTTAAAACGACGCACGTTTGCATTGTACTTCAATTGGACATACAAATACATGTAAAATACATTTATGAAGGAATGAAAGACAAGTTTCAAGATGGTTAATAGATTTATTTGACTGTATCCCCGAATCATCAATTCGAGATAAAATAGGATTGCAAATTCAAGACGAATTTAAACGTACGCAGAATATAAACTAAGAAGTAAATATACACGCCTTTCAACATAGGCAAGTATATTTGATTATACACGAAACATTCACAGTATATATCAACAGGAAGCATTCCCTGGAAAAAGTAAATCTACGGAAACGTCGCCATGCAACGTTCTCAAAATGTCATCGTTTGAAAATGAGCAAATTAAACATGTAAACAAGCATCCATTTCTTAAAAAAAAATGAATAGTAAGCATGGAATAATGTCAAATTGTTCAAAATATTTGAAGAAATAAAACAAAACATCTGTTATTCGATTTTTAAGGATGTGAATTTAAACATGGATGCAATTTGGGTACTCCTCATTACAGAATCATGGACCGTTTGGAGCTCGGTTCAAACCCATTTTTCTATGATTCAATATGGATTCAAAATTAAATTGGTGTAACTATATAGTAAATAAGGATACGTCTACAAAATAAATACAGAATGGAAACTTTTATCTGGATCATAAAAAAACGTAGGTGAAAAAACTGTCAAAATAGGTGCAATTTGGGTACCCTCATGTTAGGCTAGTTTGCATGACGTTTACAAAATTAAGTTAAACACAGCAATTTAAAGCACATATGCTAAAGTTTATAAATTGAAGTTAATTCCTGTTTTGATAATAATTCATTCTTACTTACAAAATCATTTGAAAATTCAGCCCTGCGACTTCTTATTACAGTTTCAACCAGGGACTTTCTATACTAACGTTAGTATAGAAAGTCCCTGTTTCAACTTATGTTTTTTTGCTTGACAATGTCACAAAGCTTTTAAAAAATGCTATGTGCAATTTATGTATTGTGTATGTTATTCATTTTTAACAGAAATGATAATATTTCAATTCTTTTATGTTGATTTGCACACCAATTTACAGTATCATGGGCAGTATCCGAAAGGCAAATTTAGGATCCATCAATTTTTATCCGGATATAAAGCCGGCAAAATAGCAATTTGATTATTTGGCACCGGCGAAATAACCACTGCCAATTGATTTTGAAAAAAAAAATAAGTTAGACTCTTTTATATAACCAGCAGTCCTATTTTAAAGTTTAAAGTTTATAGTACAACTACGAAAAGGGCGTTATTGTCCATTCTTTCATATAATTTTCATTGGTAGTTGTTCAATAAGATTCATATCATTTGTGTGTTTTTAATAAGGTATGTAGCATCGCTAAGTGGAAGATGACAATTGATGTCATAGGAACTTTTTCGCACAAAATTTGATTGAGCTCTCCCACTGATTTGGATAAGTCCGGTTCATTTGTTTATACAAAAGGCTGTAAAGGCTTGACAGTAGTGAGCGGTTTGATGATATTTTTTTTATAACCGAGAGTACAAGAAGAAGATGTTTTATTTCCATTAAATGTGCTCACAAGGAGCATAGTACAATATAACTATAAGACATTATTAAAGAAAATAACAAAAAGAAACAACAGTAGTCTAGTATACATACAAATAAAAGAAAAGTAGTTTGAACACCATGTACTACACACATATAATATGAGGAAGGCGCTACCTTAATTGCCAGCTTTATACCAAGACTATGTCCTATTATATTGATTGATTGTTGGTTGCTTAACATCCAGTATTTCATGCATGTTCAGGACGAATGTCCTAGATATACAATATAGGAAAGGTGTACTGACATAAGAGGTCTTTAAACACATTAGCTCCAATTGGAGCTGTCGTTAGTAGAAGCCATATTAATTATGTGTATCAGCGGGGATAAATGTGAAAGCATAAAAAAGGGACCTTCATCAGAGGCAGAATGGTGGATTAATCTTTGCACCCTATTTATATAGATACCGCAAGTTAATTCTGAACCGCTGGTTAACTGTGAACCATCTGTTACCATGGTTACCGTATTTATATAAATAGGGTACAAACATTAATCCACTGATGAAGATCCCTTTTGGATCGAAACCGGTCAGGCATTGAGCATCAACAGGCGCTGTTAACTATGTGTATTGGCATATACTATATTTTATGAATGTCCTAGATATAGTTTTGTCTAAAATGAAATAATAAGTTCAGATGGAAAATGTTTAGGAACGATCATTGAACTTCAAAAGGTGGGAGGGGGTATGGTTTTTTTCTTAAAAAAATATTCTGATTCCCAAATTGTTGAGAAAAAAAATATTCTGTTCAAGCAGAGGACAAAAAACATTCTGAATCCAGATTTTCCCCATACATTTTTGTACCTTCATTAAATTTTGACCAAATAGTTTTGATTGATAGCGTTGAAGCCTTTCGTGTGAAAAAAATCTGACTCCGACAAAAACCATACTATGCTATGGTCCATATTGTTTTCTGCAGAAAATGAATTTATTGATGATTTATATAAATGACAATGCTTACATTCATTATTTTGGTCCATTTTCATATTTTTTCTTTCTTAGCAAATCTTACAAAATTTAAAACAATAAAAGATTTGTTTAACTTCAAAACTATGAATACTGTTATACAATCCATAACTTTGTTAAATTATTTTTTTGTTGATTTTCATGAAGAGGTGGAGGATTTGAAATATCTTTTTCATCAATATATTTAAAAGTTGTAGCTGTTTTTTGTTATTTTGTATTGCAAACAACACTTTCTGTTTGTTGAATTATTTTTACTTTCTAAATTAGCTGGATGTGACTTTTTTGTTCATTTTCTATTCCCAGTTTCCTGCATCTCCTATATATTTGATCAGCAAGAGGATCATTCTGATTGTTAAAATAAGGGTTTGATTGAATTTACAGTGAGCCTGTTTAGATTATTGTTTTGATCAGGTTTCATTTTCATTTAATCCTAAGGAATGTTAACCATAAATAGGATTGTTAAGTTCATAATTTAAAGATTTTGTTATTTTCAAGGAATTTTTTTCATTATTTTTTGGAGGGGTAATTCTGTTTTTCTTCAAGATTTTTAAAAATTTCAAATTTTGTCAAACATTTTTGGGGTTGATTTTTCCATAATTTTGGGGGGTTTTCGTCAAAAATTTACCATTTTTACATTGATTATTTCTCATTTATATATAAATGCAACAAATATTGATATGGCAGGAGATACACACGAAACAGGGTGTGTAAATTATTTTATCGATAATTTGTGCAATTTTCCTTTGATGTGTACTCCTTGGTAATGTCAGTATCAGTGGACTGGTCATGAAAAAAAAAATATATTGGATCAGTTCGCAATTGACTTGCGCAAATGCACCGCAATAGGATCTACTTTCCCTCTAATTCACAAAATTGCACATGATTTTTTTTTTACAGAAACATATGAGTTATTTGGTGAATGAAACACTTGTCATTGTTTGAAACTTTTAGTAATTAAAATTTAGTTTAGCCTTTTTTGAACAATTCCCTGATTGTGTGAATATTTGAACAGAAAATGTTGGAAAAACTTGATAAATTGCATTTTCTGCAGAATTATTGATAGCTTTCCTTACTATTCACAAGGACATATATAACTAACATATCGTCCATGCTATTCCGATCTGAGTTTTTATTCATACATAGTCTGGCATGGCTGGTGCTGTTCCAAGTTGTCTTCTTTTTCTGTTTCTTGGGAAGTATTTATTTAACCTGTTCAGTCACTATAAAGTGTTACAATTCATATTTAGACGCAACACATAAATAGTGACCAAAAAGGTACCGCTTTCACATGAGAGAAGCTAGAAAAAATTAAATGTACACATTTTCAATATTTTTGTTATGTAGGACCATCATATAAAATTAAAAGAGATATGTAGTTAGAGACTGCTGCTGAATACAAATGTTTGGGTTAACCTGATACCTGTTAGTCCATATTGAAGTTTGAAGGGTCCAAAATTAAAATATGTTTGATTTCAACTGACATAAAAATTTTGGTGTTTTCATATGCTAAATATACATCTGTGGTCGTATCAGGCTGCGCTCGTGAACCATTTTATTGCTTTTGGTTTTACTTTGTTTTATTTTTGTCATGAAAATTAAACTGTAGGTGTGAAGTTGCTAACATGAGGGTACCCAAATTGCACCATTTTGACAGTTTTTTCACCAATGTTTTTTTTTTATGAACCAGACAATAGTTTCCATTCTGTGCTTATTTTGTAGACGTATCCTTGTTTACCCTATAGTTACACCAATTTAACTTTGAGTCCATGTAGAGTCATAGAAAAATAGGTTTGAACTGACCTCCAAACAATCCATGAAAGCATGCTTATGTAATGAGGTCAGTACCCAAATTCCATTCATCATTACATGTTTAATTTCACATCCTTAAAATGGAATAAAAACAGATGTAATGTTTTATTTCTTCAAATATTTTGAACAATTTGACATTATTCCATGCTTACTATTTTTTTAGAAATGGATGCTGGTAACAAATTTAATTTGATCATTTTAAAAAGATGATAATTAGATAACTTCACATGTTGAAAGCTTTTTTTGTTGAATAGGTGCAATTTGGGTACTGAGTGCAATTTTGGTACTGTGATGTTATAACCATAAGTGTTTATTGCTTTAATAGGTTGAAATGTGCACCTGATATAGTGATAAATGTATTCGGTAGAGTGAGAATGTTTTGATCAGGTTTTAAATGACGCATAAAATATACAGGCGACAGCTGCAGCTTGAATTTCAAAGGATGTAGCCCACATATTTCCAAGTAACATGCCCTGTATATACCTATCAATAGTCATGGTATCATCAGGGTAATCATAACTGCACCTTCCCATAAAATCCAATTTTGGACAATATGGGAGCATACAATATATACCTAAATGTACCACTCAGACTCGAGTATCCTTTTATGATTAAACTTAGAGAGAGAGAAAAAAACAGTTTCCATCTCCTGGGACTGTATAAGGTAGATATGTGTCATAATTAATGACAAGATTTGTTGAGAGTTTGCCAAAGGAAGTACAGAGTTAGAAGATTGTGAATTTGAATATATTTTTTTTGTTTAAAACTTTTGTTAAGTTTTGAATTTCACCTGACAAGCCTGAATTTGTCTGTGAGTGTGGGCTACATGAATAACCGTGATCACATTCAACAGTATAACCAACGTCATTATCACTGTGACTTGATATGGGGAATTCTGTGGCAGATAAATATCAGTAGTCATGGTCATTCTCAACCAGTGCACCGGATTTTACCCTGCATTGCCTGCATGGCCATGACTGGCCACAGGGGCTTGTTTAGTGGGTCAGACGAGGTTTTACTGTCAATGGCGATCGCTATCCTATATAAAAAACCAATAGGATAGCGATCGCCATTGACAGTAAAACCTCGTCTGACCCACTAACAAGCCCCTGTGGACTGGCATGAGTACCTCCGGCTACGTTTCTCCCGAAATTTATTGCTTGCAGAGTTTTTTTCTGTGTTTCCATGGCATGACGGAACTTTTACACTATAAATGTTATCATTAATTATGATATTGTGACTTTTAAATGAAGTACCTGCGATTATTCAGGAAATTTGCTTTCGCTGTCACTGATAATGGAGAGATGAAGCAGACGATGAAACATGACGTCAGATGTTGTTGTCCAAACTTCGGTTATTTCCGTGGTACAATAAAATTTAAATAAACTACACAAGTTACCAAAATTTCTTAATTCTTGTTTTGTAAACAATAAAAATGCATGCCGTATTTAACATCGAAACTGTTCCGTTCTGACCCGTTTTTCAAGATCGCGATGAAACGATAAACTCGGCAGCCATTAAACAAAACAAATCGTACGAGATTTAACGAGAGTGACGAAACTTTTCAGATGGGTCGTGTAGAGAGTTATCGTTCTTTATTCCAAAACGATGCTTCTACCATAAGTGCCAGCTAAAGCTGGCATATAAATATATATAAAATCTAGTATACATACAAAAAAGAAAAAGCAGTTTAAACATCATGAACTACTCACATATATAAATATATATAAATATTGTAATATTTTAATGTTTTGTAAATATTGAACTCTAGTTAGTTTGGCTTTATAACTGTTTATTTGTGTACAGAGAGAAAATTAATGACGCAAGGCTAATTTGACAAATGGCTAGTTTTATTATCTGCAGTTAAAGTTGAACTGTCAGATGTAATTAAGACAAGGAACAATGTCTTGGGGTGTAGGGTAATAAAATTAGTTATGCCTATTTGTTTGTCTAGAGATGAAGTAATTAAACTCTATGATAAAGGTCAGTTGGTCAAGATACTGGCAGATTGTGTATCAGCTGTGATACTGAAAGGATGTGTATTCCTTAAGTCTTGAATCAGTAAAGATTCTGGAGGACTTCTTTTTAAAGTTTATTTGTTTAAACTTTGTAGCTAACTTTGTCAATAAGTGGGAAGTAATCATGGTAATGTACATTTGTTAATAAACTTATATATATATATACACCGTATTATTTAGTTACTGGGAATTTACCACAGGATATATTGTCGTGCCATAGATGGCTATGTCCTTCCATCTGTGTCGGTGTTGACCTCCCCTCGGTCACGTTACAATATATGTTCAACAGTGTTTCCTTCCATATCTGATAATCATTCAGTAACTTTGAGGTCTTTTAAAAGATTGCCAGCTCACAGTCACAGGGTGTAATCAAGGATAATTTTTCAGGGCTTTAGTCATTATTGCTTGATAAGAAAATTGACCTCTCTTGGGTAGAATGATAGTTATTGCATAGGGTTAAAGACACGAAAAAACATATGTATTTCATTAGTATACAAATAAAAATATAACAATAAAGATTTGAACAAAACGGCTGTTTTTCTTCAAAAGATATATATTGTATGTGTTATTTTTGATTGTAAATGTCTCAAAACAGGGACTTATTGGACTAATATGATGAATGTATTGGTCAATGTCCCTACAATGTATATTATATTATCTGTAGACAAATATGTGACACTTTAATGAAATAAATTATTGTTAATATTTATAACAAATTATGTCACCTGTTGTGACTGTTGATTAGCTTGGGTTTGCAAACTTGTCATAAACCTGTCACCAGGTAAAATTTTGTACAATTTAATTTTTTACTTTTACCAATTTAGGAGACGAAATTGATCAGAATTACTTTCATCGTTTTGCAAATGGTGAAAATGACGCTGGTGAAATTACTTACATGACTGAGTTCATAGATAAAGTTTAGTAATAAGTCATCAAATACCAAAAAAAAAACCACTAAACTAGCTATGCTAGCTGAAAACAGAAACAACACGAACAAGTCAAAAATTGATTGCATCTCATACACAAATTTTGACTTGCAGAAATCAAAACAGAAATAGACTTATTTAAGTTCAAGCTCAGACTGAAAGTGTGGTAGTATTTTTTTCCCACCAGATAAAATTATAACTGTTAAAATGTTCTCCCCAGTCTTTAATGTGACATGATATTGCCTGAATATGCTGCTACTGTATCTGAAACAATTTTCATATAACGTGCGATGGATGTGATGCTATAATCATGATAATTTCTAGAAAAAAGATGATATTTCAAAATTCACTGTTTATCAGGATGCTACAGTATATTACAGTCAGGGTACTACTTATACAAGTGTATTTTTTTTACTTATATAAGTAAAAAAAAAATTAACGTAATCACGTAAATTTTTTTTACTGTGAATTTGTTCGATCGGTAAAATTTTTGAATTTCGCGCATTTATCGTCATCAACTGCAGTACCCGGATGTTTAGAAACCGCCATCTACGCAGACTCCATCTTGTTTAGGAAAAAGAAACAGGTACAGGTCAGTGAACTATGATTTTTATCGATTTGAAAGGTTAAAATTGGGTCATTTTGTGATGTTTTATTTGCATTTTTACGAATGGAAGAGGATTATTTAGGGACATCGTCGTATTTTTCTATGAAAGTTTAGTTACTGAACCAACAGTTTCCGATGCATTTGTAATTGCGCATGCGACTTTTAGTCACCCACCCTTCGAGGTTTTTTTTACGTATATACGTAAAAAAAATATTAACATGAATTTTCGGGAGATAACTCTGGATGCCTTGTAACTATTTCGTGAATATACCAGTAAATGCCGGGAGTAAATGCGATATATTTATCATCGTGGAATTTATTCATTTCCCACAGAACGCATCTTCCAAGCAAAGGACTGAATTTTATTTTGTTTTAAATAAAATGTTTCTGTATAAAGCGTCCTAAATATATATTTATATCATGTTGACTTTTAAAAGGACTTTCAATGTTTAAATACATGTAATAGAGACACCAAGGCCAGACTTGTTACTCGGAGTCAGATAAAATAATTGCACCAAAGTGAATAACTAGTCTTACACAATTGAAAGAATTTCAAACATGGGTTTACTAGTATAGGCATTATATAATTGTTATTTTTTCAAAGAGCGTGTGTCAAACATATTTTGTGCAAATTAGAACACAGCTTTGTTTACAAAGTAAATAAGGATGTCATATAGACCTTTTTCTATTCGAGTATCTGTGACACGAACTATCATTGACTATTGATGTCAAACAACAATCACTTTTCTTTTTTGGCATCAGACATTTTCTCTCGTCATGCTTCTCACGTCAAAATTTTCCGGGAAAATGAAACATGTCCAGTAAAGGAGGACAAATAGCTAAAAGTTGTATTATAATTGCACGTAGGTCTGGTATTAATTAATAATCATGTTAAAAATAAGTATTATTCGATTATTGGTATTATTCTGTCAGATCATGATTTGTATTAACAGAAACTTTGCACCTTTATCCTTTACATATGGTTTCTGTGCTGTCGATTTATATAATTTAGATGTCTTGGAACTTTTTGTAAACATTTGGTGATCCACAAAATAATCATACACATCATGCACGTGAAAGAAAAACTTATATTGAGAATTTAAGAATTATTTACTGAGTAAAAAAAAATTACTTGATTAGGTAAAAATACATTACTTGATCAAGTAAAAAATATTACTGGATTAAGTAAAAAACATTACTGGATTAAGTAAAAACATTACTGGATTAAGTAAAAACATTACTGGATTAAGTAAAAAAACATTACAAGTATTTTACGCATACATATGGCAAATATACCCTTACTGATTTTCTGCCAGCATTGAACGACTCAGAGGTGGTGTGAATCCATGATTTCGGAGGGGAACCCAAATCGCACAGGTAGTGAATAGACTAAACAAGACTTCAGTGCACAACATTTTTTCTTGTCTGTTAAAGCCACAATTTTCTCTCATCCCCACAAGAAAATTTCCCATCAGAATTTGCAGTAACAAAATAAAAGGGGGTTGGCAATCTGGGTACACTTGGCTATTTGGTAACCCCGACATTTTACATTCTAGATCTTTTACTCCAATACTTACATGACTTAAGACCCAGAACTAAGATAAAAAAAATACTCGAACAAGTAAAAAACATTATGCAGGTTGCTTCAAATATTTCTTGTCTGAACTTGATATGCGTAAGGATTCATCATTTTTCCCTTTGAAAGGGACTTTGAAAACATCCTTTTTACAAAAAATTTAAAGTGGCACTAATGTCAGGCTGTCATGGCTGTGAAGTTGACAAAAATCAAAATAAGAGGTTTGGTTTCAAACGTAAATGAGAGTAGAATATTGAAATAATCTTAGCTTGATCAAAATATTCTTGAATAAATAGCTGATTAATTATTATCTTGCAATTGAATAATTCGACCTCATTAGCATTCCTATTCATGCGAACTTCAATTTGACCTTAACCAGGATGGGTTATAGCCTTTTCAATTAATGTTTTATAGTGTGTCCTTTTATGTCGTGTTGTTACAACACTGTCTCAGGTTATGGTGAAGGTTTGCGTCAGTTGAAATGTTCAAACCCACTGCATATATTACATAAGTCAGGAACCTGGTGTTCAGTGGTTGTCGTTTGTTGGTTTGTTTCATAGATGTATCTCGTTTTGTGAATAGGTTAGACCGTTGGTTTCATGTTTGAATTGTATTACACTGGCTGGTTATTTTGGGGCCCTTTATAGCTCACTGTTCGGTGTGAGCTAATGCTCCGTGTTAAAGCCATACTTTTACCTATAATTGTTAACCTTTTATACATTGTGACTTAGATGGAGAGTTGTCTCATTGGCATTCATACCACATCTTCTTATTTATATATATGCTTTAACTAAAGGGGTTTAGTTATTATCAAAAGAAAACAAATTCATGTCAACATTGAAATGTGAAACAAGGTAGCTGCAGGAAAGAATCCTTACAGGGTTGAGTCTGAGTCACATTGTAAATCTTTAACTGACTCCTACATACATGACATAATAACAAGTAAAAAAACAGGCTGCTTTCAGCTTTTTCTTGTCTTAGCTTCTGTAACTTGATGATTCATGATTTGAAACTTAAAAAATTACTTTGATTTCTTCTCCACAAAAGATTTAAAAAAAAACATGTATCATCACATTGTAAATTTTTAAATATGCACCTGTCCTAAGTCAGGAGCCTGTTCATGCTGTTGTTTAGTGGTTGTCATATGTAAGTGTGTTTTATATATAGAAGTTACTCGTTTAGTAATACATGTAAGTTTAGACAGTTGGTTTTCCTGTTTGAATTGCTTTACACTAGTCATATTCATGATATTGGGACCTTTTATAGCTTGCTGGTCACATGTGAGCGAAGGCTCTGTGCTGAAGGCGTACTTCAACCTATAAATGTTCACTTTAAATACATTGTTACGTGGATGGAGTGTGTCTATTGAAGGCTATGTTGGTCTGCTGACATACATACATACTTTACTAGATTAATATAGAAGAAAGAACTAACCTAGAAACCATTTAAAAAGCACCAAATCTTCAAAATGCTACAAATCTTAGAAATTGTAATGTTTGGATATATGTGGAGGCAGATGCAACACCCATTACAGCAGTCGGAAATTACACATACTTTAATGTAACACTTTTTATTTTCTAGAACAAGGAAGAAGGAAAGGAGGAAGAAAAACCAGAAGAGAGCAAGAATGAAGGAAAGGAGGGAAAAAACCTGGAAGAGAACAAGAATGAAGGAAAGGAGGGAAAAAAACTGGAAGAGAACAATGAAGGAAATGAGGGAAAAAATCTGGAAGAGAACAAGAATGAAGGAAAGGATGGAAAAAACCTGGAAGAGAACAAGAATGAAGGAAAGGAGAAAAAAAAACAGGCAGAGAACAAGAATGAAGGAAAGGAGGGAAAAAAACTGGAAGAGAACAAGAATGAAGGAGAGGAGGGAAAAAACAGGAAGAGAACAAGAATGAAGGAGAGGAGGGAAAAAAACAGGCAGAGAACAAGAATGAAGGAATGGAGGGAAAAAAAATGGAAGAAAACAAGAATGAAGGAAAGGAGGGAAAAAAAGTTGCTAAGAACAAGAATGATGAAAAGGAGGAAAAAAACAGGAAGAGAACATGAATAAAAACCAAATTATGAGGTAAAGACAATCTTTTTTTTCTACGTCATGTGACATATATGATATACGAATGACAGTTTTTTCCACATTTCACGCCTTATCTCAAAAACAATTTATGATTATTGCTTTAAACTTTACAGATTTGCTAGTTATATTAATCTAAAGATCTGATTCATTATTTTATTTTCGAGTTATTGACATTTTTTTTGGGAAAAAAAGGGGGGGGGGTTGTTTTTTCACGTCGCATCTTGTCTCATAACTATTTAAGATTATTGCATAAAACTTTAGTTATGTTGATCTTAAGATCCGTAAACTTTTTTGTGATGATTCTTTATTTTATTTTTGTATTATTGAATTTTTTAATGACTTTTTTGGTATCGTATAAAACATGTTAAACATGTTGTTAGCAATTTTTGTAGTATATAAACTTGCTATTGAACGGGAATAAGGAATGAGTCATGCTATACTTAGCATGACATTCTGTACAACACTGTGTTATTCCAAAAACATTTATTATATTTTTTTCACAAGATGACGGGCGTATCATGCGCTTATGGCGCAGTTGTTTATCAAGCAACTGTTATGTTACTCATGTTAATGTTGTTGTGTTATGATTTTGTATTTATATATTAGGCTGAAATTATATTATGAATGTAAGACATTTCAATGATTGTTTGTTGTTTCAGTGATAAAATGATATCGAAAAATCAGTCAAGCTGACATACATGTAATGGTGATCTGCCTATATTTTTCGACAGAATTAAAAAAAAAAACATTTCTGTATAAGACATGTTAGATAGACATGATAGACAACTAAAAAAAATAAAATAACCAAATGTTTATCTTTTATTATTTTCTAGGCTTTGTATTGGAGAACATATCAAAGTTACCAATGGTAAAAGCGGATTTTCCTGCTATTGTAAGTTTTAATAAAACTGTTTTTGGTACAAAATACTAGACATTTCAGTATTTTTAGAACCTGAAAATCTGTTAATATATATTCATTAGTTGCTTGATTTAAGGTTTTAACCATTTAACTTGCATGCAACCTCACCTTTCCACGGTTTCTCAGCCTCTTACAAAAATTTTAATATTTTCTGACTGACTTACAGTGACTTAATTTTGTGTATATAGATTACCAATTTTGGATTTAAAGCAAAGATATATAACAAGATGAAAGGAGGAATTGTATTTGATTCATCATGCTTTCTTCTTTAGTTTAGTTTTATATGATTTTCTCTTTTTATATTATCTCAATAAAATATTTTTATTTAATTAATGTTAGATATAATTTAAGATAAAAATTAAGATGGCACTTTTTATAAAAATAAATAATTTAATGTTGATAGTTTATCACATGCCACCTGAACTCATACAAATGTTATATTACCTAGGAGTCCATCTGTTTTGTCTGTAAGTGAATCTGATAATTGATTACTTAGGATATTTGCAATTCATAGTATATTAGAAGTCTTTACCTCTTTTTCAGGTTACTGACATAGATGATTCTGGTGTATGGGGCCAATTTTTTAGAAGAAAAGGTGCAAGCTGGGCTTTAGATGAAATAAAGTATTTCATCATGGAAAAGGACATTATTAAATCTTTACAACCACCTGACTTGGTTCCATTAGGTGGTTCCGGTTTTCATATAAATTTGTTGAATTTTGAGTGTCATTAACTTTTGTCTTCTTTTGGGGGAAGGGAGGGGGATATACCACATATTGACATTTATTATGTTTATTATATGCCTTTAGTACCCCTGGTTTCTGGTGTGTGTTTAGTTAAAACATTCATTTCACTTGGCATCTGTTGTCTCAAAAGTTAACATCTATCACATTTGGCCAAATTAGCACAAAGACTATTATCAGCACGGTGTTACTAGCTGTAATTTATACCAAATACTGTAGCCTTGTCAAATTTTTTAAATCTTGTTATTGAAAAATATTTTTAACCATGCAATTTAAAATAAAAGCAGCATTGTTTAGTGAAAATGGTTTATTTATTTTGAGAAGAAAATGAAATCCTTCAACAACTTATGTAGGTGGTGAGTAATACAAAGTCATAAAGCCCTCTTTTGGTACCATTTTTAACTAAAGAATAACAAATTGAAGCAAGTAACATGCCTTTGTAATGATAACCTTGTTTCACATGCTGAAACTGATCAATATATTATAATTAGCTTTTCAATTTAAATGTAAGATAAGACATTTGTCAGAATAGAGAATGGAATAATATTCTTGTCATTGAACTCTTAGGTAAAATGAGTTACTTGGTAATTGCTGATCATTAAATGTGTTATAAAAGGTCAAAATAAACTTTTTCTCAGAAGAATATTATATACAACACATTACTTTACAATTGTACAATGACTTGCTTCAATTTATTATTGTTATTATAACATGTAAAATGGTCAAGACAGAGCTATGAATTATTCTGTTTAAGCTTTTCTACATTTATGACATGTGTAATACATTGATGTTAGTTGGAAATGTAGTTTCAATGGTAGTAATTGTTTAAATGGAATACATAATGTCAAAAATGAATGTTACGTGTATATATGTATATAGGATATGACATATTTTATACTGTTACAACATTTTATACTATTAGACTTGTTTTGTTTTAGATATTTTTACAATCTTGTTGTTATTTTTGTTACATTTAATGGATTACGGGTAAATCCTTTTTGGTGCTTTGTCCCAATTAGCAATTCATTTGCGCCAAAAATAATGACCATATTTCATTTGTGCTGAATTACATAACTTTCATTAACACCAATAACACAGGCAGATACTATAAATATATGTATAGCATCATTGAGTTTTTTATTGAGTAAATTAATTGAAATCCAGTCAACTTGAAATTAGAGGCATATCTAGATGGGACCTCAGGCATTTGTCCGGGGGAGGCACTCTATCTAGATTTAAAAAAAAAAATCTTTTTTTGAAAAGGTGTTAAAGGTCTGTTTGAACATCTTCAACTGAATAATATACATCTTTTTACAACAATCATGGAAACACTACAGTACATAATTTTAAAAGTCCATGACTCAGTTTTATTTGAGTATAAACTTAATACTTTATCACAAGGAGAAAAATATATTAAAATTTCTTATCTGAGCTTTTAATTCAGAGGAAATGTATATTTCAACTTTTCTGACATGTGTTATCTGTGAAAGTTGCAGAAGTCCCACGAAGGTAGTATATTTTGGCGCAAATGAAAAACTGCATTTTTTTATAAATTGGTGCAAATGTGCAAATGCAATGTGCTCCGCTTTTATTAGTTCAAGAACTTGTGATTTGTTTTGTCTTGATTAATTTTTATGTATATTCTACCATGTCAAGCTCATATTTCAAAATTATTGAGATTTTAGTGTACTCCAATAATTATCTTTTGCTAATAGTCTTGGGGATTCAATTTTTATCATTGAAATGTCTTTTATATATATATATCATGTATATCATTGCCAAATTAAGAATATTTATATTTCTACTTTTGCATCCAATATTAACTATCCTGAGATTTTAAATCACAAAAATGTTGGGTTTTTTTCTTACAAATTTTCTATTAATAGTAAAAGAATTTATCAAGTTGACCTTGTTCTCATTGTGAAATTTTGAACTAAAGAATTGACATAATTTGGTGTTATTCAATGTTAATAAAGCTTTAATGGTTATTTAAGTATGTGTATTTAGTTTATTACATTTTCATGATTGTACAAAATGTATATTAGAATCTGTTCATGACAAATGCATGAGAATATTATGTGTATTTTTCCACTTTAATATGACATACTTATTACTGATGGGATTTATTTTTAAAGCACTTTATAATTACAGAGATCTAGGTTTCCTTTTCAGAATAATATAATCACACAATTTAACACTAATTATAAAATTCCCTTCACAGTCTTGTCAGTTTTTAATACTGTTTTTTTAAGCAACGCAAGAAAACTAAATATTCCAGAGTTTATTGAAATAATACAAGAAAAGATGGCTTTAAATCATATATAAAATGGTTTTGGAAAAAGACATATATAAAATGTTTTTTTGGAAAAAGACATACATAATACAGATTCCTTTGAGGTTTGTCATGTTTGTAAATTGAGTTACACATAATTTTTTTATATTTTTACATGTGTCCAATTTGGTCATTATTACATGTATTATCTAGTCTGAAAATAGTGTTGGTTATTCATTTGAACTGTCGTGACTGCTAGTCAGGTGTCTAGTTTTTGTGCATCATTTAACTTTGTAATATGTATCTTTTATTGCCATTTAATTTGGTATTTGATAACTTTTTCTTTCCATTACAAACATTTTACGTAATTTTATAATTTTGGTTTATAATATTGTGCAAAAACAGTAATAAAATAATATAAAATATTGCTTGTATTTAATTTAATTAGGAAACATGATTTGGCTTATTTCATTTACTTTGCATTCTAATATCATGAGTCAGAAATGTTTGAAAACTATACTATGCCAATACTGTGTTCACTTATTTGTTGATTATAGTTGAATTAAAAATTGAAATCAATGGCTGTGTTTACTTTCCTTGATTTTTAGGGGAGACAATTCAAACAATAATACAGGCTTAAGTCTCAATTTTATACAACAACATTGCCAAATAAAATTTACTTATATAAGTAAAAAAAACATTAACAAATGTGTTTACTATGTAGGGAAGACAACTCTTACTCAATTTTTTTACTTGTATAGGTAAAAAAATTACTTGTATAAGTAAAAATATACATGCAAACACATTATTTTTTTTACTTATAGAAGTAAAAAAATACACTTGTATAAGTAGTACCCTGACTGTATTAAAAGACTAGGAAAGTCCTGTTATGACTTTGTTTCCTGAAATTAATGAAAATCCAAAGTAGTGAAACAAAACAGAAAATAAAAAAAGTCTCACAAACTTAACCACTTAGCTTAAACATCATGAACTCCAATAAAATATGGAGGGGGTGCTAGGAAATGGATTTTGTCTAGTCTGTAAAGAAACTTGCAGTAGATGAGACAGCAGTATTCTTTTCTAGCAAAGCAGCTTGAACAATTTACAAATAACCTCAATATCTTATTCCTATTTTCACTTACATATAGGACATCAAAGATTTGTATGGAAATTGTAAATTCAGAAATTATTGCATGCATTTTTTATTGCGATTTTTGAAGAATGGACAAAAATGCAAGATTAAGTATTGCTATTTCAGGAAAATTTTGCATTTATGTGACATTATTCGCATTAATAAAAACCTCACAATAAATTTTGAATTTACAGTAGTTCATGATGAGACCCAGACTCAATTATTGTTATCTTACATTAACCTTATCTTACTCCTTTGGTTTTCAGGATGATGTCTGTTTCTCATTAACTAAATGAACAAATGAGTATGGCAGATTAACAATATTTAACATGTTTGGTATGGGAATTGGTGTGTAGGAGTATATATGTCTATTTGGAAGTTGTCATATGGTCTTGATTTTGACCATTAAAATTTAGAATTAAGTGTACATACATGTATGTAGTTCAGAAATTATACTTGTACATCTCATTGATACATGTAGGTCAACAATATTTTGTATGTGAATTTTTTACATTTGCATGAACATTTGCATACATGTGCAACTAGAAGATTTCATTTCACTATGGAGTGAGTTGACTGCAAAGAGTTCATTGCTTAAAAATGCAATGTTTTGGTATCCAAGATAGTAGGCATGTTTATTGAGTCAACTCATGTACTGTATTAATGTGGTTCACCTGCATCAAATAATGTATCAGAAACATTCTTATATCTTCGTCATTTGAACTCTGGTGGATTGCTGTCTCATTGGCAATCATACCATATCTCCTCATTGTTGTATTAATCATTTTGAAATTATAATTTTTAAGCATAGACTAATTTTGTTGTTGCAGGACAATGTCTGATGACAGATTTTTCAACACTGTACCTATAGGATGGAGAGGTTTGTTCCAATCAGCCATGAAATCCAATAATACTGTTTTAAACAGAATGAATGCATGGTATGAAGATCAATGGTCATCAAAGTATGGAGGAACATTGTTATGGAATGATCTTATACAGAGTTTGTTGGCAGAAGAACCCACCAACAAGGAAGGAGATCTTGTTTTGTAAGTTTAATAACAACTATTCAATATTTAATATTCAGTTGTATGATATATATCAGTGTATATAAATTGATATCTGGGTTCATCCATACTGTCCAATACAGCCTACATGTACATCTAGAATAATGCGGCAAAAACACAAATAACAGATTTGCTATTGTTATTTTATATATAATTCATTCATTTGATTTTACAATCAAACATAAATATATTCATATTGTTAAAACATATTTTAATTAATGGCCTTTTAAATTGCAACTATTGTAAACATTGTCTGAAGGTATACGGCATGAGTCATGAATAATAATTTGATTTGGTAACCCATGGTAAGTTTGATCATGATCGAACAGTCTGCACGGTTAGCCGCTAGTCTGATATCACAGACTATTAAAATTTTATTTCAGACAAGTAAGTATTTGCAAAACTTTGTTTGGACACATAAGAAAAATTTGGAATATTGGTCTTCAATTTAGTAGTTGGTTCTGTGCCAAAATACTGTGTCAGTTTGGTGACATGTCTTTCTCCAGGCTGTTAACTCGTGAGATAACACATTTATACTCCAACTCAGCAGGTCCATAATTTAAAGTACAAAGCAGAGTGTCCTCACATCCTATTAACAAGTTATGTCCTGAATATTCATGAAATATAAGCAGCATTAATTAATGAATCTTGTCTGTGAAATGGACATTGTCCTCAGTATTTTCTTCATTGATTATTATTTTACTTTTACATTCAACAATACAATTATATGCGAAAGGCACCTAAAGCTTCAATTACTGTAAATTCAGAAGTTATTGCGTTGTTTTGCCAGTGGTCAAGGATTCGCAATAATAAATGCATGCATTAATTTCTAAATAAACAGTATAGACACATGTTCATAATGTCCATGCCATATTTTAAGCTCCAAATAACCTTAAGTGTAGACAAATTTTGGATGAATTCAACAGGCCTTCCAATGACCCTCTATACCTGAATCACCACCAAATCATATGCCTTCTGAATTATTCATAGCTAGTTGAAAATTTTAGATGCAAAGCATGTCTCTCTGTTAAAGAGAGTCAAAAGATACCGAAGGGACTTTCAAAAATTATGTTTTTCGTAATTTCATGCATAGTATGCTATTGGGCGGATGATGTCCTCAGGAACAAAATGTACACCAGCAGGTTGGCTTTGCATGGCACTATAGTCCTGTGGTTTTATTAAGTGTGCACATTTAACAATAAAGAGATTAAACATCTGTCTGTCTTCATAAGCATTTTTTGGTGATACAAAAGTGTATTAAATTAATGAACATGCTTACAGAACTAAAATTACCTATATATTCAAATCCTTAAACATGTTAAATATTATTAGTTACATAGTGTTATAGTGACCTAATATGATATATATGGGGTCAGTAAATTCCATATGGGGTGAGGCGAAGCTCAAATCCCCATATGGAATTTACTGAACCCATATATATCGTGACAGTCACTAACACACTATGTAACTAATTTATCTTACCGACTATCTTAACGTGGTATTTAGACTAGTGGCCTATCAAAGTGATCAAGTCTTCAATACTGTTAGTATTAAGAACCTACTTCCATTGGTCTATACAAAAACAAATGCCAATAATAACAACTTGTTAGCTTTAAATGTGTTTTAAGAATTTATTTCAATCGTTCATCATCAATTTCTTCGTCTGTTGAAACCTTTAAGATTTTTCCTCAATACCATGTTGTTTCTATAAAGGAACGTAACAACACTACTAACCGTGGATTGAAATAAGCCCCGCCTACTAACCCAATATGGAACCCTACTAACCCAATATGGAATATACACGGTCTCCACGTGGTTACTTTTAACCAGTCATATACCTAGAAATGTATAGGAGGTAAGATAAATATATATATCCATTTAATGTAATCAATCAAAATGAAAAATCAATACCTAATTTATTAGCAGTTTATAATTTACAGTAAAGAACAAAGACAATAACAGCTGAGGAGGTATCATGTGCTTCTTTGATTTTAAATTTCATTTTTCCCCATTTACATGATTTACATGTAGAATTGCAATAATTCATGTCAGTCACAAGTTTGTTTTATATTTTATCTCCAAAACAATAAAGAAAAGAAAAACGTCTTGACTGTTGCCAGGCATTTTGTATTTTAGTGTCACAAGATACAGCCAACTACCAGGATTTCTACAACAAGGTTTGCTGGCATTTTTGTTGCATCACAGACAATTCATTCCAAAATCCAGTCTGAAATGTTTTCTGGAGGGAATAGGGAATTCAATGCAAATGGACTCCTGGGTTGAAATACTGTACAGAATGTTACATGCATACCTGGTAATAATATGTTTGTTTAAATTCTTATTTTGTTATCTTAACTTGGAATTATAATGAATGTAGTTTTATTGGTTTTAATCAACTTACTTGACATATATGTTGTAAATTCTTGTGTAACAATGTATTATTTATGATGATCTGAAAACTTCATTTTATGTTCATACTTTATTAATTTCCTACATCAGAATAATTTTTTATCAACAAAGTCTCAGTGGGATTAGGTATATTTTTTCAAATAGTGGTGTTATAGGATACCTATAAGCTGTATTGCATTTGGAATAATGAATACACACCCTTTCAGTAAGACATTGTCACCTAATATGTCTAACCTTGACCTCATTTATAAACTCCTGACATGCCTGAGGTCAGGTAAAGTTTTAAGGATGATCTCTTTTTTCAGTAAATATATATGATAGCTCAACAATGTTTGGTGTATGGATTATCAATGGTTGGGAGGTGCAGGGCTCACTAAGATGAGTCTATTACTCCAGGACTCATGAAAATAAGATTAGACTCACCACTTTGCTAAAAAAAAAGAAGCTTCTTCAAGATTCTAAGGGAGCATAGTCTTGAAAATGATCATTTCATTACAAAAAATTAGATTAGATCTGAATTCATCCCATGTTTTTTTCACCCTGAGACTACTCATAATAATGTACTTGGAGTCTCAGTTTGATTAGAAAACTTACAGTTATTTGATACTTTTAAATTTAATAAGAAAGATGAATATGTTTTATATAGCTGAATGGCTAGTAGTTAAATTTATAAAACACACGAGAAGTAAAACTTTTGTACAAAACCAGCAAGTTAAATAGCAGCCAATGTTTTAATTCAACAACCACAGAATGAAATGTTTTTGTTGATTATACATTATGGATTCTTGATAAATGTAAAACATGTGCACAGATAACTTAGAATCAACAAGGTTTGCTGGCATTTTGTTGCATCACAGACAATTCATTCCAAAATCCAGTCTGAAATTATTTCTGGAGGGAATAGGGAATTCTATGGAAATGGACTCCTGGGTTGAAATTCTGTACAGAATGTTACAAGCATACCTGGTAATTATATGTTTGTTTAAATTCTTATTTTGTTATCTTAACTTGGAATAATGAATGTAGTTATATTGGCTTGACATATATCATATATATGTTGTACTGACATGATTTATAACAAACTTTTCTAAAATTGTCTGTTTATAAATTTTAAATTATAAAGAAACTAAGGTTTCAACTCCTCAGGCAAAGTTGACCTTAGATGAATTTGGCTATTTTTTAGGTATTTTTGTCATATAGCTCTTCAACTGTTTCGGTACTTATACATCCCTCGGATTTCAAATGTTTGGCATTGAGCGTTCCTGATGAAGGTAAATCCAGAAAAGCGCTTCGGACGCATGAAATTATTAAAACGTGTTGTTTTCAATTTTTTGTATATTCTTGTGTAACAATGCATTATTTATGATGATTTGAAAACTTCATTTTATGTTTATACTTTATTAATTTCCTACATCAGAATAATTTTTTATCAACAAAGTCACAGTGGGCAAGACTTAGGTATAATTTTTTCGGATAGTGGTATTACAGGATACCTATAATCTGTATTGCATTTGGAATAAAGAATATATACACAAAACACACCTTTTCAGTAAGACATTGTCACCTAATATGTCTAAGCTTGACCTCATTTACACACTCCTTTTCCTCAGTAAATATATATGATACCTCAACAATGTTTGGTATATGGATTATCAATGGTTGCGAGGTGTGGGCTCACTAAGATGAGTCCATTACTCCTGGACTCATGAAAATAATATTAGACTCACCACTTTGCTAAAAAAAAAAAAAAAAGAAGCTGCATCAAGATTCTAAGGGAGCATAGTTCATTTGTAGTCTAGAAAATTATCATTTCATTACAAAAAATTTGACTAAATCTGAATTCCTCCCCATGTGTTTTTTACCCTGAGACTACTCATAATAATGTGCTTGGAGTCTCAGTTTGATTAGAAAACTTACAGTTATATGATACTTTAAATTTAGTAAGAAAGATGAATATGTTTTATATAACTGAATGGCTAGCAGTTATATTTATAAAAACACACGAGAGGTAAAACTTTGGTACTTAAACCAGAAAGTTGATTACCACCAAAGTTTTAATTCAACAACCACAGAATGAAATGTTTATCGTTGATTATACATTATGGATTCTTGATAAATGTGAAAAAAAATGTGCACAGGTAACTTAGTAAAGTATACAGTCAGAGATATAACTCTATAGGGTTATTACAGAAAATAACTTTCGTGTGTTATTACAGATACTTTCATGAGTTGTCTACTCTTTATTCCTAAAATTTTCTAAATCTGTAATAACATATGATTGTTATTTGTAAAATAAATCAAAAATATTTTAATTTATAGTGGGCTCTAGGGAACTCTTGAGACTTTGCGCAGAAAATAAATGCATAGCCTTGATAACTAATTTTTTAATTAAATTAATACATTTTTGATTAACCATGGTAAATCAATGAGACGAGGCTTTTAAGGGATAAACTTAGCTGTGATAACAAGGCTTAGTTATTAAAGGAATGTAACTTATTATATGAGACACTTGGGAATTACTGGGAAGCTTGCGCAGAACCTCATTACATGCTCTGGTCATTATTTCTTACAATAAATTAAAATACATTGTAATTAAGCATGATGTATGTCTGAGCAAATGCTTTGGAGTGATATAGAGAAGCTGTGATAACACCCTTTAGTTATTACAGGCATATATTTTCTGTAATAACATAGGTGTACTATGCAAAATTAGCAAACTATGAACTGTTATATCTTTCTATAGTTAAGTATACACAAAGACAATAGTAATATCAATAGAACTTGTATACATTTTAACTAAACTAATGATGTATATTGTCCCTTTGAAACATGTAACATACATATGTTATCACAGTTCTTTGATTTTTAGTCCACAATAACAAATGTATGTTATTTTTCTGTAATAACCCTATAGAGTAATATCCTGACTGGTATACATGCATTGGTTCAATAATTTCCTTAACATTATAATTACCTGAGAAACTTGTTTCATATGGCTTTAAATCTTACTTGTTTTCAAACATGGCTTCAAGATCTTATTTACAGTTCTGCTTTGTCTTGCCTTGATGGAGTAAAAAAGCGAGATTTAGGTTTGCTGTTTCCAATTATGGAACCATCAACAGTGTACTAGTTTGTGATTATGTCAGTTTATGGGGAACCACTAGTGATAGGTCAATGATATTTGGTATGCAGTTGTATTAACATTGGCCATCTCATTTCCATGAGATTATTTTGCTCCACCCCCTCAGTCATGGTCTATTGACTTAAAATGTTTTGCATAGTTTACATGTTAAAGTTTAGGATTAGATCAGTTTAAGAGGAACCACTAATGTTAATTCAATGATAGTATACACCTTATCGCTATTTATTCAAATCCGGTTAAGTTCTTAAATTACACAACTTTTTCATCCTGTTGAAGCTATCCAGGGCACTGTTTAAACAATGTATAATGCATAATACTTTTCAAATAGAAATGTTTAAACCATCATAAACACTTCAAACAAAGCATTTTTATCACTTAAATTTGTGTTTTAAAAAAGTGGATCATAATGTATCAAAGTTTCAAAATGTTGGCTTTCTAAACTTTTCCTTCCTTATAAGCTCGTTACTGATGACCTTTAGTTTTGCAAGACTTGACCCAAAGAGGAAGTTGTATAAGTGACTGTTTTTTTCCGGATTGGACTAAATAGCGATAAGGTGTATTAGCATCTATAAGTCTTCTTTTCCATGGAGATTATTTGGCCCATCCCCTATCAAGGTTCATTGACATTTGAAACTTTTGGACCCCCTTCACACTAGCATTTTTTGAATCGATCTAAAATAAAAGCAGTTAGCATTCACATTATCTTTAATCCTAACGATCTTTATCGTTCTTATCTGAACCACTGCGTTCACACTACAAGTAAAAATGCAATGGATCTGACCTAATTACCCGGGAAATTGTAAACACTGTGTATAAATAGAAATATTTAATCAAATTAATGTGTTGATACACACGCTTGCCAAAAAATAATGGATGAAGTAATTGTTATGCCCCACCTACGATAGTAGTAGGGGCATTATGTTTTCTGGTCTGTGCATCCATTCGTTCATCCGTCCATCTGTCCCGCTTCAGGGTAAAGTTTTTGGTCAGGGTAGTTTTTGATGAAGTTGAAGTCCAATCAACTTGAAACTTAGTACACATGTTCCCTATGATATGATCTTTCTAATTTTATGCCAAATTAGAGTTTTGACCCCTATTTCATGGTCCACTGAACATAGAAAATGATAGTGCGAGTGTACTATGGACACATTCTTGTTTCATTTGAATTACAAGTTCAAATGTTGATACTGCTGTTCGTATAGTTTTGTTAATTTTCAGCCCTTTTATGTTGGTCATCAATTTTGTAATAAATTGCATGTGTAATTTTTCCGCCATACATGCACACAAATTATTTTCGATTCAATCGTACTAGTTTAGATCAATCTCTTCGTTCACATTTAAAGTTAGATCGGTTCACTTTAGATCAATTCAAACTAAACTACCTCTTTTGATGTTTTAGTTTAGATCGATTCAAAGCGTTCACATTGGGCTTAAATCCATCTACAGTGAACCGATCTAGTTTAAATCGATCGAAATGTCGAAGTATGAATGGGGTCTTACATTGTTAACAAGTTAAAGTTTGTGTTTAGGTTAGTGTTTAGGGAACCACTTATGAAAAGACAATCGTATTTAGTATGCAGTTTTATAAGCATTGGCATTTCTAATTTCTATGGAGATTATTTGGCCCTGCACCTTAAGTCATGGTTCATTGACTTTGAATGTAAGGCATAGTTTATTTGTTTAAAAATTGTCATTTTACTATTTATGTGCCAACATTTCACAATATAACAATCATATTTATTTACCTACATTTCATTGATATGAACTTTATACTTAAATGCCTTATATTATTAGGCTTCTACAGAAGGACAACAGATGGGATACTTGCAGTATGAGTTTACATCTGGAAACCAAACCTATGCTAGTTCTATTTATCAGCAGCTCCAGAATTCTGAAATCAAGACCTCTCCATGGACAATAACAGCTAGGGTCAATATTGGTATGTTACTTCATTCAGTACCCACAATGCATCTCAATAATGATATAAGATTATTGCATAAATTTTGGTGAATATTGTCCTGAGTAGATTTTTTATTGCACCAGTTTGCAAGTATAATATATGTTCTATGACAGATATTATTTGACTGTATGTAAATATTGATATCGAAATCGACATTTGATTGGTTGAGACTATCCAAAGTGACATTGAACAAAACTACATATTCTCCTTTGAACATCAGGATTTCCTTGTGCGACGTTACTTGATGTACATAACGTTTTGAACATTTTTTAATTAAAGATAGTCAGTCAGGGGTAATACTTATACAAGTCATGTTTATTTACTTGAAGATGTAAGTAATATTTACTTGTACAATGTAAAAGTTAATTTGTAAGATTTTTACTTATTTTCAAGGTTAGAATAATCTCCCCTTAATCTTCTCCAAAAATTTACTTATTCAAGGAATGTTTTTTTACAAGGTCAAAACATGCCTAAACAAAATTTGTCTGGTTGCTAGTTATTTTTATGCCCTCGTTGTCACCGGAGGGGGCATTATGTACTAGTGTTACCCTTATCTTCTCATACGTCTGTACACCCCAAAATTGGTTTCCGTTCTCTAACTTTAGTTTGCCTCAACCAAATGTGATGAAACTTATACACAATGTTTATTACCACAAAACACCGATCAGATTCCAATTTTGGTGTCGTCAATTCTACCGTTCTAGGGTTATGCCCCTTTATATATATAGCAAAATTGCTCGATTTTTCATTTCTATTCTCTAACTTTAGTTTGCCTCAACCAAATGTTATGAAACTTATACACAATGCTTATTACCACAAAACTCAGATCAAGTACAAATTTGGGTTGCGTCACTTTTACCGTTCTTCGGTTATGTCCCTTTATAACTTTATATGATATGCAAGCGGGGGCATCATCTGTGTCCCATGGACACATTCCCCATTTATTTTTCTGTTATGCCTCATATGATTTAAATTATAATAGAAAAATAAAAAAAACTTTAAATCACCAAAATGATCAGCAAGGCAA
Organism: Mytilus coruscus; assembly: GCA_017311375.1. NCBI lineage: Eukaryota > Metazoa > Mollusca > Bivalvia > Mytilida > Mytilidae > Mytilus > Mytilus coruscus. The sequence continues at coordinate 88,455,168 of CM029604.1, forward strand.
GATCTATTATTACAATATTTTTGATAAGTGGATGTCATTATTTTGTATCATTTTCCTTCTAATAAGTCAAAGAAACTAAACAGACTAAGAGATCAGTAATACAAGATCAACAAAGAGATTTTTGTCATGAAGTCTATTCTCATCTACAATGTTGGTGAGTGTCCTTAATGTTTGATATGCCCATAGACCAAGGTGAGCGACACAGGCTCTTTAGAGCCTCGTCCATCTGTCCCGCTTCAGGGTAAAGTTTTTGGTCAGGGTAGTTTTTGATGAAGTTGAAGTCCAATCAACTTGAAACTTAGTACACATGTTCCCTATGATATGATCTTTCTAATTTTATGCCAAATTAGAGTTTTGACCCCTATTTCACGGTCCACTGAACATAGAAAATGATAGTGTGAGTGGGGCATCCATGTACTATGGACACATTCTTGTTTCACTTGAATTACAAGTTCAAATGTTGATACTGCTGTTCGTATAGTTTTGTTAATTTTCAGCCCTTTTATATATGTTGGTTATCAATTTTGTAATAAATTGCACATGTAATTTTTCCGCCATGCATGCGCACAAATTATTTTCGATTCAATCGTACTAGTTTAGATCAATCTCTCCGTTCACATTTAAAGTTAGATCGGTTCACTTTAGATCGATTCAAACTAAACTACCTCTTTTGATGTTTTAGTTTAGATGGATTCAAAGCGTTCACATTGGGCTTAAATCCATCTAAAGTGAACAGATCTAGTTTAAATCGATCAAATGTCGAAGTATGAATGGGGTCTTACATTGTTAACAAGTTAAAAGTTTGTGTTTAGGTTTGTGTTTAGGGAACCACTTAAGAAAAGACAATCGTATTTAGTATGCAGTTTTATAAGCATTGGCATTTCTAATTTCTATGGAGATTATTTGGCCCTGCACCTTAAGTCATGGTTCATTGACTTTGAATGTAAGGCATAGTTTATTTGTTTAAAATTGTCATTTTACTATTTATGTGCCAACATTTCACAATATAACAATCATATTTATTTACCTACATTTCATTGATATGAACTTTATACTTGAATGCCTAATATTATTAGGCTTCTACAGAAGGACAAAAGATGGGATACTTGCAGTATGAGTTTACATCTGGAAACCAAACCTATGCTAGTTCTATTTATCAGCAGCTCCAGAATTCTGAAATCAAGACCTCCATGGACAATAACAGCTAGGGTCAATATTGGTATGTTACTTCATTCAGTACCCACAATGCATCTCAATAATGATATAAGATTATTGCATAAATTTTGGTGAATATTGTCCTGAGTAGATTTTTATTGCACCAGTTTGCAAGTATAATATATGTTCTATGACAGATATTATTCGACTGTATGTAAATATTGATATCGAAATCGACATTTGATTGGTTGAGACTATCCAAAGTGACATTGAACAAAACTACATATTCTCCTTTGAACATCAGGATTTCCTTGTGCGACGTTACTTGATGTACATAACGTTTTGAACATTTTTTAATTAAAGATAGTCAGTCAGGGGTAATACTTATACAAGTCATGTTTATTTACTTGAAGATGTAAGTAATATTTACTTGTACAATGTAAAAGTTAATTTGTAAGATTTTACTTATTTTCAAGGTTAGAATAATCTCCTTAATCTTCTCCAAAATTTACTTATTCAAGGAATGTTTTTACAAGGTCAAAACATGCCTAAACAAAATTTGTCTGGTTGCTAGTTATTTTATGCCCTCGTTGTCACCGGAGGGGCATTATGTACTAGTGTTACCCTTATCTTCTCATATCGCCTGTACACCCCAAAATTGGTTTCCGTTCTCTAACTTTAGTTTGCCTCAACCAAATGTGATAAAACTTATACACAATGTTTATTACCACAAAACACCGATCAGATTCCAATTTTGGTGTCGCAATTCTACCGTTCTAGGGTTATGCCCTTTATATATATAGCAAAATTGCTCGATTTTTCATTTCTATTCTCTAACTTTAGTTTGCCTCAACCAAATGTTATGAAACTTATACACAATGCTTATTACCACAAAACTCAGATCAAGTACAAATTTGGGTTATGCCACTTTTACCGTTCTTCGGTTATGTCCCTTTATAACTTTATATGATATGCAAGTTGGCATCATTTGTGTCCCATGGACACATTCCCCATTTATTTTTCTGTTATGCCTCATATGATTTAAATTATAATAGAAAATTAAAAAAAACTTTAAATCACCAAAATGATCAGCAAGGCAAGATCTATTATTACAATATTTTTGATAAGTGGATGTCATTATTTTTGTATCATTTTCCTTCTAATAAGTCAAAGAAACTAAACAGACTAAGAGATCAGTAATACAAGATCAACAAAGAGATTTTTGTCATGAAGTCTATTCTCATCTACAATGTTGGTGAGTGTCCTTAATGTTTGATATGCCCATAGACCAAGGTGAGCGACACAGGCTCTTTAGAGCCTCTAGTTTTATGAATAAAACCCCATAACTCGAAAACGTAAAATCTAAAATTTATAAAAATCGAAAGGGAGCTTACATCAATAGATATTAACAATTCACCAAAGTTTCATGCAAATTGGTTAAAGCGTTTCTGTCGAAAAGCTCAACATAGGGATAGTGATCCAGCGGCAGCGGCATTAGCTAACTTCTTAAAAGCTTTATATTTTAGAATGTGGAAGACCTGGATGCTTCATACTTTGTATATAGATGCCTGATATTATGAAGTTTCCGTCTGTCATATGTCTATTGTCCTTGACCTCATTTTCATGGTTCAGTGACTACTTGAAAAAGATAAGATTTTTGTAATGTTAATTTTTTCCAATATAACAATCATATTTGTTTACCTACATTTCATTGATATGAACTTTATACTTGAATGCCTAATATTATTAGGCTTCATACAGAAGGACAACAGATGGGATACTTGCAGTATGAGTTTACATCTGGAAACCAAACCTATGCTAGTTCTATTTATCAGCAGCTCCAGAATTCTGAAATCAAGACCTCTCCATGGACAATAACAGCTAGGGTCAATATTGGTATGTTACTTCATTCAGTACCCACAATGCATCTCAATAATGATATAAGATTATTGCATGAATTTTGGTGAATATTGTCCTGAGTAGATTTTTTATTGCACGAGTTTGTGAATATGATATATTTTCTATGACAGATATTATTCGACTGTATGTACATATTGATATCGAAAATCGACATTTCATTGGTTGAGACTATCCAAGGTGACATTGAACAAAACTGCATATTCTCTTTTGAACATCAGGATTTCCTCGTGCGACATTACATGTTGTTGATGTACATAACGTTTTGAACATTTTTTTATTAAAGGTAGTCAGTCAGGGGTAATACTTATACAAGTCATGTTTATCTACTTGAAGATGTAAGTAATATTTACTGTACCCCTGGTCTCCATTTATTGAATAAGAGTTCAATTTTTTATCTCAAAAACTAAACAAAGAAATCTATTGCCCATAGATGTTAAGTAACCTGTCCCATTAATTCAGAAAAAAACACTTGTATAAGTATTACCCTTGACCGATAGTATAGTCATTATCATGTTCAAAATTATTTCAGACCTAAAAACCAAACAGAAAAAAACTTGTCATAGCATAGATAATTAACTTTTGATCGGTACAATTTATCAATGTTAATGTTGTGATTAGTTATTAAACCAAGCAGGTAAGACAAATTGTATGTTAATTAGTATTTTATGTTTAAACTGTTTAAAACATATTTTTGTCACTGATGATGCCGTTGATAATTTTAACCTATATTTGCATTAGTGCAATATGACAGAATATTGCACACTAACATTTCATTATGTTCTGTGGGAGATATAATGTTGCTATACAATGATATAGGGTTATTGCATGAATATTGGTGAATATAGACTAAAAATATCTTTTTTTAGCTCACCTGGCCCAAAAGCCAAGTGAGCTTTTCTCATCCGTCGTCCGTCATCATCATACTTTTACAAAATTCTTCTCCTCTAAAACTACTGGGCCAAATTTAAGAAAACTTGGCCACAATCATCATTGGGGTATGTAGTTGAAAAAATTTGTCCTATGACCCCGCCTGCCAACCAAGATGGCTGACATGGCTAAAAATAGAACAATGGGGTAAATGCAAGTTTTGTCTTTTTATTTTGAAACCTGTTATAAATAGAGAAAATCTGACAAGGACAGAAATGTTCAGAATGTTGAGCTCTACCAATTGTTCATATACCTCAAAACTGTCAGACGACTTCTTATAGGAGTTATTGCCCATAAATGACAAATATTACCATTTTTTCCCCCCATTTTTGTTCTACAAATAACTCAACATAAAATCAATGGTCAGTAAAGAAGGCGAGACATTTCTGCGTGTGCACTCTTGTTGAGTTATTGTCCTACATGTTGATGACAGATGGACAGACAGCGGTATACCATAATACGTCTCGTAAACAGGCGTATAAAAATTATAATAGATAAATAGACACTTTAAATCGCAAAAAATTATCAGCAAGGCAAGATCTACGAACAAGTCAAATTTTGCCGATATAGCAAGTAGACTGTCACTCTTTATAGGAGCAATTGCCCTTAAATGAGGATTTTTTTTTACCTTCTTTTGTATTTTGAGCAAAAACGAAAGAAGATCGAGAGAAACTAAACAGACTTAATAATCAGCTCTACAACATGTATAAAATCAACAAAACAGATTTTTGTCAAGAATTCTATTTTCTCGTCTACAGTAGAGTGTTGAATATGCACATAGACTAAGGTGAGCGACACAGGCTCTTTAGAGCCTCTAGTTTTATATGTCATTGGAATTGGCAAATATGTGTTTTTAGTATAAAATGAATAATACATTTTATGAAATTTTTTAATGTTGAAAGGATCAGATATACAAGGCAGTGTTGATACCTGTGAAAAACAAGAAGAGCAGGATGATGACATGGAAGGAGTTACCTCTCCTGACAATAAAGGAATGACCTCCCCTGATTTGATATTGCTAGAGGAGGAACCACTACATAAATTACCAAGACTAGAAATACAACTTTTCACTCAAATGGACCATTGTAAGATATTATTAAACTTTATATTTTATTTTATTGCTAAGTTCAAGTTAAATTCCTTTTAAAAATTTGAGTGTACAAAATAACATGGCTGAATGAATTATAAATCATTGTGGATAACTATTGAAGATTCTAATGCAACATCGTTTGTAACGTTTATTTTGATTGGATAACGTCACCAATTTTCATGGCATCAATTCACAATTGATGCTATAAAAAAAGTACGCACAAGCGCAGACGACGTATGACAGATTTTAAATGTATGATTTGACGTTGTTTTCCGTCAGTTTCATTAGAATGGAGATAACAATATTGTAATTTAAGCTTTGACAGCATCAATTGGTGATTTGTTGGTCTCAAATAACTGTTTACTGGCTCCGCTAAACTTAATTTGCAACCATCAAATCATCAATTGATGCCGTTGGAGCTTCAAATACAATACAGTTAACTCCTAAATTTAAAACAAATATAAAATGTATCACTGCATAGAGTGCATTACAATATTTTTCCACTTGAGACAGTTAAATTTTCCAAATTAAGACATTAGGGTTGCCAATCATTTTGAATGTATCAAATTTAACTGTTCTGAGTTGAAAATATTGTATCCCAACAAATGCAGTTTTGGAACTTGTTTCTCTCATGACTTTTGGAAGAAGTGTAAGCAAGCAATATTTTTCTTTGACAATTTTAAAAAGATCGTATTCCTTCTATGTAGCATAATCAGATATTATAGCAGTTTTTCATGATGTCACAATAGCTTAATCAATGTCACAATAGCTTAATCAGTGGAAAGCAAGAAAATTTGACATAATAAATGAACTTTGACTAATAAACAACTGAGATCAACCACACATTTGAACATATAAACTAATCAACAGTTTTGGGAAATAAAAATAGGCTAAGAAGAAGAGAAAAGCTGCTACTCATATCAGTCCATTTGTATTTCCAAGACAACTATGATGGAAACAGAAAAAAACTTTGATTTTCATTTTGTTCAAAGTTACTAAAAACCAATTATTAAATGGTAATTCAAACAAATTCAATGAAATTTTAAAAAATTTACAATTCTGTAAATGTTTGAATATTTAAGAAAATTTCTCTCATTGGTTGGTGTTTAGCCAGTAAGCTAAGGAATTTTGGAAATATTTACAATGTATTTTATACTACCTTTAGTTTTCCACTTTATCCAACTTGACTGATTAAAATCAATGTACAATAACTATAAGGTATTCTATTATTTTTTTTAGCTCAGGTTACTTGCTTGATGGAGGAAAACTCACAGATAGATATTCAACCAGAAGATTTGGTATGATAAGCCTATACATATGCAACTTTATTTTCAAACAGTCTGTTTTATCTAGACAAGTTATCTTAACACCAATTTTTAACTATATTGGTATCACGTGTCATCCGAAGACATTTGGTTTCTCCAACTTTAGTAAATGTAAATAGAAATCTATGAAATTTAAACACAAGGTTTATAACCACAAAGGAAGGTTGGGATTGATTTTGGGGTCATATTCCTAACAGTTTAGGAATTAGGTGCCAAGTAGGGCCCAAATAAGCATTTATCTAGTTTCAGACAATAACTTGTGGAACGGTGTATGGATCTCTCTGAAATTGTACCACAAGTTTCCATACTTCAAAGGAATGGTTAGCATTAGCTTTGGGGGTTATGGCTCAAACCGTGTAGAAATTAGGGCAAAAAGGGGAAAAACAAGGGTTTCCTGGTTAATGGACAATATAAAAAAATACGTTATGTTTGGATTACCTCCTTACACTGCTTTTAAGTTATGTATAAAGAAATGTATTGTCTTAAGGTGATTAGCTGTCAATTTATTTTAGAAGTTACTATTTAAAATGCTGATCAAGGAATATTAATTTTAGCCATGATTATGTATGTCATTTTCTATTTTAAGACTTTTATGATGTATTTAAATGGGTTATTATGGTTGCAAACTCCATTGTAAATTTGAATTGAGATTATGACCATATCTTGAGAGAAAGAATTTTTTTTGGAAAAAGGGGAGAAGTGAAGAAAAATTGGAGGGGTAAAAAGAAATTGTGAGGGGAGACAATTTTTCTCATTTCAGATTTCAGAAATTAAAAGAAAATTTCTTCAAATATTTTTTGCAAAAAAGGGAGTTAAAAATTTGTTTGGGGGAGGGGGTCAATTTGCAACAGCATAGTGTATTGCACAAAAGCAAAAATTAAATATAATTTCAAATCATATAACCAATTTATAAGGTTTTATACTGTTTGTTTCATTATTATTGGTTGGATACCAATTTTGTGGGTTTCATGGGTACAGGTGAACCACGAATTCAAATGTTCAACAATTACAAATTTTCTATAGGCTTTCTATGCAGAGATTGGCAAAACCACAAAATTAAATATCCTCGAAAATGCAAGTTTTCCTCAATCCATGAAAATTGATACCCAAGAAAATAAATAATTCCACAGTAATATCAGCCAAGCAAAATTCGTACAGTTTTGTCGTTTCTCAGTTCACACGTTGTTGAACCCATTATTCAGATGAAACAACATTTTGATTTATCAAACTACATTGGAATTTAATTTTCAAACCTTGCAATTTTTGTTGAAATGCAATAGGTAAAAAAATAGATGGAAATTGAACCATGTAAACCCATCTTATGTCTTAAATTTCATTATTTTTTTGCCCATTGATATATAGTTGTCTCATCAACAGCAAAACACTTTCTTATTCTTTTTATTTTTGTACATAAAATGAAATAACTTTCCAGACAATGATACAGATATAATGACATCCACAAAATATTGTAAGTATAACATGAAATATTAATTATCAATAAATCAAATACCTGGTTGATAATTTTAGTGTGAATGTTTACAGAAATAAGATATTATTTATTTTCAGGAAAAGATGAAAATGTTGAAAGATAAATGGGAAAGTGGAGAGGAGGCTGAGATTCCAGATGAGATGGACATAATCTTGACCTCAAATACAAGTGTGGTAAGATTCAATGAACAATTAATACAGAGCAGAACACTACACTGAAAAAAAGAAATGTTTGGCAGAGTGAAAATTAAATCAACCTCGACCTTCTTTTATATCAGCATCAATCTTTGGTCGTGGAATAATAGTCTTTGTATTCACTACCCTATAAGTCATTACTGTGGATAGATTATTATTCCTAGGATACCAATTTTAGTGGATTTCGAGGGTATAGGTAAACAACCAATTTGAATGTTCAACAAAGTATAAAATTTCTATAGGATTGTAAGGAAAATTTAGCAAAACATCCATGAAAATACAATTGTTCCTCAATCCACGAAAAATAGGTACCAACAAAAATAAATGAATCCACGGTATCTCAACTGCATAATATTCATTCCAAAACTGAAAAAAACAAGTTGCTAGCTAGTGAATTTTACAAATCTGCTAAATGAAATTAATTAGTGATATTGTAAATTCACGAAAAATCCTATCAAAGGCAATAAATCAGTCTCAAGTTTGTCTGCCATTGTAGAATATAAATTTTTTCCAGTAATTTGATAGCATCGCAATAGAAAATATTTTATGTCATAGACTAAAAGTGATTGTTTGGTAAAGGTCATTGGGTCATTTGACACAAAAATGAGGTCACTCTGAGAAAAAGGTGAATGATAGAAACTTTTAGCATGCTGATTTTATAACTCTACTATTTTGGAAACTACAGTGCAATTGATTTATTTTTACAGTTAGAAATGATGTGCAAAGAAGTCTGTATAGCAGACATATCTGAGACTGCCATGGCAACAGCTTGTAAACAGATACAACAGATGGATAGCATGATTTCCCATAGTAACTGTACAGTAATGTTGTCAGCTTTATTACTACAAAAGGTATATTTAAAGATTGAATGGCTAAGGAGCATAAGTATCCAAATTGGTATTACGCTTCATTCTCTTTACAATAATTGTTTTCAATATGGACAAAAGAAAATTTCATTGAGAATCACCTCAAAAACATAAGTGAATTAAAACAGATATTTAGAGGTCACTGTGCAGTCTTCAGTGATAGACAGGTTCAACAAATTAAGTATGGCAGGCTCTGAGTTACCCAAAGTCTTAAGAAATATTTGTGTTTTACAATTGAGTATTGCAAACCATTTGAAACATTTAGTGTATCACTTTTATGGTTGATTTTTACAAATTTTGAAGAACACTGATTTAAATATGTGCTCATTAAAAACAAATCATTCATATGATAAGAAAAAATAAAGAATTATTATTTCAAAATCTTGATAATGCCAAGTGTAATCATTGACGCACAATATTTTTAGGCAACGAAGACTGCAGAAACAGCAGGAAATGTACATTAGTACAGTGGGCTCTGTATTAGATTATGTTATTTTTTTATCAAAGTATTAATAATATAGTTGAGGCTCCATGAGATTAATTTTCATTCTTTGGATTCTACATCTGCTTTTCTTTTAATAACATTATAATTTTGTAGCACCTGATGACACAAGTTTTAATATTTTTTTTTTTTCTGAAAGAGTAAATAAATCATCTTTGAGATGGTTTAATAGAGGACATTAGTCCATCAGTACAGTGTATTAATATATTGCTTTGTTGTTGTACCTATTTGCTTAAGACTATCAAACTTCTTGCATCACGGAAAACTGGAAAAATGTAAAAATTGCCTCATTTTTAGATCTTTTCAATTATATTTAGATATGAGCAATACCGTTATCCTAAAAGATATTATGCTTAAAGATGTCTTACACAAAGATGTTGATGTGGATAAAATGTCTTTTTTGGTAATGCTGTTACAAATATAAAGTTGTACCAACAACTATGTTTAAAAAGGGCATTTTGTTTGAAATATGTCTAGTTTTACATGTAATGACATCACAGTGACGTAACAAATGAAATATTAGCATTGGCCATATCATTTTATTCATTTTCATAAGAAAATCACAGTTTGAAAGATTGTAAAAACTATTATTTTGTCAATTATAACTTTTGTCAGACCTCCTCCTTTCATTTTAGATAACTGAGCTCACATTATAGTTTGAAAACTTCTATTTTTAAAATTATATTCATGTAAGAATTTGAAATTGAAAAGTTTCTATTCTGACTTTTATTGTCCACAAAATTAAGTAGATCTGGAAAAGTAAAGGATGTGGCAGAGGTAATTACATTTTCTAATCCTTGTTTTTTTAAGGTTTTAGAAATGAACCAAAGTGCATCAAGAATATTGACAGGAATAGTTGCCATGGTGGCAGAATCATTTTCTAAACCTCTTATTGAAGGAGTCTTTGTTCCTGCTATTGGAAATCTTCACTTTGGTAAATTTCCTGCAAATTGATATTATTATATGTGTGATTCAAATAGATTTTAAAATATATTATCAATTAATGAACCTCTGAGAAATAAACATCAGTTATTACAATAATTAGAGTTTTCAGTCCGAAATCAAATATCAGAAGACACATCACAAATAGGATCTGCTAAACAGATGTACTGTAGCACAAATTTGAACTTCTGACATAGGCTGATTTTAATTTGTTAATTTGTCTTCAATTTGCATGATGTTTAGACACCAGTGGTGCTAGCATAAATTTTCATATAAACATAAAACTTTATAGTCTGTAGTTTCCATCTTGTATACTGTAAATTCAGTCATCATTTGTTATAGGGTAGCTGTAATTGGTAATAAAGATTTATTGTAATGTTCTTGTCTGTCTGACTGGTCACCTGAGCAAGACCCCATTATTATGGTTCATTGATGTACATCAGTTTAGTTTTTTGGTCAGATTATGAATTCATTTTTCAGCTAGACCTAATATCTGTAGTTATGCAATACATGAATAAATGCAAGAATACTGAACCTTGTTATGATAATAACCATTTTATATTTTTCAACAGGAACATATCAAGCTGACCTCATAATTAAAGTATGCAAGGAGATATTTCATACTACAGACAAGTTATATTTTCTGGAGTAAGTATTAAATTAAGGACCTGTTTTGATGACTGAATCTGATTTTGCCCTTTTTCAGAATAGATAGAAATATAGATAACTACCATTTGTTTGCATTGTTTTTTTTAAATTTATTCCTCTTAAGCTCTTGTCATTTTGTTCAGGGTTTTGATCTTTTTATGCCTATATACATTAAAAACATTAACAACAACTTTTAAAAGTATCTCCACTATAGTGCTTGTCTGATTCCTCTCATATTTGATGGTATCCAGTATCGTAAATGATCAAAATATGCTGTTGATCTTGTTCACCATTTAAATTCAAGTATGCATTGCATATAGCTTTTAGTTGGGGTATGCCTAAATGAGAAAATAATATATGAAAACAATAAAAATACCAAAATGACATCTTGTAACCAGAGCAAATTTTACATTCAAATTATCTCCTGTTTACCAGAAAAAAAAATCAATATAAGAATATCTCCAAGGTAAAAGCATGATTCATCAGTATGTCTGAAAAGTCAGATAAGGAAAGTACAACTTATCTCCCTTTTCCAGATGCCTCTAATTGGTGTTTAGTACAAAAACTGTAACACAGAGACAGTTTGTTATAATATGTAGTATATTCTCATAAATACAACAACAGACTAAAAGGAAATGACATAAATGAATTTTTTTATTGGGTTATATATATTCAGGCAAAAAATTGTTTGCTGAGGTCAGATCTCCAATGCTTTGTAATGCCTTCCATTTTGAACATTTATCTTAGACCAAAGAACAAGTATGGTAGGTCAATGTCACAACCATGACAACCAGTAGATAATTGAAAGCAGATCATAACATTTCTTGGTTGTTTAAAAGTTTTATTGTAACCCTTTAACACTCTAATAAAGAATGGAATGCTCCTTTATGAAACCAACAATGCCAAGTCAATTATTAATTGATATGTTGTGTATTATGTTCAGCTAATTTCATTTCCATAGAACTTGATTAGCCTTCCAGAGTCCTATTAGTTATTGTGCATTTATGTTTATTTTGTGCCTTTTTTACACGTTAAAAGTCAATAAGAACTGATGATAGTCCTTTGAACTTTGGAAGTGATATTAACCCTTGTATATTCACCCCTATATACATTCTCTTTGTCTATTGTGTGATACAGTACAACATATATTTTTTTTTATAATTTTACTGCAAGCATATCTCTGTATTAATTATTTTTCATTTTAATTTTTTTTAAATTTCTGCTTGGAAATGGTAAATAATGAAACTTCTAGCCTTGATATTATATAAGGTTCAAAATAAAAGGAATGCCTTTTAGGCTGACTAATCCTTGAACAATTTAATAGTGGATAGCTGACTATGCTGTATGGTTATTGCTCATTGTTGAAGGCAGTGTGGTGACCTATAGTTGTTAACTTCTATGTCATTTGGTCTCTAGTGGAGAGTTGTTTCATTAGCAATTATACCACATCTTCCTATTTTTATATTGATTTTAACATGAAATTATGAATTATGTACTTTTTTTTCAGGCAGATGTTGAAAAAGTCTATAGATATTACAGATAATCACATTTCTGTTTTACATGCTTTGTTTGAAGGCAAGGTAATTATTATTTAGTCAGTTTTATTTTATGTTTTTACTTCCTACAAAGACTCTCTGAACTTTTCTGATAAGTATTTGTCCATATATGAATCATTCAAAAGATAAATTTCCTGACACACCTCACAAGAGGCTACAAATGATTACTTTAGTCAATCAGTTGTAATACTTCCATAAGTCTAGTGTTTAAAAGAAATTGACGCCCTATAAGAGTTAATGCTCTTAAAAATAATATGTGACTAATTCTATCATATGTGTTTACTATCTTGAAAACTGCAATAGATAGACAGAAACTGTAAGCAGTAAAATGAACAACAATACAAGATCTACAAGAATACCAATAAAAAATACAAAATCTTCTCCTCTGAAACTACTGGGCCAAATTTAACCAAACTTGGCAACAATCATCATTTGGGTATCTTGTTTAAAAATTTGTCCAATGACCCCACTGCCAACCAAGATGGGCCACATGGCTAAAAATAGAACATAGGGTAAAATGCAAGTTTTGTCTATTATTTTGAAAACCGTTATAAATAGAGAAAATCTGACAACAGCAAAATGTTCAGAATGTTGAGATCTATCAATTGTCCATATGCGTCAAAACTGTCAGACAACTTCTTATAGGAGTTATTGCCCTTAAATGACAAATTTTACCACTTTTTTCAATTTTGCCTATTATCTTGAAAACTACGATGAATAGAATGAAACTTTAAAATGCAAAATGATCAACAAGACAAGTTCTACAAATAAGTCTGCATTGTCAAAGCGTCAGTTTACTCCTTATTCGAGTTATTGCCCTTTGATGACGATTTTGCCGATATCTCAAAAATTATAATAGATAGATAGAAACTTAAATAAGCAAAATGATCAGCAAGATAAGATCTACATTTAAGACAATTTGGAGGAAATTGTCTGTCGACTCCTTATTGGAGTTATTGCCCTTTAATGACCATTTTACCATTTTTTTTAGTTGCCTTATATGATAAAAATTAAAATTATAATAGATAGATAGACACTTTAAATCACAAAATAATCAGCAAGGCAAGATCTACTAACAAGTCAAATTATGCTGATATAGTTAGTACACTGTCAATCTTTATAGGAGTGGTTGCCCTTAAATGAGGATTTTTACCCTCTTTTGTGTTTTGAGCAAAACTGAAGAAGATAGAGAGAAACTAAACAGACTAAAGGATCAGTAATACTGTACACCGTTTTTTTGCGATTTACCAACAAAATCTAGATTCACGCCGCTTTGAATTCGCGATGTCCCGGTTGGTGTCCTATATAAGTTTTCCATAAATGATTAATATTAAACTGTACAGTGTTAATAAATGTATTTAAATCAAGTGATAAACCAATCAAAATTCCTTTTGTCGGTTCACATTTGAAACTATTAGTCATGTTTGCTTGTAAAACACAATCACAATAAACAAAGAGAAATGACCTAATTAAGAGTGAATTAAATGCTGACAGAATTACTGCTTATCAGTTAATATTTTAATCTAATTGATCTGTTCAGCTGATACAATGGGTAATCATTTTAAAACTGATTGACAGGTGTCACTTGCATAACTGTAACGATAATTGTTTATTTAGCAATATCCGTAATGTCCACTTGGATTAATTAGGACTATCATGAGATAAAGTTTTGATATCTAACACTGACTTTCCTTTAGAAATAAAGTTATGTGTTGCATTATAGATCTGTTGTCTGTAAAACAGATGTTTTAAATTAGCCATCTACATATCCTATTGATATACGTTCATGAATGGTCTTCATATTCGTGTTCAGATTTCCTTGAAATATTTGCGGTCATTTTATTTTCGGTTTCAACTCTTACCGCGAAAATTTCCTGTTTACAGTACAAGATCAACAAAACAGAGATTTTGTCATGAATTTTATTCTCATCTACAATGTTGGAGAGTGTCCTTTGTTAAATATGCACATAGACCAAGGTGAGCGACACAGGCTCTTTAGAGCCTCTAGTTTTTAACAGTTTTAGAATTATTCCTATGCTTTTGAAAGCTACTGTCACGAGTTAATATGTTTAATGTTTCCTTAATTTCAGGTAGACATCAATGATAGCTTACTTTTGACAGTATTGGAATCTTTTAAAATATATGGATGTAAACTTGAGAAAAATTTAAAGTTTGGAAAATTAATCATGGCATTGGTCAACAAATATGGTGCACAGGTATATCTTTTAAAGTGTTTATTATCAATTTAATATTTTGTTGGCACTATATAAGACTCTTATACCAAATGATTCTTAATGTTTCTAAGCCATTTGAAAATGTTTTAATGTTGAAAGCAGCTTCCTTGGAACTTGTCATGCCAAAAATTTGTTAGGATTGATTGATTGATGTTTGCTTTATGCTGCATCAGCACAAAAGGTTATATTGTGGCAAGAGCTATGTTTAAATTTTGAGGAAGTTTTTGCAATGGAACATTGAAAATTGTATGGAAATATCAGTTTTCGAAAAGAAATAATTCTTGATTCCTCAGAGGTTAGGTTTGACTAGCAGTTGTTGAAAAGTTCAGCATCTTTTAAGTAAATATTCTGAACAGATAAATGATAGATGAATATGACCTGCTACATCACCAGTAATAGCTCAAAGCCAATATGTATTTAAATTTCATCAAACATCTTTCTATATAGAATGCTTGTCCAATACAAGTGGAAAGTCAATGTAATCTCATCTTGTTTTCCTTCCAATGGTGCACATTGTATTTCAAATTTAATACCTTCAAAGTGCTGGTTCTAATTGGTTTAGTGTGAAATGAAAGTCATTATTCTATTTTTGATTTCCAAATTGTATCTCCATTTGTGTGTGATTTTACACCTGTGTAATTGTACATTTCAGATGGACAAAGAGCATAAAGAGATTCTTACACAAATGGTGATGTCACATAAGTCATTTCTGAAGAAATCAATACAAGCAGCCGTGACTAAATTAAGATGATATGGAAAATGTTGAATTTTACTGATGATCAAAAGACATTATTCTTTGGGAATAATAATGTTATCCATGAACTCTCTTGGCAAAATTCCATCATAGTATTTTCGTTCGTAAAACAAACAATTTTAAGATTATTATTATTTATTGGCATTAGAGGTTCAATATAGAGAAAGGTTAAGGTTCTGGTTCTGGTTAAGGGATCAGTCATCTAAAGAAGGGTAAAAAGTTAGATCTTCTATTTTTTTAGACGACAATTTTCTTTCAAAGTTTTGGTTGATGACAAATGCTTGTACCTTTGATGAAAGGAGTTGATTCACTAACTCATAATTTTTGCCATAAATATCTGGTAAATTTTCAACTGCGATAATGTTATAAAAATGTTAAAATGTCAAATTGTTTCAGTTAAAAAGATAATTTGGCAAAATTTATGACAGTTTTTTAAGTTAACAGTGACTCCAACCCTCGCCCGCAAATATTCTTGCTGAAATATTCTTTAATTATCAATTTTTTTTTACTTGACAACCAAAATTCAATGGGTGAGGGGTTGCACAACATATAAAATCAAGCAAAAAGGTCGAAAATGGTGACAAATTTCTAGAAAAATGGACTAAAATGACAACTATTCCTATTGTAGGCAAATATGTTTATAAATATGAAGAAGATATACAATTTTTCTTATTAAACTTTAAAAAATGAAACATTTAGCAATACGTACGCATTAGATTTTTCTCAAAACAATTTCAGTAGAATTCAGCTGCATTGATATGTTTCTGCCAACCTGGTAGTTCCACGTTTTGTGGAAGAGTTGATGTTCTTATCATAACATTTCTGTAACACAGGATTTATTTCTTGGTGTGCTTATTTATAATTTTTTACTATGGAATAAGATAAGATAATAAGTTATTGTATATAATTTATTGTCATGCATATTTGTCAGTGTAATTAACTCGTATATGAAATCTCTTTTCCTGCAAAAAGTAAGTAATTACAGGAAATGGTTAGTCTTAACACCATTTTTCTTTTCTAATGTAAACAAATTTGAAATTGAACTGTCCCAGAGAAGATTGTTTTAGTTCTCCTCACCTGCTTCTTTTCATGTTTCTCTTTGTGAATTAAGTAAGGAGTTAAAATTAAGCTGTTTTATTATTTATCTTCACATCTTCCTGTGTTATTTTTTTTTTAAAAATACTTGTTTTCATATTTCCGAATTTTGAATTTTTTTTTACATATTTCCAAATTTGGACTCCAGAGTTTATAATTTTTTGACAGGTTACCTTCTCTGTAGTAGAACATCCTGGTACTCGGTCAAGTAAGAGCAACCTAAAGAAGTAAAATAAAGCTTTCAATGGGTACAATTTTGAGGGAAAATTAATTGATTTAAGTTTTCTATACACGACAAAATCATCCGAAAACAGTAAACCTTCCCCCAAAATTGCAGCGATTATATATTTGATTTTACTTCTTTTTGTTCTCTAACCTGACCAAGTACTAGGATGTCCTACCACAAAGTATGTAACAGGTCGAAAATTATATAATCCGAGTCAAA